>JAQQAC010002594.1:989006-1025687 GCA_029783875.1 Phataginus tricuspis | reverse complement strand
TGTAATAGTTACCATATAAAATTCTGGGTAGGTACCATGCCTCAAACTTTGCATTCTTCTCTGACACATTTTATGAGAAAGACAGGGCTCCAAAGTCAAAATAATACCACAGACCAGGATAGAGTTACAGCATTAACATCCAGCATTGTATTGGTGACATGGCAAGCTTTCTCCATTTCGATTTTGTTTGACTTTTCTGCCTAAAAGTGTAAAATGAACGGTGAAGTTGTAAATCTCTACATTCATTTTCTGAAAAAATCCAAAACGTCTAATAGATCTCCAGATAGTCCCTCCTTCCTGTAACTCCTCAGAATTATATTCCTTTTCCAATATTATTAAATAATTGCGGATGACTACTAAACAAAAGTTTGTAAGACTGAAAAGGAATTTTGCACTGAGCAAGAAAGGTAACAGAAGTGGCTTTGTAAAGGATGGCTTTATAATGTTATATTCTAGAATGTCCTAAAATTGAAGATTCCTTCAGCAACTTCACGTTATTGAAGTAGAAATAGTGTATGTTTATCTATGCCAGAAAATGAAAGTCTTGTGTGTATGGAGTAAAGTTCTTAAAATACAGTAGTTTTCTACTTGGCAGAGGAAGAATGACATATTATTACCAGCTAAAATTTTCATTACTATTGTTTTCATCATCAAAATTATACTGATTGTCATATCGATTATAAATTCTTTAAGCAAGACATAATATCAAAGAAATGTAAAAACAATTAATAAAAATGGTTAAATTGTAGCTGATGGCTTTTGGCCTTTTGCGGATAATAGCCATGCTATTGTCACAAAATAATGGATTCCAATTCTCAAAGCAACTGATGAAACCATACGAATGAGTTATAACTGTTCCAATGTTTACCTTCTCAAAAAACAGTTCAGTAGGGTAAAGTAAATTGAAAGTAAGGAACAAGCAAGGCTGAAAACTTACAAAGGGCTGCTATAACTCGTGTTAAATGATGGAATGTGTTAAGAGTTCCTTCCATATCAAAAAGTTTACATCCCTAAAATAAAAGTCTGGTGCTTCCATTCTAGGAACTTCTGACTTAACATTAAGAAATATGAAAATAAGATACCTAAGAAACGGCAACTTAGTTGTGAACTAGAACTGTTACTGTGACTATTTCCATCTAACTTTGCGACCATTGAGAACAGTTTTCCTTGGAGAACAGTTTTCCTTCCTAGGACATCAAGAAGAAAAATTAAGTATCAAGTTATTAAAAGTTACTTTACATTCTCTTTTAGCAATTCTAATGCCACAATGAATAGAAAGATGCTTTTTTAAACAGCTGAGGAAGATACATCAAAAAAGCTTCAGACTGCTTTGAGTATTTGTCATTAAAAATTTTTTTAATTTTTTATATTGAGGTATGTACAATAAAATGCAAATATCAGTGCACAGCTGATGAATTCTGCCATGTGCCTACACTCATGTGACCATCGCCCATTGCCCAGATCAAGGTATGAAACATTCCCATTAATTGTTCCCCCTTCACTTATTTCACCACCCACTGCGCCACTTCCCCTTCAGCGATCACCAGTCTATTCTCTATGCTTATGAATCTATTTCAGTTTTGGTTGCTTGTTCATTTCTTATTTTAGATTCCACATATAAGTGAAATCGTATGGGCTTTGTCTTTCTCTGACTTATTTCATTTAGCATAATACCCTCTAGGTCCATCCATATCGTCACAAATGGCAAGATTTCATTCTTTCTTATGGCTGAATAATATTCCACCATGTGTACACTTTTTTTTTTGTATCCTTTTATCTGCTGATGGACATGTAGGTTATTTCTCTATTTTGGCTATTGTAAATAATGGTGCAATAAACACAGGGGTGTATATATATTTCAGATTAGAGATCTTGTTTTCTTCAGGTAAATTCCCAGAAGAATTGCTGGGTCACATGGTATTTCTATTTTCAGTTTTCTTATGAACTCCCATACTGCTTACCATAGGGACTGCACCAGTCTACATTCCCACCAAAAGTGTAGGAGGGTTCCCTTTTTTCCACATCCTCACCAATACCTGTTATTTCTTGCCTATCTTTTCTTAATAGAAATTAAACTATATACAAGAGCAGGTTCACTTCTGAGTGTGTTCTTAGATCTTGTATGTGTGGATAATAATCCATACTCATGGAGAACTCTGTTTCACAAAGGTACTATATACAACTGAAATTTATATTCACACAGGTATATGTGTATATAGTTATTAAATACATAAAAATATTGCTATAATATGTATTTCTACAGATAGTATAATTCCTATTAATGAGAAGTGATATATGTACACCTACATACAGAATGATATACAGTATAATATTTTGAATGATCGGTTGTATAAAAAGCAAGTGTTTGATAATTCTTAACATGAGAAACAACTTGTAAACCTTGAAAAAGACAAAATAACATGGCATATGTAACTTAGAACTAGGCATGTTTTAAAAGACTCTCTAGTGTGTTCTGGATTTGGGTGTGGTTCCCTCAGTCACATCTTTCATTCTGATTTTCCTCCTTCACCAGTGGAAGAATTTCCCTTCAGCAGTCCTGGGACTCTTACATAGTGACAACCTCCTCTAACGTCATCATGGGCTCAAGACTTGGGTGAGCTATTTCAAGGTTGGGCTATAATTTTAATAGACTAGATAAACAGATTAACTTGGCTTCTAAGAACAAGTTCAAGGAATAAGAAAAATTTAAAAACAATGGAATGTATTCTTAATTAAAATTTTGGTAGTGTCTCTTTCAGCTTTTTTCCTCCCCCGCCAATAAACTCAGAATGTTCAGGCGACCATGTGCTTTGGAAGACGCGGTAAATGAGGCAGGAGTTACCACCCAGTCTTCTCTTGCGCTTCCTAGGTTATGGTCAGTTCCTGCTAACACATCGCATCACACAGGATTCAAAACAGAACTGCATCGACACTGTGCCATGTCAACTTCTCTCTCCTCCTGCTTATTCTCCATTATTTCCTTATCTTAATTCCTAATTCTAATGAATTCCTAGGCCTTTAGCTAACTAAAGTTCTTGTCCTGGAAAGAATGTCCTATGTTACCAGTTCTTTGATGTTTTGAATGCTACATTAGAGGGTTTCGATAACATCTTTTCCATCACGAATGCTCTTTTATCAACAGAATCATGCTAACTCACAAGCTAAGCATGATAAGAATGCTCAGAAGTTTTTTTGGTATGTGAAACTATGAAAACAATGGCGTTACATCATCATCATTACTGCTGTTATTGTAATTATTAGTTTATGTTAATCACTCAAAAGTTTGTGATAATAATAAAAAAAAGTAGTGGTAAGGGTTTCTCTGAATATCAACATTTTTCAAACAAAATTTAGCTGATGTCTGACACAAAAATCAAAGCTTCCTGACTCCCTCTAAAGCCACTATAGAATTGCTATTCGAGGTAGGACCTTGCAACTGACATCCTTTTCCCACAAAGCCAGTCCTGTTTGCCACTCATGATTTAAAGGCTGTGTCTGCCACAGGAACTGCCAGACACATTAGTGCAGGTATGCTTATGAAAGGGTGCTGCTGTCTGGCACTGAATGACTTTCCAGAGACCCATCTCGTTCAGACCCACAGGAACTGTTCTCCCTAAACGTGAGCTGTCAATGCATAAGCCATTATTCCACCCATTCTGAAGGGAAGAATAAAAAATATCATCTCTGCCTTCTATTCCCCTCTGCAAATCTTGATACACCATTAAAAATCTGCTGTTTCATACTTTCTTGATTTTGGTTTGGTTAATCTACCTCATTAACATTATGTTGCAACTCTGCTTCTGCATTTGGGAGTGATGGAAAAAGAATGGTAGTAATTGTATTGGATTCTGTCAGTGTAAATTGCTTATAAATCTCTGTATTTCCTATTTATAATATGCTCATTATTCATAGATACCACCAACTACAGTGTTTGATTTTTTTGTCCATTTCAAATACAGATTTTAATATATTTACCTAAAGGCTTACCTTTTCTTCCTTATATAATATTGTAAGTCACCAACCCCAGATCTATCTTTCCCTCCACATTTTACTATATACTTCAGCGCAGGTATTAATGCCAATCATAGCTCCATATTATATGTACTAATAAATGTAAGACTCTTATGTTTGAATTCAAGTGAAAATTAGCTTGCTTAAATATGAGACAAAGAGAAATCCATCTTCTACACAGTTCTGCTTGAGCAAGGATCATTAATGTTATCAAGGAATTCTTTGAATTATTTAGAAAATTTCTTACAGAAAGCAGTACTTGGAAAAATCCAAAAAGAAATATAAACTGAATAACATATATTATTATTATTCTATATATCCTCTTTAATCTAAAACCTTCATTTCACTCATTTTCAAGAAAAATGTGAAATGGTGCACATTAGCCTGAAAAGATTATATAAAAATCATGTAAAAAAGTAAAAAGAATATTGCAGTTGATATAAGCAATGAATAAAAAAATATAGACAAATGAAATCTTCCCTTTACTTCAGAAAGTGAAATAAGTAATTATTTTACAAAGGTCACTGCATTAAAACACTAAAAGAAAATCCAGTGGCTAAACTGGCTGGCATCATTCTTCAGAATTCCTTGTCAGAGGATTTGCTTAGGATTTTATTTTTATTTTCTTTTAATACATCTTTAGAAACTAATAGAATTTTCAGTTAAGGGCTCAAGTCTCAGACTTTCCACTATTATGTCATTGTTTTAATATAGGGGTTTTGTAAAATGTTCACTTACTTTCTTTACTTACAAATATTTGGTGGAAAAGTTTACCCCACTGGATTACTATATTTACAGGTTTGCTTATATAATCTTTCACATCAGAGAAAAGTGTACAAGATTTAAAGTGATGTGCAGTAGGTAGAGTCATTATTCCTCAACCCTTCTTAGTATCATTTTTTCTTATTTGATGAACTCAGCTATACAACTGCTAACTGAGATATAATTTACAATTTTGAATTTTGAGGGAAATATTGCCTACATCTGAATAATTGTAAAAATAATTCATTTTTTAAATTGACCCACATCAAGACAAATTTACAGATGTTCCTGGGGTCAATTCAGTATCAGCTCTTAGTGATTTGAAATATGACAGATAACACTCAAAAGAGAATCCTGATTATAAAATACAACAAGAACATTTGCAAATTTTAACAAGCTTGCTGTTTCCATGCCAACTTTTGCTCAATCTGAAAAGCATTAAAATCATTTTCTCACAATACATTTCTTTCCATTGTGTTATATTCATTCCCTTTTCACAGGCCATGCATTTATTCCCAAATGAGTAGGGTATTCATTAGGACTAAAGAGAAAGGCAAGGGTTAAAGTAAATAAGAACATCAAATTAATATCCTGGCCTAAATGTTTTAGCAGAGCCAAGAATCTGTTTAATCATTCAAGTCAACAAAGGTTAAGATAATAAAATAAACTTCTAAATGCTTTTCTTTTCTGGAACTTAATCTGTCTTGCCAAAGATGTTTTTAAGATGCTATCAGTTTTGCATAGGCCCAGCTGTTATGAAAATTTCCTTGAATACACTGGGAAGAGAAAAGAATTCTATGAAAATAGTTAGGCAGAGCTCCTGGGTGGCTTATTGAAACTGTGAGAGCCCAGGATTCATTTAAAACCAGCTGTTGGCTGATGATATTGTGACCAATAACCATTAAGTCTTTTATTTATCAGGCCTCCATGTCATTCGGCAAGGTAATGGTCGCTGATTAGAAGATTGATATATTGTCAAAAGATAACTTAATGATGTTTGTTCATTTTATTGCCTACGTTTGATTAATAAATATGCCACAATTTCAGAACATAGTATCCTAATTTAAAAAGACAGTATTAAACATTAAAGTAGTTTTGCTTATTTTTAAGGATATGTTTTTAAATCACTGAAATAGAGAAAAGAAATATGAGCCATAACATCAAAGCCCTCCCTGGGTACCGCTGTGATTCCCAGGGCTGCGGTTCATGACCAGGGCAGAGGCCCTTGTGAGCTGGGCAAACAAGGAGTTCTCTGGAATAATGAAGAGCCACAGAGGTAGTAGAAGCGGCTGCAGATGACAGGAAGAAAAGCCTTAAAAGTCTTGTGCCTTTTATATTTGACATTCAGGTTCTATTACTGGTCAAGAAACACAATTCAAACTTTTGCAAAGATTGACTCAGAACAAAAGTTCAATCAACAAACTACCTTGTAGAACATGTAAACACAGCCTTAGGAAGGACAGAACACAGACTTCATTTATCTGATTATCCTGAAGGGAAAAAGTCACTAACAACAAATATACCAGGATCTTGATATTATACAATCTTCAAATTGGTGCCATGGAGCTGAGAAGTAAAATTTTATTGTAACAAGCTAATTTGGCAATCTGATGTCCCTTGGTTGGTGGCCGGCATGGCCCGGCCTCCCCAAGCTCCAGGTAGAGGCTCTAGGGTATTACTCTGCGACATTAACACTTCTATTCGTTTTTTGGAGGGTTGACAGTGCATGGAATGTAAAAACTGACACTATCATAGTCGCAAAGAAAAAAGATGCACCTATTTGCATTCATGTTCCCCAACTTTTTCGATCTTATTCACAGAGATATGGGATCTTAAAATTGAAAAGCGTCCTAGTAGCCATCTGGAGGCATCTTGGTATTACGGCAAGAGAACAGAACTTGAAACCTGGGTCTGCCTCCCAGCATTGTCTTTTGGTAGAATTGTGTGAAGCAACAGACAAGTCATTTAACCTGCTTGAGATCAAGCCTCCTCAGGAAAAAAAAAAAAGGTCACATTAATGTTTGGGTTACTAACTCATAGAGTTACTTTTGAGGATAAATGAGAAAACACATTGAAAATGTAACTTCTAAGTACCTAGGCTTAAATCTTGGCTCTGTTATCTAGGTACTTAAACTTTCTAAATCTGTTTCTTCATCTATTAAATGGAGATAATAAAAGTAACCATTTCATAAGGTTGTTGAAATAAGATATGTCTTCATTAAGTGGCTGGCATATTTTAAGAACTCAGTACAATTATTGAGCATTATTACTGTTATTATTTGAGCCATAGATAGTTTTGTAACCCCTACAGTTTCACACTGGGGTTGATGAACATAACTACATTACCGATTGGGAAGCAGTCTGATCCGGACTGTGGGAACAGTGCAGACTAGAGACTGAGAGATCTGGGTTTGACTCTCATTTCTACCACTTACAAATTATGTGAACTCAGGCAAGTTACTTGACCCTAGATTCTTCAAATGAAATATGGGGAGAATTATCAGCTATAATCTGTTGAGGATTTATTATAGATTTTTCATACACTATTTTATTTAATCCTTATCATAACTACAGAGACAGATAGTGGTCGAGTTAGAATTTGATCCCTGCCCAACCTGACCCCAGCCCATGTGGATATAATCATCTTAACTCTACTGCATTCACTTTTCTTATTTTTCTTCCCTGATAACCTATCTTGCTGAGCTATAGCTGTAGAAAGGCTTAGAGATGAGGTGTGCAACTTACCCAGAAAGGTGTTCAGCAAACTGTAAGACTCCAAGTAATCAGCCATCAATTATGTGAGATATTATATCCTAGTTCAATGTTCATACAGTCTCGAAATGAATGACCCTACAGCCCCCTCCCATCTCTGCTTGAACACAGAGTAAAATCCTAGCCTCCAAACTCTGTAATACAAACCTATAAGGATGAAATGAAGAAAACAGCACGGCGTGGAGATTGACGGCATAGGAGAAACACCATCCCAACGTACAGCCTAAAGGCCTAGCTGCTCAAGTGCAGTGTCTGACCGCAACAGTGAACTGCAGATTAATGGCAAATCTGTAATGACATCTCCCCAAAAAGCAAAGAGGGAAGTGCAGTTCTAATGCCTGGAGGCATTCGTCTGTGGAAATCTAATACAGTGTCTTGTAGAATAAAACCAAATGATACTTACGGTTGTTATACCTAAAATTGTAAGCTCAAAATTGGTTCAACGTATGCTGACAGAAAGCTCATGCCAAAAGTTAGCCCACTTTCCTCTGCATTAAATCATATGCCATCAACAGTATTCAAAGATGGTCGACCTTCCTACCATTTACGTTTTAACTTCTCGTAACCTGACTTCAACTTTCACTACTTAACAAAATGCACTCCCTGGATATACCATGACTTGAGAACACCAAATCCAAAAGCTTTGTGTAGACTTCATCCCTATGGGTTTCCTTTTATTAAGAACATTTTGCTGGCCACTTTCATTTTTGCAAAAAGCAGTTCTTCCCTGAGTGCTCAGACGCTGCCGCGCCCTGATGTCTCCTGTGAGCGCTCACTCTCTTTTCTGATTCTCCTCCTTGGCCCCATTCCCCAGATGTGAATATTTCTACATGGTTCTCGCTTCGCTCTTTACCTGCTATTTTTCTACTTGTATAGTTTCAATTCTCACTCTGTGTCAGTTTGGCTATGTAACTGTTTCCTCCCAGCTATGATACCCCCTCAGGTTTCCAGTGTCATTTTTCCAACTGTTTGCACATTACTGCAGTGAAATAATTCATCAACATCACAAATTCACAACGAAAATTCAACTTGTCATTTATCCTCCTGACTTTCTTCTGACCAATCTTATCAAGTCAGCAACTTCGGGCTTATCTTTATCTTCTTCTTCAACTTTGGCCCCTACATCTAATTAGCTCCAAGACTTGTGCTGAATTTTCACCTCAGTATTTTCCATTTTATTCCCTGCTTTTTTTTTTTTAACTTCAACATTGCCACAATACCACCCAGGGCCACAGATCTTGGGTATAAATCCAATACAGACTGAATTCATCCTCCACCTTCTGCTTTAAGTCTTGTCTTTAATCGTTTCTCCTCTACCAGTGTCATCCCTGGCCTTCTCATTTGCCCACGTTTGTGCTTGGCACTGTAGCAAAGCCTATTGGTGAGATGACCCAACTTTCCTTTTCAACCCCATTCTCCATGGCTCACTCCAGCTGTGAGGTGACTGTGTGACAAGGTCTGGCCAATGAAACACGAGCAGAAGTCTGCAATGAAAAATTCATGGGGAAATTTTTGTTTTCTTGATACAGACCCTTTTTCCTTTATCCTACTTACTGACAGAGCTATAGATGTGATTTTGGACTTGAAGTAGCCTTCTTACAATGATCAAGGGAAAGGCTAAGAGATTCAGAAGCTTCCACGTTGACCTCACTGAAGTATATAAATAATAACATCAATAGTCTTTGAACTTCTTACTATGTGAGGAAAATAAACTCCTATCCCAGCCCTCATAGAAAACATGGAGTTTTCCCCCATACTGAGGTGGACTCTTTGGAATTTCTTCTTTGGCTCAGCCCTCTCCCCACCGCTGAGCTTTTTGTTCTGACCCTGAGCTTTCTCTGTAGGATGGCCCCTTACCTCCATTGGTACCTGGTGTTCCAGATGGAGCCAGTCCATCCCCTCTGCTCACCTCTCCACCAAGAACTGGACATTCTTCTTATAGCCCAGATTTTTATGACTTTGTCAGGGATAACTTACCCATCTTCCTGATCTGCTTGGTCTCTTCCCCTGCATTCCATACTAGACACTATCACCAAATAGATTTTCATAAGGAACATTTGGTAACAACACCAAATAGTCTGCTGGTAATATACATCAAATGATGTGCTAAAAAATCTTCAATGGTTCCCTATTGCCTACCACACTGGACATTCAAAATGCTCCATAAGACAACTTCAATAAAAAATTTCAGCCTTATATGATACAAGTTTTCTATATTTAACCTGTATACTTGGCAAATGGAATATTATTGTCCTTAAATGAATTCTGTAATTCCCCCCTTGCATAATACTGTTTTCTATTTCTTCTTTCTAGAATGTATAATGTCTTGCTCTTATTAACCTTTAAAGATTACCCATGTACAAGTCCTAGCTCAAGTGTCCTTTCTTCCAGTCTCCAGTGGTTATTTAAAATGGAAGAATATACACTTATCTAGCATCTCTTGGTATAGGTATTGAAGACATAACACACAACCACATAGTTTTTTAGGCAGCTGTAAGATTATGAGCTCTTTGAGGTTGTAATGATTATAATAATATTTTATTTTAACATTCAACAAATATTTATTGAGACCTTACTGCTGTAGGTGATGGTGGTATGAACAAGACAGACCAGGTCCTTGCTCACATGGAGTCTTTTTTTTAAGGAGGAGCATGTTTTATGGACAAAAAGCAAGGAAATAAATGAACAAAATAGAATAATCTCAGATTTAGATGGGGTAGTCAGGGAAATTCTCCCAGAGAAGGAATTTGAGATAAAATCTCAATGATAAGAAGAACCCAATCACAAGAAGACCAGAAAAGAGCATAGGGAGAGTCATGCAGTTGAGGGTGAGGGTGGTGTATTTGAAGCATGGAGGACAGTATAGCTGAAGCATCTTGGATAGAGGGGAAGACCAGTGTGAGATGAGGTTACAGAGGTGGGCAAGGGCCAGGTCTTGAAGGTCCATGGAGGCCAAGTAAAGTGGTTTGGATTTCATTCTAAGGCTTAAAATTGGGAGTAACATGAACTAACATACAATGTAAAATGATCTGGCTGCTGTATAGAAAATGCATTGTACAGGGTCAAGAGTGGAAGCAAGATTAACTGGAAGACTTCTTTCGTAATCAAGAACATGAGATTGATAGGTTGAATTTGGCACTAGAAGAAGAAAGTGGACACATTTAGTATCTATAGTATTACGCATGGTATCTTGAACCTGATAGATGCTTAATATATATTACTATACATGTATGTCCAAGTGTTCAAAAATAGTTTCACCTTCTTAATTTCTATATTATCTTTAATTTTTTTCCTGCTCTGATTCACATATTATGGCTTAATATGTTCCTTTTTGACATGCAGGGAGCCAAATAAAAAAAAGAACCTCATATTCAAGGAACTGGTTTAGGTCACACAATGGAAAGTCAGCTGACAAAGAACTGAAATGATGGATGAGGCCATATCATTAAGTTAATGATGGAAAGAAAGAAATAAGTTGCAAGACAAGGTAAAAAGAGAATTCAAAATCTGTGACAGGCTGACATGGACAGGGTATGCAAAGACAAAGCTCTACATTTATAAAAAGAGAGTCTCTGTAAGCATCAGCTGGGATAGTGTGCCTATGGAAGATGTGGGTAAAGGTGATTTTCACTAAAACTGAAGATTTTTCTAGTTCTAACTTACTTTTGATTTTTTCTGGAAATACAAAACCTTTAGTTTACTATCTTGATATGATAAATTTCCTAATAAGTAGCTAATACTATCTTACCAGAAAATAGTATTTATAAAATTCTAGGAGCGCCGAATGTGACCCGTCTTGTTTCTAAATCAGGAATCTGAGGGAGGGACAGGCAATCTGGCAGGTTCTCCTTTCACATATACTTCCCAGAACATGGGGTTTTGATCCAAGGAGATTTATCCTGAATTATGAATTCAATCCAAATTCCCTCAATTCAAAGCAAAATCCAGGGGAAAATGGGATTAATTTTTGACATTTCCCACCTGAAATGCTAAATGGCTCCTGAATCGTGTGAAACTTGGCCCCAAGTCAGTGTGAAAACTGGCTGAAATCTGTATGAAAGGCAATCTGGGTTCGTCAAAGTAGTTCATGAACTTTGGCCAAACTAGCAAGGAACCTGGCCCAAGGCTTAGCTTGTAATGCAACATGAAACCAGGTAAATTTCACATGGTTTCAGGTTTCACCCTGAAAATTTGGCCTAGCTTTAGAATCAATCTTCACTTTTTGGAACGATGAAAGCCAACACACCTTTTTGAAAATGAGGACTGCATGCATACTGATGACAGCTAAGCTGTGTACCACCCCTTCACTTCCTCTGCCAAAAGATTTCTCAGAATGGAAACAGTTTCCCTCTTACCTGGAAAGGGCAAGCGGAGTGATTTTGATATTGTGTGTAGAAAGAAGTGATACTCAATACGTGGAGACGTGCCATGTGAAATAATCAGCACATACAGCACAAGTGATTATATTCTCATCATGTAAGGTTATGAAATTTTTATTCCATTCACATCCACGACAGGTATCATGATGTTTAATCTACTTGGCCATTAAGACAAGCTTTTAGGTGGGAGCTAGTCATCAGCATTGCCACGAGAAACCCAATGTTCTGAGGCATAATCATTATCTCTATATGAAGAAATGGCTGATAGAAGGAAAGTAACTCATAGTGTGGTGTTTATTTGGCTTAGTAAACATGAGAAGATAAGGCTATAAACCTTTCAGGTTATGTCAACTGCATCTTTCGCCATAAACCTCTACTGCAGTATAAACAAATTCAATAATTAACTATGCACAGTGCATTTTACAAAAACCTACAGTTTCTGTTTTTAACCTGCAAGTTTTAAATGTGCTTTTCCATTGTAAAAAATGACTCTTCAACCAAATACTCGCTTTTGTGCATAGTGACATGAGAAAATTGAGAGGTATGTCTGAACGGAGCCACTACATCATTGGAACAGTATGTCTGAACATTTGGGTAACAAGGCACAGATGTGAGGCAGGGAACTTGGCACTACCAAGGTAACAACAACACATTCACCATTCTGTTATAATGGCTAAAAGAGCCACATTTGAGAAGAATACAAGAATATTCCTCCTCCCTGGAATGCTAAATTATATTGCATCTTTTATCTGCTTAAAAATCTGTAAAAAATGTATTAAATTAAGTATTATTTGAACATATGATGAAGAGTAAAAATATAAAATGCATTAATATATTCATCTATAACATATTTATGCAATAGCACATAAAGTTCAACTGCTGAAAAAGGCCAAATTCCACAGGAATCCTAATGGCCTCTACATTGCAACACAATGTATGCAAACCTGAAGGACCCAGCAGCCCCTGGAAAGGTGGTTATTGCTGACTTCTGGCAGTGACTCTGGCCCTTTGTCAGTAGGGCTAATTATTGTAGAGTGTCATATCTGCAGGTATCAAGTAAAGATAATGCAACAGGATAGGCACATTAGTTATTATTAAGGCTCTTTCATTTACAAGTGGTAGGGTATTTGCCAGCCATTACTAAACCATGTGACACAAAGGCAGTTACAAAGCCAGGGCTCCTTTAACTCAGTAAGTTGGGAGCTGAAAACTAATCTTCTGCCCGGGATTGAAGAATATAACTTACCCGAGGTCCCTGATCGCCTTGTTCTCCCTGTAGAGTAGAGAGATGAGATGATAGATAGTTTTAACACAAAGTCTGTACATGATCCTTGTTAAAAAGACCAAAATATAATAGAGGTCATGTCAATGGACTTCCACTAACTTATTTGCTTCTGCTATGCATTTTCTTACCTTATCACCTTTTAGACCAGGAGGGCCCTGAGAAAAAGAAAAAGAGAAAAAATTTTTTAAATAAATTTCACAAAATTTGCATGAATTTCACATATATTGAGCAAAAGAAGTCAGACACATACTGTAAGTTTCCATTTACATAAAGTACAAAAGCAGACAATCCATTCTGTCTGAGGTCAGAAATAGTGGTTGCTGTTGGTTGAGAATAGTGACAAGGAAATGTCACCGCAAGTGCTTCTGAGTTTCCTTGGCTGGGCTCTACTTGCAGAAGTTGGTTCAGTTTGTGAAACGCATTCAGTATATTATGTACTTATGACACACATACCTTTTTCTTTTTAGGGGGTATGGTATAATGGTATAAATATATATATATATATATATAACCATTGCACCATGTATATAAAATAATATATATATATTTACTATTTTCGCATTCTAACTGTATAACAGTTTAGAACCCAAAAATTCTTGTGAAAGCTCTATCTTTGTATTCTTGCACGAATCTTACAACTAATTCTAGCTAATCTGTTCTTATTGCTTTACAATATCCCATCATATGAATAAATCATTATTTATTTACTCACAAATAAATTATTTATTCTACTGTCAATGACCATTTGTTTTCATGAGTTTTTGGATCCTGACTATTAAAAATAGTGCTGTTATAAACACCCTCATATATTTCTTTTGATTAAATATTGTATGCATTTTGTTGGGTGTATATTTAGGGGTGGAATTACTGGGTTACAGAAATACGTATTTCAGTTTTAGTACATACCACCAAGTAGTTCTCCAATGTGATTCTAACTATTTCCCTCCAAACAGCAATGTACGAGAATTTCAGTTCCCCTATATTGTCATCAATACTTGCTGTTTTCCCTTCTTTCTCATTTTAGACATTCTAGTGGGAGATATAGTAGTTTTACATTGTATTTTAATTTGCATTTTGCTAGCAACTAATTAAGTTAAACTTTTAATGCATGCATTGCCCATTTTACATCCTCCTCCATAAAGTGTCTGTTCACATATTTTGCCCTTAGATTTCTATTGAGTTGCCCTTTTGATTTGTTAATTTCTCTATAATATACAATACATGAGGGAGAGAGAAGGGTGAGAGTTCTTTACATATTCTGAGTATGAGTCTTTTATCAGGTATATTTATCGCAAACATTCTCCTCGTCTGTGTATCATGTTTATATTCTCTTAAAGGTGTTTTTGATGAACAGAAGTTCTTCATTTTAATAAACTTCAATTTCACACTTTTTTCTCTGTATAATTATCTTTTCTTGGTTCCACTTAAGAAATCTTTGCCTACTCCAAGGTCACAAGGGTTCTTCTATGTTTTTTCTAAAAGCTAAAAGCTTTATTATTTTATCTTTCATATTTAGATATAACTTTATGAAGAATTGATTTTGTGAATGATATGAGATCAAACTCAAGACGCTTTTTCTTCCCATGTAGATATCAAATTAACCCAACACCATTTATTGAAAATGCGTATTTTCTCCACTGCAGCACAGGGCTATCTCTGTCATAAATCAGATGACCAGACATATGGTCATTTTTAGGAATTTCTATTTTGTTGGGCAGCTGTCCATTGTTGAGCCACACTGAGATTTTCTTTACCTTTGAACAACAAAAAGAATACTAGCAGGAGGTACTAATTCTAGAGGCATCAATACTTCTTTTCCTAGCTCTAAAGATGAAGCTGACTTTTAGGACTCAGCTTGACTGGGGAAATGGGGCACATCAGAGTTACCTTCAATCTGTCACCTTCGCTTTATCAGGACCACGAGACAAGGACAAGAGTAGACCAGAAGTAGAGCCGAGGTTCTGGTAGAGAGCCCCGTCTTAGGCCCAGTGGGGAGAGCCATGTCACTTCAGGTGGGAACGTAGGAATGCTCTGCCTACCAGAATGGCTCCTGCTAAGTATCAGCAACCCAGGAAATGTACCAGATTCCTATCCTCAGGTGTGACACTTGTGGTAACAGCTGTGAGGTTAGCAGGAAATTCATAGTAACAATAATGTCATATCTTATATTTTTGCCATCAACAAAGAATGTTCACCCATTACTGCATTTAATATTCTCCCCATGCAATGAGGAAAGTGTTATGATACACCATTTATAGGTGCCAAAAATGGACCTCAAAGATTGACAAGGTTGGGCCTCTTTTGAGTTAGCCAGGACTTTAGTCTGTGTGACTTTATATTCAGTGGTTTGGGATGTCAAGTGTTGGGACATAGCTCTAGAACCAAGTTCTCAGAAACAGTGATGACCAAATGCCTCCCAGTTGAATTTCCCACAGTGCTCTGGGCGGTGACCCCCCCAAGATCTCAAGTTTAAGATGAGAGCAACAGGAATTGAGAGAATCAAAGGGTGGGGGAGTGGGGGTATTAAGATAATGGAATCAGCTAAGCTAACCCTTTTATCTCTTACTCAAAAAGTTATTTTGCCATTAAAGAAAAAGGGACGCTAAGAAAATTATTTTTCTTAACATTTTCAGTACAATTGTATTGTTTTTATTTATGTTTTCAGTGAATCAAAATTAGGGAGTAATTAGTTTGGTCTCTCTGTCTATCTCTGCAAAATTAACTTTAAGAAATTTATTTGGTCATTTTTACCACATGCAGAATGGTCACTAATGATCCACAAGTAGGATTTTATTTTGGGTGAGACACAGGAAACCCAAAGAAAAGAATGACAGGATACTTAATTTTACCATCAAGTTTAAGAAATACAATGGCGATTCTAGTCTTCATTTAAGTAGCATGCTATTTAACTTGATTTTGATTTTCAAATACATTTGTTGAATGCATATAAAGAGTTTGGCAATGTTCTAAGCACTGGTGGAGAATATGGTGGGAAAAGCTGATTTAGAAAAGCTGAACAGCCTGTTCTGGAAAAGCCAAACAGTCTAGTGTGCAGTCAAACACTTCCCATATACTAGCATTAAGAAAAATCATCCCTAGTAAATTCAGCTACTGCAAGGTCACTTACAGTTACTGTGGACCCCTCCCTTCTTTGTCACCCCTCATTGAACGCTTCTTTTCTTTAAAATTGTTTGTTTTTGCTGGTGAGACTCGAGGCCAAGCCTCTCACTGTACCAGTCCTCTAAATGCACTTGTTAGGTTATATGGCATGTTTGAAGTCAAAGCTTTTCTGAAATAATTTTACAGTGGGGAACAGAAATGACTCTTTTTCTAACAGTCCGATTACTAATGTCAAAGCCACACGCATCAACTAGCGCTCTTTAGACAGTTTGCATAAGCAAGGATGCTTACACGAGCACATGAAAATCTAAATTCACAATTGAGCAATAAATACTGCTGCTTCAAAACTGGGTGTTTCTGGGCAGACAGAATGGCGTCCTGGCACCTGCCAGCTCAAGACAGAACTGAAGCAGAGGTCAACCTCCATTCACAGCTGTGGTGGCTGCTTCGGACACTCCAGACCCCACTTGTGCTCTTGGGATTAATGGCAGGTGTTTTCTTCTGCTCTGATTGAAATCCCATTTTTCTTTCTGAATTGAACCATCTTTAACGCAAATATGGGTTGAATTAGAAGAAAAATGTGGGCTACCTTAGTAAACACAGACAGTACCTCAACATTTGGAAACCATGGTTCATTTCTAGGTCAAAACATTACATATGAAAGGAAGATTTTTTGATTACTAACTTTTAAAATTAAAGCTGGGTCATTAAGTGTTTTATTTTATTGGTCTTTAGAGTAAACAAAAAACCTCACTTGTATTAATTAAAGGATAGGCAGCAATACAACTTAATAAATTATTTGAATTACAGGGTATTTTACAATGGCAAGTTGTTTCCAACTACAGCAAGCTAACAAGTTACTGTTTAGTGGACATACTTATTGTTCAGGCATCAGTATCAGTGGATGATGGATAGTGATCTGAAGATAAAACTTTGTTGCTAAAACAAGTTTGAGGTCAATGGGAAGTAAATATGGTAAAATTAGTGGTCATAAATAAGTGAACAGTGAGTGACAGCTTTATATAAGTTTTCTTTGGGATTCCTGTCTTTCTGGTCTGGTCCAGGATGTTGGAGTCAGACCTTTTACAATGTTCACTTACATAAATAAACATGAAAATATGAAATGATCTTTCTCATTAGTTTTATGTAATTTACCATGATTACATAAATTTTAAAGTTGTTACAAGTTTTTATTATTAGTGTTGTTATTCAGTAGTTGGAACATTTCTTTGAGAAATTTTTACAGTGTTAGTAATTTACTACCAAAGTATCTATAAATATCAGAGGCAAACATCAAGTTAGCCTCTTTTCAAGTGACTCCACATTTAGAATTCATGGTAACAGTTCTTCCATTTGTGTCAAGCCTTTATTGTGGGTCTCGGTCTGCACCAATTTCAGCCTCCCCTAATCCATTTCTATCCAAATAACTAAGGTTTTAGCTCCTTCTCCATGGTCTATTATCTATTTCAATTAAATGATAAAACCGAAAGCACAATGAGTAAGAGGCAGAATAAATGAGATTCAGAATAATAATGGATTTCAATACATATAGAAGTAATTGAAATATAGCCGGAAAAGGCAGAACATATTCATAAGAGTCAGATTTCCCAATAAAGGTCTTTCATTCACTAGAACTGTAAATTGTGCCTCCTTTGAAGTGGCAAGAGCTAGAGAAGGAATGATTTTTAAAAGATGGCAATCACGAAAACAGAATTAAAATCCGCTAGAGGTTGAAAAAAATGGAAAAGGAGCAAATCCTGTTAATTCTTGGCAGCTATTGCTGCTGGAATAAGAATGGAGTTATGATTTCTACCTCAGCAAAGTGTAGGTTGTTTTTATTTTTTAAATACAACAAACCTTTTTCTGATTAATCTTTTTACTACTGCAGAATCATGAGGACAAGCAAATTTCATTTTTTAAGTATCACCCAGCCCATCTGCTCTGAGTTTAGAGGAGGCACATGTAAATACAATTGTAATCAAGGAATAAACACTGTGTTGTGGGAGTACAGAGAGGAAAGAGGGTAGGAGAGCTGGAATTGGAAAGATGATCTGAAACTGGCTCTTGAAAGTTGGCCAGAGATAAGGGGCGAAGCAGTTCAGGCCGAAGGTTTGCATTAAGTGGAGAGGGCATCATGCTATCAGAGAAAGACAAGGAGCTCTGAGTGGTGAGAACATTATGTGGTATGGCAAGTAGAGATGGGATAGAGTAGGAGAGATTTGGGAAGACTGGCTAAACACCCAGGTCCCTAGGCCAGATCCCGTCATCGATTTAACAAGCGGGTGGTGAGACCAAATGTGCTTCGTGGAGGCCCAAGAGCATGAAATGCTGTTGCCTTGGTCCAGGAGAGGGAGCGTGAAGATCAGAATTAAGACTGCGACAGTGGGAACACAGGGCAAGTTGTCAATTCAGAAGACAGTTCTGAGGTAGAACCAACAAGGCCAGTTAACTGGCTGGACAGGGGAGCCACTGATAGATCGTCGCCATGGTTTATGAAGTCCTACTGATTTGAAAGTTCACAATTTAGTATATTTGCCATGTTGCCCTGAGCCAGTTCAACCCTGATAAACAGCAGCTCCAGAGCCAAGTGAATCATTAGAGTTTTACATCTTGTCTTAGGGTGTATTTCAAATCCAAACAGCTCTTTGCCGGCTTCAGCTGACCTAATCAGAAATAGCTGAGAGAGAGAGAATTCCCACAGCACGGTTGGGTAAAAGGAGCATGTGATAATGGTGGCCCGTCTTGCACTGCCACCACGCAGAAGCCATCCTTCTTCTGGGCTAACTTAGGAATAAAGTATAAATTTACAATGTTGCCCTTCCTTTACTTTTCAGACCACAACTGTAACACAGTTCACTGTATTTTAAAAGCCATAACTTCCCTAGTCTTTTAAGGACAAAGACGATAGTGGGCTGTCCGGGCCATCCTCAAGAGTAGCACTTCAGTGGCCACCACATGCTTGATGTCTGAGCACACAGGCACTCTTGCAAACAATACTTCAGCTACATTCACAGTCTCCCAGGGAGGAAGGAAACAGGGGATACCCAGTTTACCCTTGTTCAGTAGCATAGAAGCCTCAATTCTACTGTTTGTAATATTTCTGCCTACTCCCTGATTGCATCACTAACTTGGCCCACTGTGCCAATGACAAATACTCCTGAACCATATGTTCATGAAGAAATTAAGCTTGGTGCCATCATTTTCAGCAGGTATCTGAAACTGCACAAAATCCTATTATAAAAAGTTTTAACAATGGAAAAATTTAGTGTTTACTGAAAAAATAGGGAGCTTAACTATTTACATGTAGACTAATTTATGCTACTTCTGAATAAAATGTTTTATGTAGTTAGCATAGGTTCACCCCTAACTAAAATGTGAACCTGTGCTCCTCCAGTACATACCTCAGCTTGAACTCATACAAATAGCTTTCTGCTTTACTAGCATAACATATTTTTTAGGGACATTTCCTCTTAAATCAATAAATATTTTGTTCCAGAGACTTTCAACTTTGCAAATAACTTCAGCTGGTAATGTATAAATTGTTAACTTTTTGTGCAAAACCTGATGTGAAAACGTAGGAGCTCCTATACATAAGTATAGATTAAAGTGTGCCTCTGTGCATGTATGCTTGTGTATAATTTCCTTATACAAATGCTACAGAAAAAAAGTACAAAATAAAAAGTAACCATGTAATTTGGGGAATTACTTTAAAATGAAGTACATAAAATAAAGTATCTTGGAGGCTAAGAGTTCAAGCTTTGGAGTCAAACAGATGCAGACTGAAATTCTAGTTCAGATCCGCTGTGTGCTCTTCAGCAGTTTAATTAACCTCTTTGAGTCTCAGTTTCTTCATCTGTAAAATGGGGAAAACAATGCTTACTGTTAGACTAAAATGAAACACTGTCCATGAAGCAATTTGTGAAATGCCTGATCTACCTTATCAATGGTAGTGATTATTAATTACACACTCAATATTTTTAATATTTTAATCTTGGTAAACATAAAATAAAATTTCTTTCTCAAATACTTGTCCTGAGAAAAGAAAAGCTTATTGAGTTCCTAAAATCAAAAGGCCATGTGGTAAGCAATATATGAGCTGGAGGGTTGAAAATATTTGGAGAACATGCATATTTAATATAGTTTACCTCAGTGTTGAAGAGCTATTACCACACAAAGCAAAACAGAAACACTTCACCATAGTGTTAACCACATTGTTTTAATGACAAACCAAGACAAAACTTTAGGCCGTAAAATTGCCTGATAACACCTAGGATATAGTATGTGCTCAATCAATTCTTGCTGACTAGAAACACCCAGAAATAAAAGATGCAATACAACTCTCCATGTTCAAAACAGCAGCATATAAAGAATTATACAAGAACCAGATTCAATGTTGCTGCAGAAGAACCGTGTTTATTATAGTGTCAAACTCTGCAAAGCTGGGGAAGGGAGTGATACCTATAAACAGATTTATAGCTTCAGACTTTACACCTTTTATTTTTCACCGAAGATTAAAAAAGACCAAATAGAAAACAGGGTAGGTATAAGCAATTTAAAATATCAAAACCAGCCCCACTTATTGCAAAACTAAATTTTGCAGTTATTTTCTGTGGTGAGAGTGTAACTATAAGTTCTTTTGTGATATCACTTGGAGCCCTAACAAGGGACTATATGTGCCCATAGTCAGTCTTAAATCATAAGCAGCTGCCATAAGGAAACAATTAGTGGGGTCTAGCACTAAAAGAATATTGAGAAAAACCAAGCATTAAAAAGGACTCTCAAAAGTAAGACTGATTGATGTAGCTCAGTGGAGGTAAGGGCTTATAAAACAGTAGGAATAGAGGAAGCTCACTCTGCCTTTCTTCTCTAACACAATACAAGCTAAATACAGCCAAACTACCGCCCCTGCCAATCAAAACCAAGGGTCCCATCTTTCTAGCATTGTTCTTTGCATCTAAACGTTTTGGGAGATTACTAAAACATTTTTGTTTAACTTTGAATTTTTTTTTTTTGCTTATTTTTAAGAGGTCAAGTAAAATGAGCTCCATGGTGAAAGACTTGGAATCCCAAACATTCCTCTGTCGAAAGAAAGTATCAGCTTGCTCTCTAATGCCCACAGTAGCCCCTGTGATTTTACAGTTAATAGCAGAAGCTATCCCACAATACTCCTACTGTCCTCAGTGTAATTCAAATGTATTCAGAGGTACATCCATTTTAAACCTTGGGTTTAATTTGCAATTCTCTATTTTGGCATGTTTCCTAATATACTGTCTCAACATAACTTTGCCCAGGTTCTTTAAGAAAGCCTGGCTTGTAGGTAAGTGTGATTTTTTGTTTCATTTGTACAGTTGCCCCTTGAACAACACAAGGGTTGAGGCACCAACCCCCTGAGTGGTTGAAAATTCATGTATAAGTTTCGATTCCTCAAAAATTTAACCACTAATAGCTTACTGCTGACTGGAAGCCTTACCAATAAACAGACAATTAACACATATTCCATATGTTATAGATATTTTACGCTGTATTCTTACAATAAAGTAAGCTAGAGGAAAGAAAATGTTTCTTCAAATTGTCACAAGTCTGCAAAACTTTCCCAATATATTTACTGAGAATAACCCACATATAAGTGTACCTGCACAGTTCAAACCCATGTTGTTCGAGAGCCAACTGCAGTGTCTTCTAGAGCAATGTAAGTTTTACGAAGGGCTACTGAGCACAACCCAGTGACAAGGGCAGGATGTGGCTTTAAAAATGCACAAGGAGCAAAATATGCAGAAGAAAAAAAAATCACTGTCAGAAGAAGCTGAGAGAGTCTGAATGTCAGGGTTTGTCTATGATTCTCATGTTCCAATGTAAATTAGAAGCCTAATCTCTCTCATTCTCAGTTGATAGCTAAAAAGATTAAAAGCTTTTAATGTAAGCTTCTACAACTACCATGCTCCCTGCCTCCAGATTTTACCTTCACTCTCCTCTCTCTGTGGAGTGAAGGCGATTTTGCACCTATTCACCTCTCGCCACCTCCCCCCCTTGCCCTGCTATTCTTACTGCTGCTCTCACTCGTCTCTCCAACCACTGTGGTTCCCTGGGATTCTTCCCCTGGGTCTCCAAACACGTTCATTTGCCCTCTCCCAAAGTCAAGGAGAAGAAAAGTTTCCTTAGCCCTCTATTCTCTCAGTTAGGTCCTATCAAATCTACTCTATCCACCAAACTTCCCTAAATAATAGATTGGTCATACAAAGAAAGGACATTGGATTTGAGGAAAGAGAAAGGAGGAAGCAGAGTAGAAGTCATACTTTTACAGCCTGCTTTTGGGAATAATAAAGTAACATGAGTTGAAATACATATTGGTCTTCGGGGCATTTCTTTCTATTAGGAAGAAGAAAGGTGAGCTGTGGGAAAGGAAACTGCCGAGTCACTCTTCCGGGCCCTGGAAGGAGAGACCCTAGCTAAACCAAAACCAAACAAACTGGAGCTACTGGGATGAAGGGTTGACAAAGTCTGAAAATGTCTTGATAGCCCAAATTTGTGTCTAAACCTTTGGTCTTTTCATTTTACTCCCTTCATCATCTATCAAACACAGCCTCAAGACTTTAATTATCACCTGACTTAGGTCCTAAACTCTTTTCCAAGCTGCCATCCTGCATTCCTAACTGCTCACTAGATATCTAAGCCACGATGCGCCATCATCAGCTCAAACTCAATATTCTCAAACCAAACTTCTCAACTTCTATTTCAAGCCCACATAACTCCTATTTTTGTTAAACACACTACTCCTCCTCCAAGCCTAGAAGCTCAGTGATATGTTTGATTCAGTAAATGGAATCTATGTTCCAGTCTATAGATTTCATTCTCCACAAAAATCCCCTGAATCTATCTTTCTATGTTTGTTGATAGCACCGTTGTTCCGGAAAACAAGAATAGTCTACAAGCGTTCCAGGTGTCCCCTTTAACTACTCTCCATCCTACATACTTTTGTCAAATTATTTCTAAAACACATTTCTGAACATACCATTCCTCAGTTCAAAAAAATGGTAAAGGCCCATTTGCAATCCACAATGAAAAGGTTGTTACAGGCAATGATCCTCCGTGGATGCAAAAACTGTTAGGTGAAAGGTTATGGGGAATCAGGTCAATACCACCTGACCTGCTGAACAACCAACATTATATGATGAATTAGGAAGTATTCTACACCTTTATAAGAGACTATTCCTAAAAGTGAAAGTAAAACCTAATCAAATCTCTAAATGGAATGCAGTTTACAAGAAAACCAGATAGACGAATGAGTCAAACAGCACCATGAAGAAGCCAGACCAGTCCAAAACGTGGGGCATTCTACACATAGGACAAATGTCCCGGAAAAAATGGTGACATGAAAAAATAAACAGGGAAGGAAGAGGCTATAGAGTGAAAGAGATTGAAGAGTTACAGCAGTTAAATGCCAAGTGTGGGCTTTGTATCTTGATTCAAACAAACCATCTCTAAAGAGACATTTTTGAAACAGTTGAGGAAATTTGATATGGATTGGGTATGATGATAAAGAACGTATTGTTAATTTTATTGGGGTTAATAATGAAGTGATGGTTATGTTTTAGAAAGGCCCTATCAGTTAGAGATTCATATTTTGGTATTTGCAGATGCAATGACATGGTATGTAGGTCTTGCTTTTAAGTACCAGCAAAAAACCCAAAAAACAAAATAAATGAGGGGTAGGGGATCATGAAACAACGATAATAATTCATTGAAGCCATAGACAACACTGTAGATTCCTACAAAATAAAGTGTTAACCTCTGCCTGTGTCCAAAGTCCTCCATAATCTCCTCCTAACTTTGTTTCTGTTTTATCCTCTGTGCCATCCCTGACTGCTTCCGGAAAAGGATCCTCTCCTCCAAGCAGCCTCGAATACCAGCTGTTCTTAGGAATGCCCCTCGTTCTTGTCACTTTCTGTATCTTTGCTTATGCCATTCTGTCTGCTGAGTAAACATCATCGATTACCATTTTGCTTGGAATAATTATAGCATACTTTTCTTGAAACCTCTTAACTGGCAACCTGAGCTATGAAGCTACATGGAAAAAATATAAACATAGTAGTATTTGAGTTTCTGAAAGAAAGGTTAGTCCTTGTAGTAGAAGTCTCACCCCCACGTCCTCTATAGCTGCACCGTCTTACAGACAGACCGGTGACATCGCTTCCCTAAGTTTTACCTGACCCTCTGTTCCTATGTTCTCTCCCTATTTTTGAAGTCCCAAAGCACCTATGACTCTTACAAAACTGAGCTTACCCTAGCACATATAAGATTTATGCTTCATGCTAAAGTATCAGGGCCCTTAAGAGCATGAAAAGAGGAGTATGGGGAAGTGTGACAAACCCTGAGATTGAAGGCTTCAATATGTACCAGCATATGACCTTTGGCAGATTGCCTAACTTATTTGAGCCTCAGTTTCCACATCTGCGAGATGGAACAAACAGTAATTTACTTTGCATGGGAGTTGTAGATAGGAATGAAAAGAACATATGATCTTCTGTAAATAGTGTTTCCCTTCTCCTTTTCTCTTCCTCATTCAAAAGTGTAGCCTTGTACATGGTAAGTATCCAATAAATATATTATCAGATGTCCTGCAACAGAGGTCTCTAACAAGACATCAGGGCCAAAAGTAGTATTGCCTGAATAGCCTGTTGTCTATCAAACAGTCAGATATTCATATGCCCAATATGCTTCCAATTAATGCTTATATGGGTATATTTGGTTGCAGTTAGAAATTATGCCTTTTGGGGTCACTAAACTTGTCATTTGATGACTCATGACTCCAGTTTAGAAGAGTTAAGACTGATAGTAAAAGAAATAAGACAATTTTGCACAGTCTCTTGAAGAGGAGATGAACTCTACTCGAATTTTTTTTCCCTCACATCTCAAACATGGGCAGATATTTTTGGTTCCTGTCTCCCTTCTCCCTGTGACTCCAAACTTCTAGAAAACGTATTCTATTTTCACTCTCCCTACATTTTCAATACTGAGTCACTCCTAAAACCATGGCAATATTGATTAGAAAACCACCACAGTACCAAAGTTACTAAGTGATCCTGAAATCGCAGACCTAGGACAACAGTCCCCCCGGCTGACCATTCCTCTGTCAGCTCCTCGGGCAGCATCCCCTTAGGGGTTCTCTCCTGGCTCCTTCCGTTAGGAGATCTTCCTTTTCCTCCCCCTCATGACTAACCCTTCTCTGGCCCATGCCCGCTTCCCTTCCCCTCTGCACACTTCTCTGAGCATCTCACTCATTTCCACAGTTGCACTTACTCTTTGTCTACCCCGTGTACCCAGCTGTGGCTTCTCTCCAGGACTATGCCTACTGCCCACTCTGCGTTTCCTCCAGGCGAGATGCACCGTCCTCATCTCGGATCATGACGATGACCACTAAGACTCTCGTTAACTTTCTTCAGAGTAAATCTCACCTACTTCATTCAGGGTCCTGATGGCCCAAATTGAGACTTTGTATAAATTTAGGTAAGGAGCCTTTTCCCTTTCCCCCACTTCCCTTAGCCTGTTAAGAATTTTGGTTAGGGTAGCAAAATTATCAAAGGAATAAAAACATATATATTTATTAAATTACATATACATATATAATATGCTTGAGAAAATTTATAAATGAAATTTTTAAAGTTTGAAACATCTCAAATGGGATTTTACTTCACTGAAGAACAGTATTTCTAACTAAAACCCTGCCATCTTTAGTCAGGATTAGACACACTCACAAAGGTGCGCATAAATGTTTGTTTTAGATAGAGAATCCTATAACTATATCCAATGTTGAACATCACTTTTCATGAATTTCTTAATTTTAAGATTGAACTATCTATCCTAAACCTCTATATGCTTTGAAGTCATTATTTGATTGGATTTTATCCGGTGGATGAAGTACCACTGTAAAGGTAATATGTTTATGGCTCTGTCTCAGTGTGAGTGCTTATGTAAGAAGGTATGTACGCAGGTGTTTACATGTTCATAAATAAGCCTTTAATAATTACACTTATATGTGCATACACTGTTCTAAGTGCTTAAGTCACATATTAAGTCAAAGCAACCATCCTTATTTGACACTGAAAAACTGAATGGACAAAAGACAGCTTGCCCAAAATTATACAGTTCATTCATGGTGGACCAAGATTTAAACCCAGGTGTTTGCCCATGGAACCCATCCCCTTACCCCTGTTCAATGTATTCCATATGCCGCTTTAAAAAGAGACTGCTGGAAGCTGATATTTTCAGTTGTTTCAGTCATCTCATCATCAAATGTATAGAAATTTAAATCTGAATTGTTAAGTGTATACATTTATTCAACAAAAACTCATGGTGCATTTTTTTGTATAGCAACACTATATAAAGAAACTGAGATACAAACAGTAAATCCAGGGAATGATAAAAAAGTGATGCCAGATTAACTTAATTATTCATGAAAGGTTATGTTATGCACTTTTATTCAGACATAATTAAAGGGAATACATTTGATAGATAACAAAGCGTAAGGTTGGCAATTGAAGTTCTTCAATTAATTTCAGTGGGAAAGAAATCTAAGCTAAAATTAAACCTTGAGATGATGTTACACCATTTTAATTCACAAGCAGCCATGCAAAGATAAAGAAATATGGATTATAGTAAAACAAATAAGCTGTTGTACAATGTGTACTTTTAAAGATACAAGCTATTTTAAGTATAATGGCACCTTTCAAATCCTATTAACCACTTATTTAAAAAGATACCAAAAAACATGAAACATTAAGACTTTTATAATCATTCTCTTTCTCATATGACCACCACCTAAAATATAGATAATGGGCAATGGCTGTACTGTGTCAAGTCTAGCATGATTCATTCAGGACAGAATACATTCCTAGTTTAATATGACAGTTGTTATATCTGAGTGAAATAAACACTTTCTGTACACACACATACACACACACATGCACACACAGATGCATGCTTTTCAAATTTCTTGAAGAATGTCTAAGTCTTCCCCCCAGCCCCAGGTCAGGCTATATGGATCTGAAGAGGGCTGGGCTGGAGCACAAACATGAGACATGGGAGTTGCTAAAGTCTTAGATTAGAAGGAGCTTAGTATATAATTAAAAACATATGAGCAGAAAAATACTGCACCAAGATATAGCATTTTGTTCAGGGATAATTCCTTACAACGCACACACACAGCTTGATTTTTGAGAATTGTAGTAAAACGCTGTGAAATGGCAATGACAATGTCAGAACCACCAAAAAAAAAAAAAAGGCAAAAAGGTATTTTGGGGGAAAAAAGGCTTAGGGACATCTCCCACTTCTTTTCAAGTGCATCTGAAAAAATACAAATGGAAGCCACACGCCTCCATGTGCAGTTGTTTGATGGTATTTGCTTGTGGTTTTCTCTTACATTTTTTTCTCACTGAGTAATACAGAATTACAACATGCATGCCGCTTTAGTCCTCCAAATTCCTAAGGGAATTATATCTCCTTTATGTTCACATGTGACTCCAAAGGGGAGTTATGAGGAGAGCTTTGAAATTCAAAAAATTTTATGCAAAAGAAATGCCCTTAATAGGGAAGGGCTACCTTTCACTTAATACAGTGGTTCCACTATTTCACTGTCTTCTATTTAATATACTCAGGGAGTTATTGGGGTCAAACAAAAGGCCAATAGGTACCAACAAAATGTACAAGACAGTACATGAGGTTTTTTATTTTTAAAAACAACTAGTTTCTACAATTCCTATTAAATTATTTATTGGTGGGACAATATTACTGTTTAAGCAATGTGGTATTTATAGACAACCACCAGGAAAAAGTTCCTGTAACTGTCTTGATTGTTAAAAATCAAAGCCAAGGCTTGAACCCTACAAATAAATTGTTACCAAATAAATTAATACATCATAAGAATGGCCCTTGGTTAATGCTGTCTTTTTATTTTCACCAAAGATTAAATATCTATATAAATAAACTACTATCATGAAAGGAAACAAAAGTAACCAAACTCTTCAAAGTGTGTGGAAGTGAGTTATTGAAATTGATAATGTTCAGTAAAATCTCAGAGCTTAGAAACCTCTGAGACGTGTTTTTAATGGCATTACAGATGACACATGGTATTGCTGGGGCCTTTGCGCTTATGAAAAGCTCAGAGTTCTCACTCTTCTTTTGTCTAAGTTCTTGTATATACCTTTTGTGACTCAATTAACAGGTGTTGAACCTCCCCTGTGTACAAGGTACTAAGTTAGGTGTTGGAGAGGCTACTGATGATGAAAGAAAGCATAGCTCCCACTCTTGGAGATCATAAAAGCTAGTAATAAAGGGAGAAAGGATGTTTATGAACAACTATGATAAAATAGAAAGAGGAAAAGAGAGGGAGATAATTAATATTAACTGAGTGCCAGCCATGTACCAGGCATCACGTTAAAAGTTATACATATATTATTCTATTTTAATTCTCACACAATCTGTTGAGATAAAACACTGTTATTTCTGCCTTCCAGATGGGGAAAACGAGACTCAGAGTGACTGAGGAATTGTTCGAGATCACAGAGCTTTTAAGTGGTAGAGCTAGTATTTGACTTATGATCTGTCTGGCTTCACTGTCTATGCTCCTTTGTTTTAAGTGTAAAGTAATATAAAAACCTGTACATATAAAGTGCACAAGGGGGAAATTACATTCAGCTATGGGAAAAAAGACTATTCTAAGAAAAGACAAATGAAGAAAAACAGATTTGAAGAGAGAAAAGTAAACGTTTTTTCTTTTTTTGTCTGAAGCATAGTGTGTAGAGAGAGCATTAGTGAAAAATTAATGGCACATAGGGCTAGAAAAACAGACCAAATCAAAGGATTTGAATGTCAGGAAAGGAACTAGATGTTATTGCACTATAAATGGTAACCATGTCGAAACTCAAAGTTTTGGGTTCAGAAGATTGACATCATCAGAACCATGACAGAAAAACTTTATCTGACAGACATATATAGGATGATAGTAGTGGATGCCACACTCTATCCTAGCCCTTGATGTCTCCACTATAGAGACAGGAAAAAGGCAAATGTTTCCTTTCCTGACTCACTGGCCAGGCAACAGGCATGTCTTCCTAGTACACAGATGGCAATGGGGAAGTCAGGGGCAAAAGAAAGAAATGTGGGATCCGGTCAGGTAGGCAGTGAGCCCGAGGGATGTAACCGTTCCGCCAGCATTAGCAAGGTGGCACACGCATTAGCACCATGAGTCTAATACCTGGTAGCAGGGGAGAACAAAAAGTAGGACCTGGGATGAACAGAGTCCTGTGCAAAAGGAGCGTGGGCACAGGGAGCCAGGAAAGGACTCATTACCAGAACAAGGGCGCCTGGGTCTGGACAGAAACCTAATCATCAGAACGAGAGTGCGGCATCGGAACCACACTTCGATGGGTCTGCAAAATAAAACCTTATTAATTTGGAAGTCCTTACTACAGAATGTGTGGTAGTGAAGAAACTTGAGTTTCTCAAGTCACTAAGGAAGAGTTTTCTCTGTGTTAATACTGTGAATAAGATGATGTGGGAGTGTTCAACATATGCAAGAAAACCCTCACTGACATAAACATTTGCACATGAAAACCAAGTTGCCAATTATAATTCTGCCCAAACCTTTTAATAAACTTTAAAAGATGTGCACTATCCCAACTCAAACATTTACAACTCTTTTTTGGAAGTTAGTTGCTTGGAAATCTGATTATATCTTCCCACAGGAATCATAATATAAATATGGTTTATTTTTCCAGCCCAATCCACAAACGCCTATCCCTAATGTACTTAAAAAAAATTCATATTGTACAACAGAAACACTATTGGTAATGCTGTCTTACTGGAAAATCCATTGCAAGTTGGGTTTTGGGATTTTAGAAGTCTCTCTCATACTACCCAGTCAGAGGGAGTATGGATTTTCAACAGAGTAGATAGCTAAGATTCATCCCTGGGTGACATGGTTATGGCTCAGGGCACGGGTAGGAAATCGGGGTTTGAGCACTAGTTAAGGGAACTTGTCTGGAGAAAGCTTGTCTAGGTAGCAACTTCTTCCTTTCTCTCCCTTGACTGATTGCAAAAGGAGATGGGGAGAGATGGTAAGGACAAAGTTTTGCAATGTTCACACCCTTTTTTGTCCCCACAATTAACAGTATGTACTCCATAGATACAGGGATGAGGGAGGAAAGGATTAGCAGGGAAGAAATGTAAGTAAATTAGTTATATTGAATCACATATATAAATAACAAAAAATACGTTATGAAGAGTTTTAGCTCAGAAATCTTACAAAAACAGGAAAACTGAAGAAGATGACATTTTAAGAAAAAAGTAAGTATCATTTGAAGTCACCAAAAAGAAGAAGGAAAAAAAGGATGATGTGCCCCAAATTGTAAGTTCCTGTTATTATAAATACACTGTATGTGAATAAAATGATTTTCAGTGAGCTGAATAATGGAACATGGAAATTTTATAAGAAATTTGATCAAATAAAAGAAAGCTTTCAACTATTAAAAAAAACCCAAAATTTCCTAATTTAAGCTTTAAATGTACATGACTTGCTTATTCACTGTGTGTAAATTCTAGATCTGTCATAAATGGATTTAATGTAGAGTTTATATACATTTACTCAAGGAAAAAACGGATTCATGGTAAGGTGTTAATGTAAGATATAATTGCAGAAAATACTATAATTTTGCAGTACACATTGAGAATTATAGCTACTACATAGGTCATTCCTAAGTATTATATTTTTAGATAGATAAAATTTGTTGTTGGAGTTAATAGCCTATTTAAGATCCAATTTTTTTCAAAAGAAACTTGCCAAGAGCAGATTAGGGGCTGGGAAAGTAACAGATTGCAACAGGTAGTAAAGAAATTGAAGAATACAGATGGAAAGAAGCCAGTATATGAAAATTCATCTGTCATTATACAAACCTCAGAGCAAAGTTAATAATCAGCGGGTACTAAATGAAGAACTTCATTAAGAACTACTTAATTTAAAATATAAAAATGGAAGTTTCTTTTGAAAAATATAATGATAATGTTGTAGAGATAACAGGTAGGTCAGACTTTTCCTTAGGAACATAGCAACAAAACTCTTTGCCTATTTTTCTGCCACAGAAAAGACAACGTGAGGGTGATTCCTGGCCCACAGTTCCCATCAGACCTGCTCTTCCTGAATCCACTGCTCACCCTTTGCTGTGACCTGAAGAGGGCGTTTTGAACTTTGAAAAGATTATGTGATTTGAGGGTCTACTAAAGGCAAACTGGTAGACAAATGAAAAATAACCCACAGCAATTCACCATTTGAAAATGCCAGTCCTATTCTCCTTTAAAGTTGCCAAGATTTTCAAGCATTGACAATTAGATAGACCTTATTTTTCTGAAGAGCCATAGTAAATATAAGACTTGATGTTCCTAAGTGCCATGATACCCTTTCAAATCCTAGCAAGAGTGACCCATGATGTTCCTGGTTCTGTCTATTCTTGGCTTCCTGTGCTGGTTAATCATCTTCTGCTCATGAACTGTGTCTGTAAGACTCAAGATTTATTATGACCATGTTCTTCTTTTTGCAGTTATGTCCTTTAAATCCCATTAACTAATATGCTTTTAATGCTGTCTTACTATCCAAATTTCCAAGTCTTTATAGCTCTATCTGAATTTCCCACTCTGTTTTGTTTACAGGAGACTTGCACTTGGATGTTGTGGCAGATGTAGGTGCCAAGCCACGCCACTGCCTTCCTCTAAGACAGTGCTGCCATACAGGACCCCAGTCCCGGCGGTGGCCCGCATTCCTCCAGCAGCTGCAGCCTGGGGCAGGCCAGACGTGCCAGCAAGGTCACACCCAGGCCTGACTCTCAACAATGAGGGAAAGGAAATTTAGTGCATAAATTTCCGGTATCATCTCCTGCATAAACTATTTGTACTCAAATCCCTATCTTCAGGACTGCTTTGGGGTAGGACAAGGTGAGCCAGACTAAGACAGAGGTCCTATTAAAACTTAAAATATGTTCAAGATTATAATCATCTCTCAAAACGAACATTCCAACTCCTTTCACCATCTACCATCTGACCTGTTACTCTTCTCTTGAGACCTGAGTGCTACGGAGCATGAGGGTTTGAGAGTCAGACTTGACTTCTACTCCCACTTTTATGGTGTCACCTCATGAGAGCAATTTCTCTCTTCTGATTCTGCATGTACTCTGCAGGGCTATCGTAAGCATAAGTAAGATAAAGCAGTCAAAGCAGTTTTTATTTTGTCTTCGTTTTAATGTAGAAGTTTCCAATTTAGGAGATAAGCTACAACTTTCGTGGATTTTTTTTCCCTCCAATAATTACCTTCAGCCAGCTTAGAATATAAGAGTGAAAATCACAAATAATGAGAGAATTCTGATATGAACATAAATTATTACACATCAAATGTTTTCTCATGTGTAGTCTGAAAAGGACTGCTCTACTTAAATATGTGGGGTCTTCTGTTTTCTTGGTTAGACATCCTTATACACAGAGCTCATAAAAACTGTGAATAATATACTCATGGTCTGGTATGAGAATTAACACCCAATAGCCAATGACATCAACTACAAAGGGATATCATGAAAATTGTTTATTTATTAAACAACCTAGGACAGAAGTGGCAGTTAGGAAAGAGATGTAAAGGGACCCAGTAAATAATTATGTTAACAGGTATTGCAGCGTTAAAAGTAAAACATTAACAAAGGCATTTCATTCTCTCTAGCTTCCCAAGACTACAGTAAGTATTAATATTGAGTTTGTTATTTTTTATTGACTCTTCATTTCTGACAACTCTTCTTTTTTGTTCAACATTAGACACACTCTTCTCTTTCCTAAAATATCCTCATTCTATTAAAAATGATTTAGAGCTGAAAAGATTTTCCATTGACTTCATTCAGATTTAATTATAAGACCTGTCCTCAGCAGTTGGCTTATATTGGAAGTGCAGAACAAATTCAATATCTCTATATAATGAATCAAAAGTAGCTGGTAGGATCACAGTCTAAATAATCAGAGTCTGTATGGCTTTACAGCACTACTGGTACATGATTAATCAGTACCTAATGCAAACCCGTTCATACCCGACATCTACTAAGTCACTTTATCTTACATTAAAGCCCTGTGGCACTGTTTCAGATCAGTTAAGAGTTTTGCTTTATATGATGGTACATTGTTAACTTGCCATCTGGTCCAACAGCTGAAGTGGCTCACTCAACCCGGGAGACGCCCCAAAGCTTTACTCCTGGGAAATATTTGGTCTCCTGTGTGTTGTCATGATTACTGGTTCCTAGCTTTTTAAAAGCCTTTGAAAAGAACTGCAGAAAAACTTCCACACTGGGGAAATCCTAAATTGAAATTAATTTGATAGAAAAGAGTTCACTTACCTGAGGACCAGGGTGACCCTGAAATTGAAAAAAAGAAAAAAGGAAAGCAATTACAGAATTGTTTTCTTAAATGAATGTTTTCATGACCAAAACCTGAACTACTTCTGAAAATCTTCTCAAAGTATTCCTGAGGAAAATAATACCTAACCACTAACCAATTTAGAAAATACTATTGTATCGTAAAATTTTCACTCTACGCTATTTATCTAAAATCTTGATATTACAGTCTGTTATATGTAACTCCAAAATGAGTGAAGGGTTTTCGTACACTCCATAATTAAACCAGAGAAAGGGAAGCCAGAAGCAAACTACACTTCACGTTATAACTACAGTTCATAAGGAAGGGAGCTACTTAAAGGGACTATAACCATGGGCTACAATACAAAGATGGCAGAGTTAAGGTAAACAGAGGGAGATATTTTCATTTCAGGACTTACTGAGTTTTTGAATTTCTCATTGTTTCAATAACATTTTCAGCCAATTAAAAAAAAAATAAACATCTATTCTGCATAGTCTAACCTAACGGCATTTTAAAACAAACTGAGAGGCACATCTATGAGGCCCTGCAGTGCCTTAGGGTATTCCGAGGGCCGCCTGACCACGGTAGCTCAGGGCATTAAACCAGAGGCTACCCCCTGCACCCGGTTGACTGGCATGGGCAGAGGAAGCTGGAGCGAGGTCCGGAAGGCACAAAGGGGCACGGTTCTCGCAGGAGAACACGCCCGGCGTGTCTGCGACCCCCTGCAGTGCCCTAGGCTGTATCGAGAACCTCCCCGCCCATGGCAGCTCAGGAGATTGTCCCAGAAGCTGCTTCCTGTGTTCGGGTAACTGACACAGGCAGCAGAGAAAGGCAAGGTGACCTGCAAGCAGGAAGAGACTTTTTTCTCCCAGCTGACACACGTGCCACCTGCTGGCGACCACTTCTATTGCCATGAAAGGGCAGAAGAAACTGGTCCATTCAAAAATCACTCAGAAAACCCCATAGAGAGGGCCTGGTGAGATAGATATAACCAATCTTCCTGAAAAATAATTCAAAATAAAAGTCATAACCATGCTGACAGACCTCTAGAGAAATATGCAAGAGCTAAGGGATGAAGTCCAGAGGGAGATAACAGAAATAAAACAATCAAGAGAAGGACTTAAGAGCAGACTGGATGAGGTGCAAGAGACTGTTAATGGAATAGAAATCAGAGAACAGGAGTACAGAGAAGCTGAGGGAGAGAGAGATAAAAGGATCTCTGGGTATAAAACAATATTAAGAGAACTGTGTGACCAATACAAAAGGAATAATATTTGCATTATAAGGGTACCAGAAGAAGACAGAGAAAAAGGGCTAGAAAGTGTCTTTGAAGAAATAATTGCTGGAAATTTCCCCAAGGTGAGGAAGGAAATAGTCTCTCAGACCATGGAAGCCCACAGATCTCTAAACACAAGGGACCCAAGGAGGACAACACCAAGACATATAATAATTAAAATGGCAAAGATCAAAGACAAGACAGAGTATTAAAGGCAGCCAGAGAGAGAAAAAATATCACCTACAACGGAAAACCCATCAGGCTATCATCAGACTTCTCAACAGAAACCTTACAGGCCAGAGGAGAATGGCATGATATATTTAATGCAATGAAACAGAAGGGCCTTGAATCAAGAATACTGTATCCAGCATGATTATCATTTAAATTTTAGGGAGGGATTAAACAATTCCCAGACAAGTGAAAGCTGAGGGAATTTGCCTCCACAAACCACCTCTACAGGATATCTTAAAGGGACTGCTCTAGAGGGAAGCACTCCTAAGGCTAAAAAGATGTCACCAGAGAAAAAAATCATAGCAAAGAAAGCAGACCATCCAAATACTAACTAAAGGCCAAAAGTGAAATCAACTATCCACAAAAACAGTCAAAGGAAATGTAAAAGAGTACAGAATAAAACACCTTGTATATAAAGAATGGAGGAGGAAGAAGAAGAAGGGAGAGAAATAAACAATCATCAGACCATGTTTATGATAGCTTAACAAGAGACTTAAGTTAGACTGTTAGATAGTAAAAAAGCTACCCTTGAACCTTTGGTAACCACGAATCCAAAGGCTGCAATGGCAATACGTACATATCTATCGATAATCATCCTAAATGTAAATGGACTGAATGCACCAATCAAAAGACACAGAGTAATAGAATGGATAAAAAAGCAAGAGCCATCTATATGCTGCTTACAAGAGACTCATCTCAAACCCAAAGATATACACAGACTAAAACTGAAGGGATGGAAAAAGATATTTCGTGCAACCAATAGGGAGAAAAAGCAGGTGTTGCATTACTTGTATCAGACAAAACATACCTCAAAACAAAGAAAGTAACAAGAGATAAAGAAGGACATTACATAATGATAAAGGGGTCAGTCCAACAAGAGGATATAACCATTATAAATACATATGCACCCAACACAGGATCATCTACATATGTGAAACAAATACCAACAGAATTAAAGGAGGAAATAGAATGCAATGCATTCATTTTAGGAGACTTCAACACATCACTCACTCCAAAGGACAGATCAACCAGACAGAAAATAAGTAAGGACACAGAGGCACTGAACAACACACTAGAACAGATGGACCTAACAGACATCTACAGAACTCTACACCCAAAAGCAGCAGGATACACATTCTTCTCAAGTGCACATTTTCCAGAATAGACCACATACTAGGCCACAAAAAGAACCTCAGTAAATTCAAAAATATTGAAATCCTACCAACCAACTTCTCAGATCACAAAGGTATAAAACTAGAAATAAATTGTATAAAGAAATCAAAAAGGCTCACAAATACATGGAGACTTAACAACATTCTCCTAATGAATCAATGGGTTAACGACCAAATCAAAACAGAAATCAAAGAATATATGGAGACTAATGACAACAACACAAAGCCACAACTTCTGTGGGA
>JAQQAC010002594.1:938410-988506 GCA_029783875.1 Phataginus tricuspis | reverse complement strand
GGAGGACAAATAGTAAATTATGTTAAAATTTAAGAATTGACTTTTATATAGGCACTGTAAAGTATATAGCACCAGGGAGCTCAGATGACCCTACTGTGAGATATAAAATTCAGGTGTGTGGTGTATGGGAGTGGGGGTGAATGAAAAAGAGATGGAAGTGGATTAGTAGACAGGATTCACAGAAAAATGACAAATTAGGTTAACATTCCCTAAAACATGATTACACAATGCAAGCGTTACAAATCTTACAGAAGATATTCAGGGCTACCTACACCAAGACTTCTTACTCAATGTGCAAAGTATTCACTAGCAGACCCCTCAAATACCTGTAAGGAAACAGTCAAGCACTGCAGGGGGGGATGGTGGAATAGAGAGAGGTGAACCCACCTTCTTTCACCTACACACAGAATCTGCACCTATACACAGAGCATTTCATCCTGAGGAAGAGCAAAGACTGAAGTGAACATATTCTATACAAGAAGTGACAGAAAGATCATACCAAAAAGAAACCCCTAAATGGCAGGAGAGACAGAGACACAAAAACCACAGGAACTCCACCACCAACACATCAACCAGAACTGGCAAGGGGCAGGGGTGTGGCTGGGACAGCAGGCATGGACCCCTGCCCTGACGCATAGGAAAAAAGCCTTGCAGGTTAAAATCCAACTAGATCGTAAGTGAAAGATCTAAGTTCCAGAACTAAACATCCCTCTGACTGGCAAGGAAGCCATTGGAAGCAATCTGTGACAGGAGGGGCTGGTCAACCACTGTTTATGATCTTCCACACATCCACAAGGGGGGTGCCTGAAGCTGAGGGCTGGTGTCACCAGGGTAACTCCCTAGAGAACTGTGGCAGAACACACAAGCAGGGCTGACCATTGGCCACCAGCTGGACCCAGCAAGAGCAGTTGCAGGAAGTTCCCGGAGCAGCCCAGAGCACTCAGGAGCTGCAGGGAGACCATGTCCGCAGTGTCCAATTCCAACCCCCAGAGGGACCAGTAGGTGCCAACATGCAAATTTCCCAGAGCAGCCCAGAGCACACAGGGGCCACAAGGAGACCGAGCCCACACAGTGTCTAATTCCAACCCCCAGGGGAACTGGTGAGTGCCAACATGCACATTTCCCAGAGCAGCCCAGAACACTCAGGGGCCATGAGGGAACAAGGGTGGACAAGGTCTGATCCCAGCCTCCATAGGAATTCTCCACAGCAGCGGAGAGTTTACAGGGGCCATGGGGTAAGGTGTGCACACACATGGTGCCTGATTCCAGGTGCCAGCAGGCCTGCAGCCACTGATGTACGAATTCTCCAGGACAGCCCAGATTGTGCAGGGCCTGAGGCGGAACATGCACAGAGTCTGACTCCACACAGCAAGAGGGACGTGGTAGGCCCCCAAAGCAAGAATTCCCCAAAGAAGTCCTGAGAAGCCATGTGCATAGGCCTATGGGGGAGAAGGCACAGGGGACTCAGATGGCACCAATCTGAGGACTTACTTGGAGTGACCCTCGACCTGCCGCTAGCCCACCACCCTATCCACAACCAGCACAAAACCCACAGGTGTCTTCCCAGGATCCCCTCCAACAGGCCTCCTATGCCACAACCCCAGGACCATGTCCTGGGAGCCCTAGCACCAGGAAAAGCCTGTCTCAAATTTCTTCTGCTGTCAACTTGCCCAAGCCATGAGGCACACACAGTCTACCACAGGGAATTCTCCTACACAAAGCCATTCCTTCAATACTGGGACAGCAAGCCCTTTCAACTAATTCATAGAACAAAGCAGAGAAAGTCACAAAATGAGGTGACCCAGGCATACATTCCAAATGGTAGAACAAGAAATAATCCCGGGGGGGAGAAATAACAACTAAATGAAACAGAATTAACTGATCTAGCTGATAAAGAGTTTTAGGCAATGGTTATAAAACTAGTCCCTGGACTTGAGAAAACAATAGCACAACTTGAGGTGGAAGAGATAGAAAGCCTAAAAAAGAACCAGAGATAAAGACTTAAATAGAGGAAATAAAAAATACACTGGAGGAAATGAACATTAGACTAGAGGATGCAGAAGAACGAATCAGTGACTTGGAAGATATGGTGATGGAAATCACTGAAGCTGAACAGCAGAAGGAAGAAAGAATTAAAAGGAATGAGAATGGGGTAAGAAAGCTTTGGGACAACATCAAACATCCCTAACATCTGCATTATTAGAGTCCCAGAAGGGGAAGAGAGAGAAAAAGAAGTAGAAAAATTACTTGAAGAGATAATACCTGAACACTTTCCTAACCTGGGGAAAGAAACAGTCTAAGAGGTCTATGAAGTACAAAGAGCTCCAAACAAGACGAACCCAAAAAGGTTGACACCAAGACAGATCACATTTAAAGTGTAAAAGATCAAAGACAAAGAATTTTAAAAGCAGTAAGAGAAAAACAACAAATTACATAAATCCCAAAATGTTATCAGCTGATTTTCCTGTGGAAACTCTACAGGCCAGAAGGGAATGGCATGATATATTCAAAGTGCTGAATAGAAAAAACTTGCAACCAAAAACACTCTACCCAGCAAGGTTATCATTCAGAATTGAAGGAGCGATAAAGAGCTTCACAAGTAAGCATGCGTTTAAAAAGTTCACTGCTACTAACCTAGACTTACACAAAATGTTAAAGGGACTTCTTTAAGAGGAAAATACAAGACACTAAATAGAAGCAAGAAACTTAAGAAAGGAAAAATTTCCACTGGTATAGCAAATATATAGCAGAGGGAGTAGGTCAGTTACTTAAAAACTTGTATGAAGGTAAAAAAGACAGTAGTAGTAAAAGTAATGCATCTAAAGATTAATTAAGGGAAACACTTAATAAAAAGGTGTAAAAGAAGATATTCTATACATAAAATGTGGGCGACAGGAAGTAAGAAATGTAGTGCTGTAAGAATGCTTTTGAACTTAAGTGACCATCAACTTACTATAGATCATTATATTCAGCGGGTGTCATATAAGAACCCCATGATAATCAGAAATCAAAAACTTATAATATGTACATAAAAAAGAGAAGTTAACCCAACCATACCACTAAAGAAAGTCATAAAACACAAGAGAAGAGAGCAGGAGAGGAAGAAAGGATAAGAGAACAACAACAAAAACAACCAGGAAACATTTAACAAAATGGCAGTAAGTACATGTGTATTGATAATTACTTGAAATACAAATGGCCTAAATTCTCCAATCAAAAGACATAGGGCGACTGATAGATGAAAAAAAAAAGACCCATCTATTTGCTTCCTACAAGAGATTCATTTAAGACCTAAAGACACGCACAGACTGAAACTAAAGGGTGGAAAGAAATATACCATGCAAACAGGGATTTAAAAAAAAAGCTGGAGTTACAAAATTTATATCAGACAAAATAGACTTCAAAACAAAGAAAGTAGTAAGAGCCTAAGAAGGACATTATATAATGATAAAAGGGTCAGTCCAACAAGAGGATGTAACAATTGTAAACATCCATGCACCCAACAGAGGAGCACCTAAATATATAAAACCAAATACTAACAGACCTAAAGGAGAAATTGACAGCAACATAATAATAGTAGGGGACATTAACACCTCACATCAATTGATAGATCATTCATACAGAAAATAAAAAAGGAAACAGAGGTATTGAATGATACATTAAATCAGAGGAACTTAACAGATATACAAACCATTCTACCCAAAAGCGACAGAATACACATTTTTCTCAAGTACACATGGAAAATTCTACAAAACAGATCACATACTAGAACACAAAACAAGTCTCAACAAATTTAAGAAGACTGAAATTGTATCAAAGCAAACATTTTCTTAGACCACAATGACATGAAACTAGAAATTAAGTTCAAGAAAAAAACCGGAAAAAAGATGGAGACATGGAGGCTAAAAAACTGCTTCTAAATAATCAGTGGTACAAGGAACAGATCAAAAAAGAAGTCAAACAATACACAGAGCCAAATGAAAACAAATACAGTGGTTCAAAATATGTGGGATACAGCAAAAGCGGTTCTAACAGGAAAGTTTATAGCAATATAAGGCTACTAAAAGAAACAAGAACAACCTGAAATAAACAGTCTAACCTTACAACTAAAGGAACTAGAAAAAAAAACAAAGCCCAAATTTAGTAGAAGGAGGGACATAATAAAAATCAGAACAGAAATAAATAAAATAGAGACCAAGAGAACAATAGAAAAAAAAATCAATGACACCAAGAGCTGTTCCTTGAAAGATAAACATAATAAACAAACCCTTAGCAAGACTTATCAAGAAAAAAAGAGTGAGGGCACAAATAGACAAAATCAGAAATGAAGGCGAAGTTACAACGAACATCACAGAAATTCAAAGAATAATAAGATAATTCTACACAAGTTATAGGCCAATAAATTGGACAACCCAGAAGAAATGAACAAACTCCTAGAAACACACAATCTTCCAGGACTAACCCAAGAAAGAGAAAATCTGAACAGATTGATTACTAACAATGAAACTGAACTGGTAATGAAAAAACTCCCAACAAATGAAAGTCCAGAGGTGGATAGATTCACAGATGAATTCTACCAAACATTCAAAGATAGCTGATACCTATCCTTCTTAAAGTATTTCAAAAAACAGAAGAGGAGAGAATACTTCCAAATTTATTTACTCTAATACCAAAAACAGATAAAGACACTACAAAAAAAGAACACTACAGACCAATATCCCTAATGAACAAAGATACAAAAATCCTCAGTAAAATGTTAGCAAACCAAATTCAAAAATACATCAAGAGGATCATTCTTCACGACCAAGTAGGATTTATTCCAGGGGTGCAAGGATGGTACAATATCTGCAAATCATTCGATGTGATATGCCATATTAATGAAAGGATAAAAACCATATGATCGTCTCAATAGATAATGAAAAAGCATCTGACAAAATTCAACATCCATTCATGATAAAAACTCTCAATAAAGTGAGTATAGGGGGAACATACATCAACATAATAAAGGTCATATACAACAAACCCACAGCCAACATCATACTTAATGGTGAAAAGCTAAGAGCTCTTCCTCTAAGATCAGGAACAAGACAAGGATGCTCACTCTCACTCTTGTATTTAACATAGTACTGGAAGTCCTAGCCATGGCAATCAGACAAGAAAAATAAGTAAAAGGTCTCAAAATTGGTGAGGAGTAAGTAAAATTGTCCCTATTTGCAGATGACATTATATTATATACAGAAAACCCTAAAGACTCCACCAAATAACTAATAAATGAATTCAGTAAAGTTGCAGGACACAAAATCAACACAAAGAAACCTGTTGTGTCCCTATATACTAACAATGAACTAGCAGAAAGAGAAGCCAGGAAAACAATTCAATTTATAATCACATGAGAAAGAAAAAATACCTAGGAATAAACCTAACCAAGGAGGTGAAAGACCTGTACTCTGAAAACTGTACACTGATGCTATAAATTGAAGAAGACACAAATGAGCATAGGAAGTATATCCTATGCTCAAGAATAGGAAGGATTAATATTGTCAAAATAGACATTCTGCCTTAAGCAATTTACAGATTAAATGCAATCCCTAGCACAATACCAATGGCATTTTTCAATGAAACAGAGAAAATAATCCTAAAATTTATATGGAACCTCAGAAGACCCCTAATAGCCAAAGAAATTCTGAGAAATAAAAAGCTGGGGGTATTATATTCCCTGATTTCTAACTACTACAAAGCTATAGTGATTAAAACCATATGATATTGGCACAAGAACAGACCCAAAGATCAATGGAACAGAACAGACAGCCCAGAAATAAACCCACATATATATGGCCAATTAATATACGACAAAGGATCCATGAATATACAATGGGGAAAAGACAGTGTCTTCAATAAATGGTGTTGGGAAAACTGGACAGTTACATGTAAGAGAATCAAACTAGACCACTCTTTCATATCATACACAAAAGTAAACTCTAAATGGATTACAGATCTAAATGTAAGACATGAAACCATACAATTCTGAGAATAAACATAGGCAAGAATCTCATGAACCACAAAAGTAAACTCTAAATGCATTAAAGACCTAAATGTAAGACATGAAACGATACAATTCTGAGAATAAACATAGGCAAGAATTCTCATGAGGAATTTCTTTCTGGATATGTGTCCATGAGCAAGGGAAACAAAAGTAAAAATAAACACGTGGTACTATATCAAACTAAAACTTCTGCACAGCAAAGGAAACCCTCAACCAAACAAAAAGGCAACCTACTGTTGGAAGAAAATATTTGCACATGATGTATACAATATGGGGCTAATATCTAAAAAATATAAAGAACTCATATAACTCAATACCAAAAAACAAATAATCCAATTTAAAAAATGGGCAGAGGACCTGAATAGACATTTTTCCAAAGAAGACATACAGATGGCTAACACACACATGAAAAGATGTTCAACATCAATGATTACCAGGGAAATGCAAATCAAAACCACAACGAGGTATCACCTCACACCAGTCAGAATGGCTAATATCCAAAAGACAAGTGTGGGTAAGGACATGGAGAAAAGAGAACACTCCTACACTGTTGATGGGACTGTAAGTTGGTGCAACCACTATGGAATGCAGTATGGAGTTTCCTCAAAAAAACTAAGAACAGAAATACTATATGACCCAGCAACTGGGAATTTACCTGAAGGAAACAAAATTACTAATTCAAAAAGATATATGCACCCCCTATGTTCACTGCAGCACTATTTACAATAGCCAAGATATGGAAGCAATCTAAATTCCCCTCAATTGATGAATAGATAAAGAAGATATGGTACATATACACAATGGAATATTATTCAGCTATAAAAAAGAAAGAAAGCTTACCATTTGCAATAACAGGGTATTATGCTAAATGAAATAAGCTAGGCAGAGAAAGACAAATACCATATGATTTCAATGATGTGTGGAATCTAAAAATCTAAACCATCAAACAAAAAAGAAATAGACACATAAATATGGAAAAAAAGACTGTTGGTTAATATAGGAGGTGGGGGCGGGAAGATGGGTGAAACAGGATAAGGGAATAAAAAGATACAAACTGCAAATTGTAAAAAGAAGTTAGTCATAGGAATGGAAGCACAACATACAGAATGTAACTAATAATACTGTAATACGTGGGTTTGGAAATAGGGGAAACTACACTTACAGGGGCAGGCATCTAGTAATGTATATAATTATCCAATCACTATGTTGTGCATCCAAAACCAATATTATGTTGTATATCAACTTTAGTCCAATAAAACCAAAAGAAAGTCTAGTAGCTGGAGTCTTACACCCAACATAACATTGCCATCTGGCCAAATGGGGCAAGAGATCAGGGGAGAGGTTTGCTGGGCATGGCAGTGCCCGCCTCCCCACGGGAGTGCCAAATACAGAAGGGGACTAGACATGAGACCAGGAATGAAGAGCATCTCTGAAACTCCCTGGTGACTGAGCGCACTTGGTGATGAGGACTTCTTCACAGGAAAATCTCTGAAAGAAATAATCTCAGAATTTCTTTAAGCTGCTTCTGAGTCCTTCATTGAGAAGCAGAAGTATTTTCACTTATTAGTAGATATTTTTCTATTCTACTCTAATTTATAGGTAGTGATATTAATAGTAATCAACTGTGAAAGTTATTTTCTTTTGCTTTTCTAAAAAACATTTTAAATGAATATTTATACATTATGATTAAAGGTTACAAGATGCAATTTAAGTTGCATTTTTAAAAATGGAATTTCTGGAAAGGATTTTTTTCCTAAGCAAATCACCAAACTGTTTCTATAAATAACAACCTGAATCTAGTATAATCAAGAGCCATGCCAAGAGAAATAGTTAAATCACAGAAATACTGAAGTTTTAGAATACACATGTAAAGATGGAGCATGTGAGTGCTCTAAGTTGATGATTTACTGTGCGTCAACAGCTTGATGCAATGCCCTCCAGGCAGCTAAGGCACCAGCGTGAAGAAAAAGAAACAGCAGGAGAAGCTGATGTTAAAAAGCGGTAATCAGAGCAGTATGGTGGAAAACCATCAGCCAGTAGCTGATGCTCAACAGAAAAGTGTTCAAAGCAAGTACAAAGTTTTGAGAGGCAAGTAAACCACAACAGAACATGATAAACGAGATGATGTATCACTGGAGTATGTATTATTACGTCAGGCAATTTACGAGCAATATTAACCATTCTTTGTTAGGTTATTATCACAATTATGGTTGCCAGGAAGTGCTAACACTCTTCTCTAAATCAAGAAGTCATTTAGATTCCCAACTGAGGCAATCAGTTTCATTACATGACACTTTTTTATGGACGGTAAATCTGTGTCATTCCTTTTCAGATGGGATAAATGCTGCTTTCCCATTAACACATGCACAGATACGCACACAAAATTTGTACTTTTAAAGGGCAATCTCACTTTGAATACCGATTAGGATAACAGACCCATATTTATCTTTACTGTGATAAGTTTTAAATAAAAACACTTTCATTCACAAAAACCTGAGGGAATATTAGTATTGTTCATGGAACTCTAAAAAGGTGCTGCCTCTTCTTCAAGGTAATTAAAATCCTTCAATAACATAGACTCACCGTGAGAAACCGAACCTTGACTACTACTTTTAATACCCTCAGATTCAGATTTATTTCATTCTCTTGAGTTGAAAGAAAATATTTCAAAATCATTTTTATGTTTTGTATTTTGGAACACTGTCTAACAAGAGCATTTGAAAATGATTACTATAACTTCATTATCTCTTGAAAATTCTCAAATCCACACATTCTGATGTCAAGCTCATTTTTCCTATCAGGTGAAAATAGCAGCTGAAGTGGGCATCCAGGTAAAGCTTTAGAACGACATCCTAGAAACTCTGAGCTTGGTGACAGGATATTTTGAGGACCCATAGGAATCCTATCATAGAACCCCTGCAGTAGGGTCCCTTAACCTTCCAAGAGTTGCAGTCCTAGGGTCTGGGCCAGTACGTGAACACATGCACTCTACGCCTGCAGCACCAGGAGGCAGGAATCTTGCACACCCTCACTACACCATGAATCTGTTCACATTTAATCCCCAATATCCCTGGTGCCTGTTACAAAGTGTCTCAGTAACAACTGTGGAATGGCCACAAGGTAAGAATATTTTGACTGGTCCAAAGATAGTTTACAATATTTTTAAAGAACAATTTTGGAAGTTAACTATTCTTATATTACAGGGTTATATTTTCAAAATGTAGCCTTACAATATAATAACCCAGAAAGAGTTCTCTTGGCTTCTGTTCCCTGAAGAATAAACACATCTATGTCAAAGAGGAAGTTCACCCCCTCCGGGAATCTTATTCCAATAATGGTGGAACTAAGGCAGAAGCCTGCAGAGGCTTCAGTGAAGGATTTAGATACACATGCAAAGAACAAAAAGCATGAGAGCTCTATCCTGAACACAAATCACTCCCTAGTTTGATTACACCTCCATATCCAATCAAACTGACAATATTATATCAAATCACTTTGTAATTATAAAATGTTACACAAATATAGCATGGTAATTTAAAGTAGGTTATAAAACCAATACCAACAACTCATTCAACTAATTAAAATGTGGATAAAAATTTTCTATTAATATAAAAAACAAATTAACATGCAAATGGTATACTACAGAAAAAACAATTAAAGAAATATACCATTGAGGAATTCAAGATGGCAGCATGAGAGGTGAGATGGAGAGCTCCTCCCAAAACCAAAAATTGCACAAAAATATAGTTAAATAATACAACTAACCTTAAAACAGCAACAAGAAAGAAGGCTGAACCAGACTGCATACAGACCTCATGAACAGAGCAGACCTCACGAAACAGGGAAGGCCCAGCGGGACCCAAGCCCTTTCCCCACCCCAGCTCACCAGCGGGAGGAAGAGAAACAGAGTTGGGGAGGCGGTGGAAGCCTGGGCCTGCTGAACACACCTAGCCCTGGAGATCTGCTTTGTGAGCAGAATCCTATACTGTGTGGTGCTCTGGATGCTGGGGAGCTCGGACAGGTGGAGTGCTTGAGAAACTGACATTCTGGCCGTTTGTGGAGGACGGGATCCACACCTGGCAGCTCTGTGTCAGAGGAAAGGCAGGCAGTCTGAGAGGCTTCCTGGAAAAGAGAGGGCTGCTAAAGGGGGGTTTGCATGGGAGAAGGGAGAGCTGGACAACGTTAAGTTTGTCTGGGTGTGCTCTGCCCAGCTGGTTGGGAACTGTGAGGAGCTTCAGGTGCTCCATACCCCTGGCTGCCTACTCAGCTCTGAGGCCCCCCACTGTGACATGCAGCCTGCAAAACCTTCCTTCTAGCCTGCTGACACCAGTTTGCAAACTGGCAGTCACTGTGCTGGCAGAAAACCAGCCAGAGAGAGGCCCCGCCTACAACAGCTACAGATGCAAACCACAGAGACTTACACGGGTGTGCTTGGCCAACTGGCTATGACACGGGAGACAGGCACCACAGACGGAAATCAGGAAACATTCCCCCCCCCCCCACCCAGGCACAAGCTCTGATCCCCTATGACCCCAACCTCACTCTAGAGGCTGAGAAGGTCTAGAGACTGGAGCTTCTGCTCACTAGTGGGCACCACACAGAAATACGAAATGACAAAATAACATGGTTCAGACCAAAATCTCAAAAACCCCAGGGAGAGGGCCAAATGAAACTGAACTCACCAATCTTCCTGAAAGAGAGTTCAAAATAAAAATTATAAACATGCTTATGGAGGTACAGGAAAATATTCAAGAACTCAAGAACAAATTTAAGTTGGAGATTCAATCATTAAGAAATTCCATATCTGAAATGCAACGTACAATGGAGGGATTTAAAACAGATTAGATGTAGTAGAAGAATGGTAAATGGAATAGAAATTAGAAAAGACAAATACAAAGAAGCTGAAGCAAAGAGAGAGAAAAGGATCTCTAAGAATGAAAGAATATTGAGAGAACTGTATGACCAATCCAAATGCAGCAATATTCGCATTACAAGGGTACCAGAAGAACTAGAAGAGAGAAAAAGGGATAGAAAGTGTCATTGAGGAGGTAAATGCTGAAAACTTCCCCAATTTGGGGAAGAAGACAGTCTCTCAAGCCATGGACGTGCACAGATCTCCCAACACAAGGGCCCCAAGGAAGACAACATCAAGACATATAATAATTAAAATGGCAAATATCAAAGATAAAGACAGACTTTTAAAGGCAGCTAGAGAGAGAAAAAATATCACATACAAAGGAAAACCCATCAGGCTATCATGAGATTTCTCAACAGAAACCTTACAGGCCAGAAGGCAGTGGCATGATATATTTAATGCAATGAAGCAGAAGGGCCTGGAACCAAGAACACTTTAACTGTCAGGGTTATCATTTAAATTTGAAGGAGGGATAAAACAATTTTCGGATAATCAAAAGCTGAGAGAATTTACCTCCCACAACCCACATCTACAGTGCATTTTGGAGGGACTCCTATAGATGGAAGTATTCCTAAGGCTAAAATGAGGTCACCCAAGGGAAGAAAAAGAGTACAGAATATGATTCATAATATACAAAGAATGAATGAGGAAAAAATAAGAGGGAAAAAAAAGAACCTTTAGGTTGTGTTTGTAATAGTATACAAAGTATGTTAAATTACACTGTCAGATAGTAAGGGAATTGCCATTGAACCTTTGGTAACCAAGAATCGAAAGCCTGCAATGGCAATAAGTACATACCTATCGATAATCACCCTAAATGTAATGATTTAAAATTCCATTTTCCAACTTTTCCCAATTCAGGTGTTTTTAGTTACTTGGAAGAATGTCGCAAAATTTTTGAAACTATTCTTCAAAATTGAATACATAAAGGTTTTAAATTCACTTTTTGTATATGCCCCCATCACTTTTAGGAGTGGATTAGGAGCAGCGAGAGGCAGGAGAGTGCTAGAGTCGAGCACCTGTGATAAGAGGTCATGGCTCCATGAAGAAGAGGCACCCCTGCGAGGCTGATTGTTGGAGCCTTTGCTGTCCTGCCAACCAAAATACTTGGTTCTGGGATTTAGGTATATTATTTTATGATGTTATTTAAAGAAGTTATCCTTTTTTTTGTAAGTGTGTAGCAAACTTTTCACCCACTAGTGTGGAATCAGTAAGCACTATCAAGGCATAAATGATGAATTTTACAAATATGTTTAATAGTACACAATAAACATATGGAATACAAGGAAGAAAAGATACCTGTTCAGCCTCCATAGTTTTAAAAACATGTTCATTTTAAAGAATACAAAGGCAATTTTTACTGCCCTGACAATTTTTATTGTATATAGTGAACAATTTGGTTTCTGCCATGTTTATTAACATCTTTAAAAGTATGCTAGATAAATCCTGGAAGCCACTTTATAAGCATCTCTTACGCTGATGAAATTTATATTAGTGCCCAGTTCCAATTTTCTAAATATTGTGTGAAAAGATGAACTTGACAGTGATCTCTGCAGCTATCTAACCTAGATGCTTTGCCTAAATAAATGTGTGCCAGCAGGGTCAATTAACTCATAATGCATGAGTAACATAATACTTACTGCTCCAGTGAAACAGAAACTTAAAAAGTGAAACTCTATTTTAAAATTGGGGAGAAGAGGCTCTGCAAGCTGAGAAACATGTGCTTTAGGGACCAAGATTTTTGGGGTTCCATCACATTACCTACCACTTAGTGACTACCGCAAGACACGAGGAGCTTTACAAATGACACCCGTTACAGTAAGGGCTGTTTCCATCATACTGTAGCTGATCACACCAGGTTGTGAGAATAACATTCCCAAAGTCATATCACTTCTAAAAGGGGAAGCTGGACTATGAACATGTCTGACTTGAACCCTTCGGTGCTCTCACTTCCATCATGATGGTGGCTGATGCCGTGTTGTGGGAGAGATTGCCCCAAAGAAGTAATCATCAGTGCTTATTAATCCTTTCTTTTTTTAAAAAAAATTTGCTATTATTAATACACAATTACATTAGCAACATTATGGTTACTAGACTCCCCCTATTATCAAGTCCCCACCACAAACCCCATTGCAGTCACTGTCCATCAGCTTAGTTGGATGTTATAGGATCACTACTTTTCTCACTGTTATACTGCCTTCTCCGTTCCCCCAACCCCAACCCACCCCCGCTACATTATTTATGCTAATTGTAATACCACTTTTTCCCCTTATCACTCCCTTTCCACCCACCTTCTCCAGTCCCTTTCCGTTTGGTGACTGTTAGTCCATTAATGGGTTCTGTGAGTCTGCTGCTGTTTTGGTCCTTCAGTTTTTTCTTTGTTCTTATACTCCACAGATGAGTGAAATCATTTGGTACTTGTCTTTCTCCACCTGGCTTATTTCACTGAGCATAATACCCTCTAGCTCCATCCATGTTGTTGCAAATGGTAGGATTTGTTTTCTTCTTATGGCTGAATAATATTCTATTGTGTATATGCACCACATCTTCTTAATCCATTCATCTACTGATGGACACTAGGTTGCTTCCATTTCTAGGCTATTGTAAATAGTGCTGTGATTAACATAGGGGTGCATATGTCTTTTTCAAACTGGGCTGCTGCATTCTTAGGGTAAATTCCTAGGAGTGAAATTCCTGGGTCAAATGATATTTCTATTTTGAGTTTTTTGAAGACCCTCCATACTGTTTTCCACAATGGTTGAACTAATTTGCATTCCCACCAGCAGTGTAGGAGGGTTCCCTTTTCTCCACATCCTCGCCAACATTTGTTGTTTGTGTTTTGGATGGCGGCCATCCTCACTGGTGTGAGGTGATATTTCATCGTGGCTTTAATCTGGATTTCTCTGATGATTAGCGATGTGGAGCATCTTTTCATGTGTCTGTTGGCCACCTGAATTTCTTCTTTGGAGAAGTGTCTATTCATGTCCTCTGCCCATTTATTAATTGGCTTATTTGCTTTTTGTTTGTTAAGGTGTGTGAGTTCTTTATATATTTTGGATGTCAACCCTTATCGGATATGTCATTTATGAATATATTCTCCCATACTGTAGGAAGTCTTTTTGTTCTACTGATGGTGTCCTTTGCTGTACAGAAGCTTTTCAGCTTGATATAGTCCCACTTGTTCATTTTTGCTTTTGTTTCCCTTGCCCGGGGAGATATGTTCATGAAGAAGTTGCTCATGTTCATGTCCAGGAGATTTTTGCCTATGTTTTTTTCTAAGAGTTTTATGGTTTCATGATTTACATTTAGGTCTTTGATCCACCTTGAGTTTACCTTTGTGTATGGGGTTTACCTTTGTGTATGGGGTTAGACAGTAGTCCAGTTTCATTCTCTAAAATGTAGCTGTCCAGTTTTGCCAACACCAGCTGTTGAAGAGGCTGTCATTTTCCCATTGTATATCCATGTCTTCTTTATCGTATATTAATTGGCCATATATGCTTAGGTTTATATCTGGGCTCTCTATTCTGTTCCATTGGTCTATGGGTCTGTTCTTGTGGCAGTACCAAATTGTCTTGATTACTGTAGCTTTGTAGTAGAGCTTGAAGTCAGGGAGTGTAATTCCCCCTGCTTTATTCTTCCTTCTCAGGATTGCTTTGGCTATTCAGGGTCTTTTGTGGTTCCATATGAATTTTAGAACTATTTGCTCTAGTTTATTGACGAATGTTCTTGGTATTTTTATAGGGATTGCATTGAATGTGAAGATTGCTTTAGGCAGGATGGCAATTTTGACAATATTAATTCTTCCTATCCATGAGCATCGGATGTGTTTCCATTTATTGGTTTCTTCTTTAATTTCTCTCATAACTGTCTTGTGGTTTTCAAACTAAAAGTCTTTCACTTCCTTGGTTAGGTTTATTCCTTAGTATTTTATTCATTTGGATGCGATTGTGAATGGAATTGTTTTCCTGATGTCTCTTGCTGCTAGTTCATCGTTAGTATATAGGAATGCAACAGATTTCTGTGTTTAAATTTTATATCCCACAACATTGCTGAATTCAGATATTGATATAGTAGTTTTGGAGTGGATTCTTTAGGGTTTTTTATGTACAATATGATGTCATCTGCACACAGGGACAGTTTGAGTTCTTCCTTGCCAATCTGGATACCTTTTATTTCTTTGTGTTGTCTGATTGCCATGGCTAGGACCTCGAGAACTATGTTGAAAAAAGTGGGAAGAGTGGGCATTCTTGTCTTGTTCCCGATCTTAAAGGAAAATCTTTCAGCTTCTCGTATTAAGTATTATGTTGGCTGTGGGTTTGTCATATATGGCCTTTTTTATGTTGAGGTACTTGCCCTCTATAACCATTTGTTGAGAGTTTTTATGATAAATGAATCTTGAATATTTTCAAATGCTTTTTCAGCATCTATGGATATGATCATGTAGTTTTTGTCCGTCTTTTTGTTGATGTAGTGGATGATGTTGATGGATTTTCGTATGTTGTACGATCCTTGCATCCCTGGGATGAATCCCACTTGATCATGATGGATGTTCTTTTTGATGTATTTTTGAATTCGGTTTGCTAATATTTTGTTGAATATTTTTTCATCAATGTTCATCAGGGATATTGGTCTGTAATTTTCTTTTTCTGTGGTGTCTTTGCCTGGTTTTGGTATTAGAGTGATGTTGGCCTCATAGAAAGATTTTGGGAGTATTCCCTCCTCTTCTATTTTTGGAAAACTTTAATGAGTATGGGTAATAGGTCTTCAGTAAATGTTTGATAAAATCCAGCAGTAAAACCATCTGGTCCAGGTTGTCTGTTCTTAGGTAGGTTTTTGATTACCAATTCAATTTCTTTGCTGGTAATTGGTCTATTCAGATTTTCTGTTTCTTCATGGGTCATCCTTGGAAGGGTGTATTTTTCTAGAAAGTTGTCCATTTCTTCTAGGTTATCCAGCATGTTAACATATAATTTTTCATAGTATTCTCTCATAATTCTTTGTATTTATGTGGTGTCTGTAGTGATTTTTCCTTTCTCATTTCTGATTCTGTTTTTCTGTGTAGACTGTTTTTTTCTTGATAAGTCTGGCTAGGGGTTTATCTATTTTGTTTATTTTCTCAAAGAACCAGCTCCTGCTTTCATTGATTCTTTCTATTGTTTTGTTCTTCTCAATTTTATTTATTTCTAATTTACTCTTTATTATGTCCCTCCTTCTTCTGACTTTGGGCCTCATTTATTCTTCCTTTCCTAGTTTTATTAATTGTGAGTTTAGACTGTTCATTTGGAATTGTTCTTCTTTCCTGAGGTAGGCCTGTATTGCAATATATTTCTCTCTTAGCACGGCCTTCGCTGCATCCCACCGATTTTGTGGTGTTGAATAACTGTTGTCATTTTTCTCCATATATTGCTTGATCTCTGTTTTTATTTGGTCATTGATCCATTGATTATGTAGGCACATGTCATTAAGCCTCCATGTATTTGTGGGCTTTTTCGTTTTCCTTGTGTAGTTTATTTCTAGTTTCATACCTTTATGATCTGAGAAGCTGGTTGGTACAATTTCAATATTTTTGAATTTACTGTGGTTCTTTTTGTGGCCTAATATATGATCAATTCTTGAAAATGTTCCATGTGCACTTGAGAAGAATGTGTATCCTGTTGCTTTTGGATGGAGTGTTCTGTAGATGTCTGTTAGGTCCATCTGTTCTAATAGGTTGTTCAGTGCCTCTGTTTCTTTACTTATTTTCTGTGTGGTTGATCTGTCCTTTGGAGCGAGTGGTGTGTTGATGTCTCCTAAAATGAATGCATTGCATTCTATTTCCCCCTTTAATTCTGTTAGTGTTCGTTTCACATATATAGGTGATCCTGTGTTGGGTGCATAGATATTTATAATAGTTATATCCTCTTGTTGGACTGACCCTTTTATCATTATGTAATGTCCTTCTTTGTCTCTTGTGACTTTGTTTTGAAGTCTATTTTGTTTGATGCAAGTACTGCAACTCCTCCTTTTTTCTCAGGATTAGTTCAATGAAATATCTTTTTACATCCCTTTACTTTCAATCTGTGTATGTCTTTGTGTTTGAAATGAGTCTCTTGTAGGCAGCATATGGATTGGTCTTGTTTTTTTATCCATTCAGTAACTCTATGTCTTTTGATTGGTGCATTCAGACCATTTACATTTAGGGTGATTATCGATAGGTATGTACTTATTGCCATTGCAGGCTTTAGATTTCTGGTTACCAAAGGTTCAATGGCAATTCCCTTACTATCTAACAGTGTAATTTAACATACTTTGTATACTATTACAAACACAACCTAAAGGTTCTTTTTTTTCCCTCTTATTTTTTCCTCATTCATTCTTTGTATATTATGAATCATATTCTGTACTCTTTTTCTTCCCTTGGGTGACATCTTTTTAGCCTTAGGAATACTTCCATCTATAGGAGTCCCTCCAAAATGCACTGTAGATGTGGGTTGTGGGAGGTAAATTCTCTCAGCTTTTGCTTATCCGAAAATTGTTTAATCCCTCCTTCAAATTTAAATGATAACCTTACCGGGTAAAGTATTCTTGGTTCAAGGCCCTTCTGCTTCATTGCATTAAATATATCATGCCACTGCCTTCTGGCCTGTAAGGTTTCTGTTGAGAAATCTAATGATAGCCAGATGGGTTTTCCTTTGTATGTGATGTTTTTTCTTTCTCTAGCTGCCTTTATAAGTCTGTCTTTATCCTTGATCTTTACCATTTTAATTATTATATGTCTTGATGTTGTCTTCCTTGGGGCCCTTGTGTTGGGAGATCTGTGCACGTCCATGGCTTGAGAGACTGTCTTCTTCCCTAGATTGGGGAAGTTTTCCGCATTTACCTCCTCAATGACACTTTCTATCCCTTTTTCACTCTTCTAGTTCTTCTGGTACCCTTGTAATGCGAATATTGTTGCATTTGGATTGGTCATACAGTTCTCTCAATATTCTTTCATTCTTAGAGATCCTTTTCTCTCTCTCTGCCTCAGCTTCTTTGTATTTGTCTTTTCTAATTTCTATTTCATTTACCATTCTTCTACTACATCTAATCTGCTTTTAAATCCCTGCATTGTACGTTGCCTTTCAGATATGGAATTTCTTAATGATTGAATCTCCAACTTAAATTCATTCCTGAGTTCTTGAATATTTTTCTGTACCTCCATAAGCATGTTTATAATTTTTATTTTGAACTCTCTTTCAGGAAGATTGGTCAGATAGGTTTCATTTGGCCCTGTTTCTGGGGTTTTTGAGATTTTGGTCTGAACCATGTTCTTTTGTCATTTCATATTTCTGTGTGGTGCCCACTAGTGTGCAGAAACTGCTGTCTCTGGAGCTGCTCAGCCCCTAGAGTGAGGTTGGGGGTATTACGGGAGCGGAGCTGGTGCCTGGGGGGAGGAAAGATCTGTTTCCTGATTCCCGTGTGCAGTGCCCGTTTCCAGTGTCAGAGCCAGTGGGCCAATCATACACGTGTAAACCTCTGTGCTTTGAGTCTCTAGCTGTTGTAGGCGGGGCCTCCCTCTGGCTGGCCTGACGCCTGCGCAGTGACTGCTGGTTTGTGAGCAGGTGCCTGCAGGCCAGTAGGAAGGTTTGGCAGGCTGCATGTCACAGTGGGGGACCTCGGAGCTGAGTAGGCAGCCTGGGGGATGGAGCACCTGAAGCTCCCCAAAGTTCCCAACCACCTGGGCAGAGGGCGCCCAGGCAACCTTGTCCAGCTCTCCCTTCTCCCGCACAGCAAGCTCCGTGTAAACCCCGCCCCCTTCTCCAGCCCTCTGGATGCTAGGACGCTTCTCAGACTGCCTGTCTTTCAGGTGACACAGAGCGGCCTGGTGTGGATCCCGTCCTCCACAAATGGCCGTTTTGTCAATTTCTCAAGCACTCCGCCTGCTCGAGCTCCCCAAAGTCCAGAGCACCACACGCTATAGGATTCTGCTCACTAAGCAGATCTCCAGGGCTGGGTGTCCAGCAGTCCCAGGCTTCCACCCCCTCCCCCACTCCGTTTCTCTTCCTCCTGCCAGTGAGCTGGGGTGGGGGAAGGGCTTGGGTCCCGCCAGATTAAGGCTTTCCTACGTTATCCTGTTTTTGAGGTCTGCTCTGTTTGTGAGGTCTCTTTGCGGTCTGGTTCAGCCTTCTTTCTTGTTGCTGTTTTAAGGTTAGTTGTATTAATTAACTATATTTTTGTACAATTTGTGATTTTGGGAGGAGCTCCCCATCTCACCTCTCAGGCTGCCATCTTGCAAGTCCCTCTTTAACCCTTTTTTGAATTGGATAAAAGCTATAGTTGCTCTAGTTAGTAATATCCAGACATGAAACACCTGAGCACACATATCAAAACCTTCAGTCCATCCATGGATTCTCTAGGGAATCATTCACTCTAAGTCAAGAAACCCGGAGTAGAGAAATACAAACATTTCAGGAGCAAGAGAGGAAGAGCGTTGTAAAGTGGAAACTGAGGAGGAGGAGAATTAAAAATGGCAAGAAACTAGAGTTATCAAAGTCAAGATTAAGGAGAATTTAGAAAAGGGAATTTTAAATGAAGACCTTAAAGAGTTCATTGCATTTAAGAAATGGTAAGTCAGAATCTTTACTATAACTGCCTGAGCAGTAAGGTGAGGGTATTAAGACAAGAAGAAGCTCCAAAGATGCCAGCAGGTGTCATCTGAAGTGCCCCCAACCGGTAGCCCGTGGCTGCCCTGGGTAATGTGTTCATTCACACAGAAAACGCAGCTTCTAAGTCTGTGTTACAGGCTTTGGGAAAGGGCGCTGGGATTAATCAGCAATGTCTACAGGAGGCAAAAAGCGTAAAGTATGTGCACCAAATATTCGCCAATCTTAGTAGACAATTCTTTTGAGTAACTGTTTGTGAAAGGAAGAAAAGGAATAGGATAGTAGCCAAAAGGGATACGGGGTTAAGGAAAACAAACTTGTTTCTTTGTTTTTGCCATAAGGTGGGAAGGATTTGAAAATATTCACAAATGGACAAAATCACAACTGTTAACAGAGAGAAAAGAACGGATTGCACAGCAAAATAAATTTGTAAGAGAACATGGAAGTGGTATCAGGGAATAACGGTTAGGAGACAGGACGTTGCTTATTGTGAGAAGAGGAAAAAGAAAGTCAGGACAAATACCGACATATTTGGATGCAGGGAGCAGAAATGCAGTATCCCAGGCCCTAAATCTCTGGGACTCTGAAGAGTCTGCTGGGTGTGGGAAGGGTAAGGTGAATTGTTCATTCATTCAACTAAATACTTGTTAAGCACTTCCAGGCCAGGCATTCTGCAGGTACTGGGAATATAGTAAGTAAAACTAAGTCAGTCCCTGTTCTCACTCTTCTTGGGGGAGACAGATGGAAAGAATGCTTACAAATAATGTGGCAGGTAGTGATAACAGCTAAGGAGAAAAACATATGAGATAAAGATGCAAGAGAGCAATTCAACAGGAGGGTGCTATTTTATAGGCTGATTATGGAAAGTCACTCTGAACAGAGAAAAAGTGGAAAAAGGAACAGCAAGGGAGTGTCCTACAAGGCAGAGCTAGAGTGCTGAAGTCACTGACAGTGCGTCCCGACTAGAGGAAGCGATGGGTAAGGAGTGAAGTCAGAGAGGTGGAGGGAACAGACGTGGAGAACTTCGTGTCATGTTAAGGACTTGGCTTTTAATCAGGGTGAGCTGGAAACCACGGGGAGGAGGTTTTGTACAGAGAAGTGACATAATTTGAATTATATTTGAAAAGGATCATTCATTGTGGGAAAAAGGGTGTAAGAAGGCAATAGGAGGTTTTTGGAACAATCCAAGTAAAAGATAAATGACGAGATGGGCCAGGCAAGTAGCGGCAGAAGAGCTAAAAAGTGGTTAGATTCTGCATATATTGTGGAGCAAGTGGTGCCAGATTTGCAGACAGACGAAAATTGCAGCATGAGGAGAAAGGAGAGTCAGGAATCACTCCCAGGTTCGACTGGAGCAACCGAAGGAATGGAGACGTGGCTTACTGCTGTGCAGGGGACCCCAGGGGGGCTGCTCTGGTTTTGGACATGTTAAGTTTGAAATGTCTATGAAACACCCACGTGGAGAAGTTAAGTAGACTGTTGGATATGCAAATCCAGAGTTCACAGGAGAAGTCCAGGATGGAGACGGAAATCTGGGAGCCTTTGACACCTAGATAATATATTTGAAACCATAAAATTATATGAGAAGCACCTAGAGAGTGAATGTAAATATAAAGAAGGAAAAAGGTCCAAAGATGGAGCCTTTGAGCATTCCAACATTTAGAGTCTGTGAAGAAGACAAAGAACTAGCAGGGCTGAGAAGGGGCGGCTGGCGGGGGTGGGGTGGGGGGGCACCCCGACAGTGAGAACAAGCAGTGGACAAGCAAGGCAAGTTTCAAGAAGAAGGGAGCAATCAACTGTGTTGAATACAGTCCAGTAAAACCTGAACCGAACCCTGATCACTAAATTTGTCACAGTCAAAGTACTTAGTGACCCTGATGGTAGAGATGAATGCCTACTTAGATTCAAGAGAGAATGAGAAAACAGTATTTGGTGACCGTGACAACTCATCCTAGGAGTTTTGCTGTGAAGGGTGGTGGGAGTAAACAAATGCAACAGCAATGGGGAAAGAATGATACAGGGTCAAGGCAGTTTCTTTGTTTTAAAAGATCGAAGATATTATGGTTTCATGTTATACGAGTAGAATTACCCAGTAGAGAGGGAAACTCAATGATAGGGAGGGAGCAGACTGCAAGAGCAATGATGGAGCAGGCCAAGGGGATGGGCTCAGATGCACAGGTGAAGGCACAGCTCATCCCTTGTGACGGGAGGAAAGGACACATGGGGTAAATTAACAGAGCTGGTGCTAGAATTTCTACAAATTATGTTCTGATGGCTTCTGTTTTCTCACAGAAATAAGAGATGAAGTTATGAAGAACAAAGTTAAATAGGGAAGAGAGGCTGGTGGGTTCAAGAGTAGGGAGAATGTTTGACATAGCTCAGAAACCAAGACAGTGACTGGATTACAGATGTGGATTAGGGGTCTGGGCAGCGCTATGGATCCTCTTGGGATTAGTGGTTGTAAATTTAAAATGAAACCAGGTAACAGCGTCACCACGTGTGGGTGCAGGTACGTACTGGTGAGTTGTATTTAACTAGGCTTGGGGTTTCCCCAGGCCGGGATGGAAAGAGAGAGGGTGAAGGGGGTGCAGGTGTATGCAACAGCATAATTAAAATGTTGGATGGTGACATCTAAACTGTTAAGAGGAAAATGAGGATGTGGGAGGTGTGGGATCCATCTCTCTGTCATATTTCTTTTTATTCTTGTGGCATTATTTTTGTGCTATATCCACTAAACTATATTTAATAAGCTCAACAGTATTGATGCTTTTATCAATAGAGTGACTGCTGTGTTGATCTACTATCATTTTTACCAGTACTGTTTTAACTGCTTTTAAAAACATGCTTTTTACATTAGTTATTTTATGTTTCTCTCTCTTTAGGCTTAATTGTAGGAATAAAGTCTCAAATACATAGTATACTAATGATAATGTTATCTGTATTTATTCAATAAATACTCAAAAATCATTGGAAGTATAATCATGCAAAATATGTTCCAGAAGGAAGGACTATTTTAAAGCTTCACTTTTACTCTATCAAAGGTAATGACATCTCATTTCGACGGAGTCAAGGCTCAGTAAGACATGAAGGTCAAAGCACTGGCTTATCTTCCGGAAAGACCCCTAGGCAGTAGGGCCTCCCTCCAATCGCTACAGGCTCCTGACCCCTGGCACACATTTCTTCCTGCTCTCCCCTCAGCCTGGTGTGCCCCTGCCCGTTTCACACCAAAACATCCCATCCAGGCTTTAGGGACTTCCCTTCAACACAACCATTTGCCTGCTTTCCTACAATTGACAGACAAATTAATACATTTTCAGATTCCCATACTTTATTGGGCTTTTTCTTCCTAAACAACTAGAATACCTTTTGACAAAGACCCAAACTGTGAAAACTAGTTCCAGTCTTCACTTCCCACTGCAATAAAATTGATGGTGTGGAAAAATAAGTCACCTTAATTTATTTTAACAGATAACTTTACACAGTTAGTGATGCTGGAACTAAGTTAGATACTGTAATGTAATCTTCATAAGTACACTGAATACATTTTATTTCTTCTCAAAATACATGTTCTCAGGTGAGACAAGGAATGTAACTTAGCATTTTTAGAGCTACTGGCTAAATCACCTCTATTGATGAGGCACGGCAGGTTCTTCCTGAATGATTCTAAATAACTGCCAAGGGATAGAATATAGTGTTCATAGGCTGTAGCCACAGCATGTGTGGAGGCTACTGGGGAGAGAAGAAAGTACATACTCCAGTGCATAAACGGTTCTATGTCCTGCCTGGAGCATGGGTGACTGGCCATTCCTGAAATCGCATAAATAAAAGGAAGTAGGCCAGGATAGACATTTGTATTAATAACTGGTGTGCATGAAGTAAATCAGGCTATCCCACCAGGTCCTTCTTAAAAGAGTGAAAAGGCAGTACAAACCTCCAGAAATAAAGGCTGCTAAAGCAATATTTTCAAAGCTTTTGACAAAATGCAAACCTCAGCCATTCATTTTTTTTTCTCATTGAAAGGAGGGTTCAGGGTGAAGTTTCAGCTCGGTTCACACACATGCACAGACACATGCTATATATATATATATATATGTATATGAAGCATGAACTGGGACATCAGAGTTATGTAGCACTGTTCTTATTCACAAAGGAAGTCAAGGGACCTGGTTCTGCCATTAAGCAGAGGGAGGATTTTTCACCGATGTCAGAGGGCAGGTGTAGTGCGGTTCTGGGTTCCTTTGGCTCCTGTGTATATTCCCACATGAACAATCTGTAGTACAGTGGAAACCGGTCCCCTTATTTATATAGTTATGTTGAAGTCACAGGCAGGAAAAGTGGAACGTAGCCCCAATCAGAAGACAGAGGTCAACCAACTCAACCAAACCATGATTCACATTCAGATTTTTGAAAGAAACAATACATTTGAAACTTCTTTACTTTGGGATCCTACAAAATAGAGTTTAACCTGCCTACTTCCCGGGGTAGAAATTTCCCACGTTTCCAAATTCTCTTTTCAACATCTCCCTTTCATGAAGAACCCCTAGTACATAAAGAATAATGAAAAATATTAAGCCCATTTAACAATGGTGTACAAGCATGGTTTCTTCTAACCTTTGTAGAAAAACACACTCATTCGTTTTTGCAGTAATTTCCTTTACAACAAATATACATACCAGTTAAACTTACACTGCTCTGTAATATATTTTAATTCTTTCACTTGCACAGATATTAATTCTGTCTAAATAAGATTTGAATCCAAAACAGAAAAAAAATAAAAGTTTATAAATAATGTCAAATTACTCAAATGTTTTAACTCAATTCAATAATGGATTCCCAAACTTTCTCTTAACCTTATTTTCATTTAAATTAACATAAAACATAAGCATTTAAAAATTAACAAAGTTTCAAGGTTTAACTAAAGTAAACACAAGACAGCTTTATTTAAAAGTAGGATATAGACACTTTTCCAAAGAAGAAAATCAGATGGCCAAGAGGCACATGAAAAGATGCTCCACATCACTAGTCATCAGAGAAATGCAAATTAAAACCACAATGAGATATCACCTCACACCAGTGAGGATGGCCAACATCCAAAAGACAAAAAACAAATGTTGGCGAGGATTTGGAGAAAATGGAACCCTCCTACAGTGCTGGTGGGAATGCAAATTAGTTCAACCATTGTGGAAAGCAATATGGAGGCTCCTCAAAAAACTCAAAATAGAAATACCATTTGACCCAGGAATTTCACTCCTAGGAATTTACCCTAAGAATACAGCAGCGCAGTTTGAAAAAGATATATGCACCCCTATGTTTATCGCAGCACTCTTTACAATAGGCAAGAAATGGAAGCAACCTAAGTGTCCATCAGTAGATGAATGGATAAAGAAGATGTGGTATATATACACAATAGAATATTATTCAGCCACAAGAAGAAAACAAATTCTACCATTTGCAACAACATAGGTGGAGCTACAGGGTATTATGCTCAGTGAAATAAGCCAGGCAGAGAAAGACAATTATCAAATGATTTCACTCATCTGTGGAGTATAAGAACAAAGAAAAAAACAGAAGGAAGAAAACAGCAGCAGATTCACAGAACCCAAGAATAGACTAACAGTTACCAACGGGAAAGGGACTGGGGAAGGTGGGTGGGAAGAGAGGGATAATGGGAAGAAAGGGCTTTTACAATTAGCACACATAATGTAGCGGGGGGGTGGGGGTTGGGTAAGGGGATACGGGGAAGGCAGTATAACACAGAGAAGACAAGTAGTGATTCTATAACATCTTTCTACGCTGATGGACAGTGACTGCAATGGGGTATATGGTGGGGACTTGATAATAGGGGGGAGTCTAGTAACCATAATGTTGCTCATGTAATTGTATATTAATAATAGCAAAATTTTAAAAATGGAAAAAAAAGTAGGATATAGATTTCTTTCATGGTATTTTACTATTTCATAACCACACAAGTATTAAAAAAAAGTAGACGTTTATGGGTGACTGAAACCTGAAAGTTATCTTTCTTATTTCCCTTAAGAAACTTATTTCTTATTTCTCATAAGACACTGAAACCTCTATTGCAGGCACAGAACGTACATGGCCAATACATCTTGAGTGTCACTCAAGAAATACATTTGAGAGAAAGAGGATTAAAGATGGCAGCGTGAGAGGTGAGACAGAGGCTTCCTCCTAAAACCGCATATAATACGAAAATATAATTAATATTAATACAACTAATCTTGAAAGAACAAGAGGAAAGAGGGCTGCACCAAACTGCATACACCTGAAGAAAAGAATAAACCTCATGGAAGAGGGTAACATACCAAACCCATGGCCCGAAGGGACCCAAGCCCTTCCCCCTCCCCAGCTCATCAGTGGGACGAAGAGAAACAGAGAGGGGAGGGAGTGGAGGCCTGGGACTGCTGAATGCCTAACTCCAGAGATTTGATATGGACCAGAATGCCTTGGCATTTCATATTTGTATATATCGCCCTCTAGTGCCCAGAACCTCGACTCTCTGGAGCTGCTCAGCCCCTGAAGCAATGTCGGGGGTCACAGTTGAGCAGTATTGGGTCCTGGGGGGAGTAAAGAGCTGTTTCCTGCTTCCCGGTATTTTTATGGTATTCTCATGATTAGGGAGTTGGAAAGGTAAGACAGGCAGAATACCTGGAGAGACTGAGATTCCAGCCACTTTTGGAAAGAAGGGATCCATATCCAGCTGCTCTGGGACAAAAGAAAGGTGGGCAGTCTGAGAGACTTCCTAACAGCAAGAGGGCTGCTAAAGGGGCAAGGATTGCACAGAGCTTACTGCTCAGGAGAAAGGACAGGTAGACAATAAAATTGCCAGGAAGGTTGGGAACTTTCATGATCTTCAGGATCTCCAGCTCCCTGGCTGGCTACAGAGCTCCAAGGACCCCCTACATGATACACAGCCTACTGAGCCTTTCTCCCAGCCAGCCCCACCTGGCTCACAAACCGGCAAACTCTACCCTGCTGTTAGGCTAGCCATAGGGAAGCACCATCTACAGCAACTACAAACACGAAGCACAGAGGCTTATACCTGTGTACTCGGCCGACTGGTTCTGGCAGTGGAGACATCAGGCTATCATCAGACTTCTCAGCAGAAACCTTATAGGCCAGAATGGACTGGCATAATGTATTTAATGCAATGAAGCAGAAGGGCCTTGAACCAACAATACTCTACCCGGCAAGGTTATCATTTAAATTTGAAGTAGGGATTAAACAATTTCCAGATAAGCAAAAGCTGAGAGAATTTACCTCCCACAAAGCATATCTACAGTGTATTTTGTAGGGACTGCTATAGATGGAAGTGTTCCTAAGGTTCAAAGGCTGTCACCAGAGGTAATAAAACCATAGTAAAGAAGGTAGAACAGTTAATTACTAAGCAAATGCAAAATTAAATCAACTATCCCCAAAGTCAATCAAGGGATAGACAAAGAGTACAGAAAATACCTAATATATAAAGAATGGAGGAGGAAGGAAAAGGAGGAGAAAGAAAAAGGAGGAGAAAAAAAGAACCTTAAGACTGTGTTTGTAATAGCATATTAACTGAGTTAAGTTAGACTCTTAGACAGTAAGGAAGTTAACCTCGAACCTTTGGTAACCACGAATCTAAAGACTGCAATGGCAATAAGTACATACTTATCGATAATCACCCTAAATGTAAATGGAATTAATGCACCAATCAAAAGACATAGAGTCACTGAATGGATAAAAAAAAACAAGACCCATCTATATGCTGCTTACAAGAGACTCACTTTAAATCCAAAGACATACACAGACTAAAAGGGAAGGGATGGAAAAAGATATTTCATGCAACTAATAGGGAGAAAAAAGAAGGAGTTGCAGTACTTGTATCAGACAAACTAGACTTCAAAACAAAAAAGTCACAAGAGACAAAGAAGGACATTACATAATGATAAAAGGGTTAATCCAACAAGAAGATATAATCATTATAAATATCTATGCACCCAACACAGGATAACCTACATATGTGAAACAAATACTAACAGAATTAAAAGGGGAAATAGAATGCAATGCATTCATTCTAGGAGACTTCAACACTCCACTCACTCGAAAGGACAGATGAACCAGGCAGAAAATAAGTAATAAGCCTGAAGCACTGAACAACACATTAGAACAGATGGACCTAACAGATATCTACAGAACTCTACACCCAAAAGCAGCAGAATAAACATTCTTCTCAAGTGCACATGGAATATTTTCAATAATAGATCATATACTAAGCCACAAAAAGAGCTTTAATAAATTCAAAAAGATTATTTTACCAACGACTTTCTCAGACCACAAAGGTATACAACAAGAAATAAATTATGCAAGGAAAATGAAAATCCCACAAACACATGGTGGCTTAACAACATTCTCATAAATAACCAGTGGATCAATAACAAAATAAAAACAGAGATCAAGCAATATATGGAGAAAAATGACAACATTAATTCAACAACAACAAAATCTATGGGATGCAGTGAAGGCTGTGCTAAGAGGAAAGTATATTGCAATACAGGCCTACCTCAGGAAAGAAGAACAATGCCATATGACCAAGGTAAACTCACAATTAAAGAAACTAGAAAAAGAACAAATGAGGCCCAAAGTCAGTGGAAGGAGGGACATAATAAAGATTAGAGCATAAATAAATAAAATCAAGAAGAATAAAACAACAGAAAGAATCAATGAAAGCAGGAGCTGGTTCTTTGAGAAAATAAACAAAATAGATAAATCTTTAGCCAGACTTATCAAGAAAAAAAGAGAGTCTACACACATAAACAGAATCAGAAATGAGAAAGGAAAATCACTATGGACACCACAGAAATACAGAGAATTATGAGAGAACACTATGAAAATTATATGCTAACAAACTGGATAATGTAGAAGGAATAGACAGCTTTCTAGAAAAATACAACCTTCCAAGGCTGACCCAGAAAGAAACAGAAAATCTGAATAGACCAATTACCAGCAAAGAAATTGAACTGGTAATCAAAAAACTACCTAAGAACAAAACCCCTGGAACAGATGGTTACACTGCTGAATTTTATCAAACATTTAGTGAAGACCTACTACCCATCCTCCTTGAGATTTTCCAAAGAGTGGAAGAAGAGGGAATACTCCCAAACTCATTCTGTGAGGCCACATCACTCTAATACCAAAACCAGGCAAAGACACCACAAAAAAGAAAATTACATACCAATATCTCTGGTGAACATAGGTGCAAAAATATTCAACAAAATATTAGCAAACCGAATTAAAAAACACATCAAAAAGATCATACACCATGATCAAGTAGGATTTATTCCAGGGATGCAAGGATGGTACAACATTTGAAAATCCATCAACATCATCCACCACATCAACAAAAAGAGGGATAAAAACCACATGATCATCTCCATAGATGCTGAAAAGGCATTCAACAAAATTCAACACCCATTCATGATAAAAACTCTCAACAAAATGGGTATAGAGGGCATGTACCTCAACATAATTAAGACTATATATATGACAAACCCACAGGGACAAGTTGAAAGCTTCTCCTTTAAGATCAGGACCAAGACAAGGATGCCCCCTCTCCCCACTTCTATTCAACATAGTACTGAAGGTCCTAGCCACAGCAATCAGACAACACAAAGAAATAAAAGACATCCAGACTGGGAAGGAAGAAGTTAAACTGTCCCTGTTTGCAGGTGACATGATATAGTACATAAAAAACCCTTAAGAATCCACTCCAAAACTACTAGATCTAATATCTGAATTCAGCAAAGTTGCAGAATACAAAATTAATACACAGAATTCTGTGGCATTCCTATACACTAACAATGAACTAGCAGAAAGAGAAATCAGGAAAACAATTCCATTCACAATTGCATCAAAAAGAATAAAATACCTAGGAATAAAACCTAACCAAGGAAGTGAAAGACCTATACTATGAAAACTACAAGACACCAATGAGAGAAGTTAAAGGAGATACCAATAAATGGAAACACATCCCATGTTCATGGATAGGATGAATTAATATTGTCAAAATGGCCATCCTGCCTAAAGCGTTCTACAGATTTAATGCAATTACTATCAAAATACCAACAGCATTCTTCAACGAACTAGAGCAAATTGTTCTAAAATTCATATGGTACCACAAAAGACCCCGAATAGCCAAAGCAATCTTGAGAAGGAAGAATAAAGCTGGGGGAATCATGCTCACCAACTTCAAGCTCTACTACAAAGTCACAGTAATCAAGACAATTTGGTACTGGTACAAGAACAGACCCATAGACCAATGGAATAGACTAGAGAGCCCAGATATAAACCCAATCGTATATGGTCAATTAATATATGATAAAGGAGCCATGGACATACAATGGGAAAATGACAGCCTCTTCAACAGCTGGTGTTGGCAAAACTGGACAGCTACATGTAAGAGAATGAAACTGGATTATTGTTTAACCCCATACACAAAAGTAAACTCGAAATGGATCAAAGACCTGAATGTAAGTCATGAAACCATAAAACTCTTAGAAGACAACATAGGCAAATATCTCCTGAATATAAGCATGAACAACTTCCTGAACGCATCTCCTTGAGCAAGGGAAACAAAAGCAAAAATGAACACATGGGACTACATCAAACAAAAAATTCCTGTGTGGCAAAGGACACCATCAAGAGAACAAAAAGGCATCCTACTGTATGGGAGAATATATTTATATATGACATATCTGACAAGGGGTTAACAACCAAAATATATAAAGAACTCACACACCTCAACACCCAAAAAGCAAATAACCCTATTAAAAAATGGGCAGAGGATATGAAGAGACACTTCTCCAAAGAAGAAATTCAGATGGCCAACAGACACATGAAAAGATGCTCCACATCACTAATCATCAGGAAAATGCAAATTAAAACCACAATGAGATATCACCTCACACCAGTAAGGATGGCCACTATCCAAAAGAATAAGAACAACAAATGCTGGCAAGGATGCAGAGGAAGGGGAACCTCCTACACTGCTGGTGGGAATGTAAGCTAGTTCAACCATTGTGGAAAGCCATATGGAGTGTCCTCAAGAAACTAAAAATAGAAGTACCGTTTGACCTGGGAATCCCACTCCTTGGAATTTACCCAAGGAATACAACTTCTCAGATTCAAAAAGACTTATGCACCCCTCCTAGTTTTACTGCAGCACTATTTCCAATAGCCAAGATATGGAAGCAACCTAAGTGTCCATCAGTAGATGAATGGATAAAGAAGAGGTGGTACATATACACAATCGAATACTATTCAGCCATAAGAAAGAAACAAATCCTACCGTTTGCAACGACATGGATGGAGCTGGACGATATTATGCTCAGTAAAATAAACCAGGTGGAGAAAGACAAGTGTCAAATGATTTCCCTCATTTGTGGAGTATAACAATGCAGCAAAATTGAAGGAACAAAATAGCAGCAGATTCACAGACTCCAAGAAGGAACTAGTGGTTACCAAAGGGGAGGTGTGTGGGAAGTCGGGTGGGGAGGGAGGGAGAAGGGGATTGAGGGGTGTTATGTTTAGTACACATGGTGTGGGGAGTCATGGGGAAGACAGTAGCACAGAGAAGGCAAACAGTGAATCTGTGGCATCTCACTACACTGATGGGCAGTGACTGCATTGGGGTATGGGTGGGGACTTGATAACACGGGTAAAAGTAGTCACCACATTGTTTTTCAATGTGAAACCTTCATAAGAGTGTATACCAATAATACCTTGATAAAAAATTGTTTAAAAAAGAAATACATTTGATGTGGTTTGTGCCATGATGATGAGAACATAATAAACTGTGAAAAATGTCATTTCTGGAAAATTAGTTGGCCATAGTTCGGCAAGAGACAAATCTTTGTAACAGATGTGACATGTTGATTTTGATGAACTGAACTTTTTAAAATATGGAACATTTAAAAAGATATTCCCTTAGAAATGAATTAATTTAGATAGAACACACAGTATATAACCTTATTCATATGTCCATTTTCATTACTGCAGAATATTTCTGGGTCAATGTGACAGTCTTCCTTCAAATTCCTATTTGGGCTCCACTTTTAGTTCATTAATTTAAATACGCAAGAGAAAAGTTGCACTTCATTTCCAAGGTTCCCACCAACTAAAATTTTCAGATTTTTGTATTTATGCACTCTGAAATGTTTCATGGTTTGAAGATAAAAATCTCAGAAAAAGATCCTTCTTCTAAAGAACACGTAATTTTTTTTCTACTTAGCAGAAAAGTTTCAGTTACAAGACATTCTGACTGTAGAGTCATCATCCTCGTCTACTGCTACAGACAGATGCATCATTTCCAAATTTGTTAGAAAGAAATTAAAAATCTATAAATCCCAAATACTACAACTTAATACTTCAGTATAGGACCTTCAGTATCCCATAGCACATATATTTGAATATAAGTTTTATATAAGTACAAGTATTCACATTACTGGGTTTCAGTGATGCCCTAAATGGCATTTACCTAGTTTTGGTTATACTTCAAAACTAAGAAGTTTGAAGTTCTGTAATTTAGGACACTATTTAGATGGTATCCTAAGGTATTCAGAAGGCTGATCAGCACAGAGTGGGGCAAGTTGAGAACAGATACACAACAAAAGAAATGCCACTTTCTAAAAGATTTATCATGTTCTCAATAATAAGCCACCTGCTATAGCTACTGTCAGAGAGCAAATGCACGAGGTGGCAAGGAGACATTTCACACCTGAAATGATGCCGACTTCAGTCCCCAAACAAGAAACATTCTACTCTAAACCATCTCCTTTGACTATTATTGAAACTCTTCCCAAAAGAAATGCTTATATTGTCCATGAAGTCTTATTTACTGACCATATAATAAGGGTATTATAAATCATGGAAAGTACGGAAGTAGGCTTCTTCTTGGTAATCACAGAGAGGTAAGACAGGTCCATTTCTAGTAATAATTTACATGAAATTTAAATAGGTTAAAAGCTTTCTATTTAAATTATATTTTTCAGAACGCAAGCCTAGAAAATGATTGAGGTGCTTCAGTTATTACAGTTTCTAGAAAGTAATGGAAGTTCTAGAAATGACAGGAATGAAAGAATTTGCCTAATCTTTAATGATGCTTTTTAATGACAAAATAAAAGCTTCCCCTCCTCACAATGACAAATAGGAGGATGTTTCCCAATCCAAATTCATTTTGTCCCTTGGTTTTGATTAAATATAAGCACATAGCAAACTTCATATTACAGGGAATATGCAATTTCTATAGCACAGGTCTTACAAATTACAATAGGGTACAAGGTCACACAATTTCTCATTTTGTTCAAAATACTAAAACGATCTGAAATTGCCATTAGTTTATTTATGCCCTGCAAAGTCTTTCTTCCTACACTCTATCAACTAAACCAAAGATAAAATAGGGATTTTTTTTTCCTCTTCTAAACAGGGTACTTAATGCCTATGGGAAAATAACACTCTTAACAAATAAAACCCAGGGGATCTCGTCAGGAGACAGAATAAATCCTCATCTTTCACACAACTTTCAAACTGGTAAACAATAGAAGAATTCAAAAATAGTTTCTTTTCAACTCATGCCACATAATGTACAAAGTAAATTTGTGCGTAATGGCAATGCCAGATCAACTTTCCAGACAGACATGAAAATTCAGTGATTAGAGGCTTAACTTTAATATGCAAAGCAGCGGATTGGGTGGTGATGGAGGGGCATCAGGATGCATAATCCACATAACTGGAAGGGGAAGTTTAGGTCATTTCCTATCTGAGGAGATAGAGAGCACAGAGGATAATGGCCAGAGTACCTGAAAGGAACCCACAGCTGATTAGTTCCACTCCAAGGAAGGGTTTCTAAAAACCAGTTCTTATTCTTTCCCATTATTAGAAGTCTAAATTGAAGGCTACATATGGCGAAAGATGTATACATTCAGCCCTTACAACAGAAGGGCGATAAATTACCCAGGGTGCCTGCAGAGAACTCCCTAATCCACTCTTTCAATTTTCATTCTCACCTGTGAAACAGCCTGAAACTGTATGCCGATTGGTTGTTAATAATGTGCTCTGGAAGGGAGCGAGTTGAAATGGTTCCCAAAACTGCAAATCAGAAGACAAAGTATGTGTGTCTACTACTGTTGAATGAAATTATATATCAGAACAAAAGACCGTGTCTGCAGTGCAGGACTGAAGCATGCTTTCATGTGTCCTATAAAAATCTGTGGCTCTGGGCAGCCCAAAGCTCGGAGCGCTTATATTTCTACTCCCAGAAGAATATCCCAAATAGATGTAGCTAACGGAAGCCTCCAATAGGAAGTTTGTGATATGAAATTTAAAGTAATTGTTTTTAAATTTGTAGTTTCCAGATTGGGTTTCCACGGTTCCTGCCAAACATTCTCCTTCTTTTTCCATGGGTCAGCTACACAAATATGGATTTGATTTGTTCATTAACAGAAGGAAGTGGTGATCCAGCCACTTGGTACAGATGCCCTAATTTTCCTATCTCTACTCTCTTTCCAAAGAACACTGTAAAATATGCTGGGATCAAAGCCAGGAAGAGGGGAGAGGGTGTGCAGTGATGAGGAAGAGCAAGCCCCTGGCCTCTGGACTTGGTCTGCAGCCCAGGCTGCCTCCCCGTCGGCCCTCCTGACTCGGGTTCATCTTAGCCCCTGGCAAGTCTCTGCTGCTCCATTTTTGTCCTTTCCCTCAATCTGGATGTGGGCTCTGGGCAGTACAAACACCACCACAAAACACCCCTTCTTTTATGTAGGGTCAAATGCCAGTTTTCCAGGAATGTTCATCTTTCAGAATGCCAAGTAGAGGAGACTCTTTTGTTGTCATCCTCAAAAAGTTTTGTGAATCTGTATTTATCTGCTACAGGGAAATCAAATACAAACATTCCAAAGCTCAGGGCTGCCCACATGCCACTTATGAGCAATACGTCACAAGTATGTCACTCTCTTTCTCTGAGCCCCACGTATAGCCAACAAGTAAAACAGAGCAATACTATCAGCCCTGTCTATTTTGCAGGTTGCAGCACCAAATGATCTATATGAAAGGGCTTTAGATCTTTAATTTCCAATTAAATGTACTGCATAACTACTAGCCAAGAATGCTAAAGATATCTATTTAAACATCACAGCCAAAGTTACTAGGCTATGCATATGGGCTATGAAAGCTGAATTAAGGAAAGGGAAGGAGGAAGGATTTACAGAGAAGGGAGAAGACAGCAATAACGAGAAGTGTAAGGGTGCCCCTGTGGCTGTGCAGCAGGTATCTGAAGAAGCACAGCTTGAAGAGGTGTTTATCAGGAAGCATTACTGTGATGGTTCATTTTGTGTCAACACAACCTGGCTTTGGCACTGGGCTGTTGGGTCAAACACTAGATGTTGCTGTGAAGATATTTTATAGATGTGATTGATGTTTACAATCAGTTGATTTTAAGTAAAGCAGATTACCCTCGACAGTGTGGGAGGGCTTCTTCCAAACAGTCAAAGGCCTAAAGAGCAAAAACTGAGGCTTCTCAGAGAAAAAGTAATTTTGTTTCAAGACCGTAACATAGAAATGCTGTCTCAGTTTCCAGCCTGCTGGCCTGACCTACAGATTTTGGACTTACCAACATCCACAATCACATGAGCCAATTCCCCCAAATAAATCTCCGTGCATTCAGTTGATTCTGTTTCTGTGGAGAACCTGAGAAATACACTCACCAAAGGTGTTTTTGCCAGAAAACCCAGTGGGTTCTTTTCAGTCTGTACCTTATTTGCCATCGGCCAGGAGCTTCTGCACCCCAGCCATGTCAGCAGTACAGCACAGAGAGAACACAGCCCGAGTGTATGCTCACTGCTCACCATGAGAAGAGTTTGGTATCTTTTAAAGTAAAAAATATCTCCACTTAGATATTTTACCAACAATTCAAACTCAGTATACTCAACCCTGAAATCTTCCTCTCCCATAAAGACTCCTTTTTCTAAGTTGCTGCTCCTGCTGTGTCCTACTCTGTCTCCACTGTGGAATCGTCCTCCACTGCGCCTCTGGGTCACTCCTCCCAGACATTCTATAAATCCTGTAACTCTTCTTTGGTAGTTTTTCTTCTATGCATTCCTTTAACCCAGTACAGACTTTGTTCATGTGACCTCCAGCAGCTACCCTGAAAATCACTCTCAGACCTATTATTCTAAAAAGGCTTTCTTTTATTGTTCATCAATTGCCCATAGACTTTTCTGTTGAATTTGAAATACAACTGCTAAGTCTGGCATTCAAGGCTCTCCACATGGAATCCTGATCTAATCTCCCAGGAAAACCTCTACTGCTTTTATCAGGCACTGTCCCCTCCAGACACCATGGCCTCTGCAATGGCTCATTGCCACATATTAAGCCACCCTCTTCCTCTTCACTGATCCAATTAATTCCCATCTTTCAAGTCTCAGCTCAAGTTCCAATTTTCCAAGCCATTCATAGGCTTAATGAAAGTTCCTCACTCTGAACTGGTGTTGTGACTACATGGCTCATTCATTTGGCATGTAAGTGTAAAATGATTTGTATTATTAATAAAGAGTAAACACAGGTGAAGACTGTTCTCTTCAAGTAGATTAAAAGTTGTCTGAGACCAGGACTATATTTTAAAAATAATTTAAGGAATGAAAGAAGGAGGGAGCAAGAAACTAAATGGGAGACCTCCCTTTGTGCTCATGAACCAGCAGCTCTAACTTGGCACTCTGCGTGTCTTCTATCCGAATCTATACTTTTTATTTCACATCGTAGGAATGATCAAAAGAGATATTTTATTATGTGTCCTGAGGATACATGGGTCTTCCAGTTGTGGTTGATTTATATTACATCCATTTTACCCAACTTGAGTTGGGTAAAGTGGATGACAGACCACAGTCTATCCTGGCTGATAGACCACAGTCAGGGAACGAAGCAATGTTAATGAATATGCATAGGATGCTCTGAAAAGCAGGACTAAGGCCTTTTTATTGGTAAAGAAAGGACATTTTTTGGTTTTATCCTATTTGCCAATTTGTAGCCTTTGACACTATTTACACTCTCTTCGTATTGAGACGCATTCCTTTGTGTCTCCCATAATGGTGACATGTCCTGATTTCCCTTGCGCTTCTCTACGCCCTCCATCTCATTCTCCTTTATGAGCTCCAATTTTTCCAGCTGTTTCTTAAATGACAAACAATCAAGGGGCTGAGGGGAGGATCTCATGTCCGTGAGCTGAGTGGCCCAATCTGCCTCAGACACTTCAACAGCCAGCTGGGCTTTGATGGCTCCTGAAGCCTCACCCCAGCTCAGACCTCTTCCCCCAGTGGAAACCGACACAGCCAACCACATGTTTCTACACAGATGTTCCCCTGCACCTGTGCCTCAGAAACTCCAGATCAGACCTCGGCATTACTCCTGCTCGGCCTCGCCCCTCCTTCTCTATTCTCTACCCCAGCGGCCCGCACTATTATCCCTCAGGCAAGACCCTGGGAATCACCCCGACCTCCTCCGCACCCCTCCATCTAGCCACACATTTCTGCCATTTCTAGCTTACTAATACCACCTGAATGACTCTATCCCATTCTCCACATCTCTCCAGGCTTATTTCTTACCTAAATAACTGTAACAATACCTTAATCATCTCTCTCTTCCCATTTGTCCTCTTCTTGTCCTTTAGCAAGAATGATTTTCCTAAAGTATTCGTCTGACCATGCCACCCCCTTCTTAAATCCTTCAGACTCTGTGTACTTTTAGGGTAATCACTCAAAATGGCATGCAAGGTCCTTCACAGCCTCATCCTCCTCCAATCTCTGCTCTGTTTACTTTCTAATCTCCTTGAGTTTATTTAATGTTCAGTTTTCCTGAAAGCTATTCTTTCTTATGCCTCAAAGGCCTTGAAAATGTTACCCTCCCTGAGAACACCTCACTGCTTAGATTTTTCACATCCACAACACCATGCCTTAGATCAAGAGGAATGCCCAATCTCCTCCCCACCCAAATCTGGATTATTTACCCCTCTCCCACTGTACTTCGACGGGACCTGAACATACCTCTTCTTATAAAATATTGCTATGCTTTGGGGGTTTTGTTCCCATTACAAGGTCCTTGAAGATAGTGGCTATGTCTTATTTCCTACTTTATTCCCATTATATGTAACACAGGGCATGGCACATATGAGCACTTAATATGAGTTTACTGAATAAATCACCGAATAAATGGGCACTATATTTTAAATAATTGTTTGAACTAATTATTGAAGTTCTCCTCCTGCCTTCATATCCTATGATTCTATCCTTTATTCATTTCCTTGAGCATAGAGAAATACTTCCTAGTAAAAAATTCTGCGGAAATAAAAGCTAAAGATGTACATATGTATTCCTGAGATTGAAAGTGTTAGCAAATAAGAAACCAAGAAAAAGGGTTATTTTATTTGAACCCTAAGCAAGTCTTAAGCATGAGGACTTGTGCTTTAAAAAGTGCATTAAAAATGTCACTATGATGATTTTTGAAAAACCCTAAGAACATTTAGGTAAGTGTGGGACACTTTAGATTCCAAGCCTTGATATCTTTTTAATTGCACCAAAGCAGGAACTAAAGTTCATTTAAGACAAAGGAGGTAATTCTTTCTATATTATAGTCCAGGACCTAAGTCTGATCAGACAGGTCACTTAGTTAACGTTAGGCCAAATGTAGTCCAGCTTCAGGGTGACCACATACTGAATTAGAAATTAAGTAATTAAGAAATTAGAAATTAGAAATACATGATTAAAAATTAAACAGGAGCCACTCTTGTAAAAGAGGACACTATAGCATTTTAAGTAGCTAGTTTGGAAGAATGTAGACATTGAAGCCTACTCTGTAATCATGGGCTGCCAGAGATTACTGCTTAGTCACTCAGGAAGAAACAATAATGTACCCTTAAAGCACTCATTAGAGCTTGTTCAAAATATTAGCATTCAAAGTGTGTCCACACTGCTTTCTAACAAGCACTTCATAATGGCTTTCTTGACTACGGCTAGTTACTGCCTCACAAATCCACAGAAGTCATATAATTGCTTCCCTAATTTGTTCCATAACATATATATATATCCTAGGAATTCAGCAATGTGACTAAGTATTTGGTCACAACAAAGTCAAACAGGAAGAGTGACATGACGCCCCATCTGTCTGTGGACTGGATATTAGAAAGATTTGCAGGTGTTGAATCACAACCATCAGCAAAGACTTTAAAATGGAAAGGTTCCTCTTTCAATATTTGTGACTGCCTTGTGCCACCTGTTTGTTTTTTATTTTATAACCTAAAAAGAAACACTCTTAGCTCTTATTTTATCTACCACATATCTCTGGAAGAGAGAGGACCCATTCATCCCCAGACTCTCTTTGGTTTTGATCCTGTTTCCCACCATAAGAATAGCAGTTGCTCACTTTTCAAATCTCCTAAAAGTCACGCTGAAAGTGTCCGTTATTTCTCCACAGAAACATTACTAAAAATTAAGTTTCCACCTGAAACAATCAGGAATATGAAACAAGAGAGACAACCAGAATTGTCCCCAGTTGAGAAGATCACCCTGGACCCAACGCTGTTAAAGATACAAGGGAATAAAGTCACCGAGTGGCATGAGAAATAGTAAAGAGAAGAAAGAAGCCTGTAACAGTGTCTTTTGGTGCTTAAAGATGTTGTGATTGCTTAAAGAAAAAAGTCCCTCATTATCACTGAGGTTATGAAGTAATCACGGGGCCTGGAGCTCACTGCCTGGCACTGATAACCTTACTCTTCTTACAAACTACCTCCTGGCTTTTATATTGCTTTAAAAAACAAACAAAAACCTTCCTTCTCCTTTCTCTCTTTGTTCATGGAGTCTAGTGATAATAGTATCGATGAATGTTTTTCTTCTCTAAATTGTTACAATACGACAGAGGTCACGTTTTACCCAACTGACATACCTATGTACATTTGTCCAGATTTCTGTTTCTTTCCGTTAAGAAATTGTTTCCAGACAGGGTGGTAGAGATTATCTGTTCACAAAATTTGTTTACCTTTTCTTCTGAGCCCACAGCAACATTTCTCTACCTCCCTTGAGTTAGGTGTGAAAATGTTACTTGACTCTCACAAAAGGAATGTGGTCACAAGTGATATAAACCATAAAATCTTGTACTTCTAATGCTGGCCAAAAAATCTGTCTATGATTGCACTCTCTTTCCTTATTTATCTTCTCGAATGGTGCATACCTAAGCCCAGAATAAACTTGGAACGCAAATGTAAAAGATGGCAGAGTCTTCATTAGTCTGTACCTGAAATAAGCATGGCCCCTCAGAATGTAGAAGAAATAAACTTCTTTAGTGGTAAGCCACTAGTAACTCAGGGTTTGTCTGTTTTAAGAGCTAAAATTCTAAAACAGATGGTATCCAGAAATAGACAAGAAAATATAATGTAAAGAAAAATATGGTCAATATTTTTGTGTCTATTTCCTCCTCCTTCATTTTCTTTTTTAACTCTAACACCCTTATTTGTCTCAAGTGTGGGTCTTTATCCATTCTCTCTACTCCTTCAAGAATTCTGAAGCTCTGCTTAACCTGGCACTAAATCTACATAAGCGACATCAGAGGCTGCAATGAAACAAATCACCAGCGAGCACAGTTCCCTCTTCAGACGTGGCTCCTCAGCCACTCAAACCAGAAGACCCAAAAAGCCACGGGGAATCTATTCCATGTAAGAATTACAGTTGCATTCTCTTTTTCTACCTTTTGTTACATGAGACAAAAGGTAGTATCCCAGAAGGAACTCCCCGTCTGTAGCAGCCGACAGCCATTCTGGTCTGGCTCTGTCCCGTCTTTAAGTGCAAATTAACTCTCCAGGTTTGTTTTGTTTGTTTCTCTGGTTTCTTATGGCAACTACATCTGAATTTATCTAGCCATCCTGTATTCTGTAGCGATACTGCTTTATATCAGATAAATGGTTTGCTCCCCGTCCCAACACTGATACCCTACTATTATAGAAAAAATAGCAGTCACTACACATTCAAAAGCACACTCTTTGAACCCAAATAGAAATAATATTTTAATAATTAAGCAGGACTACAACCAAGAAGCAATTAAAGGAACATTTGCTGAAATACTCCATGACAATTTTATATTTGGTCTTCTTGACTCAATAGTCAAGCTCCTGCCTCCACAAAATTCACTTCCATTAGATGAGAATGAAATGATTCACAAGTCTGTTTTGAGTAACTGGCAGTATGAAAGAGCACACAGAAGATGGGAATCTACAGAGAACTCAGAGAAGCTTAAAATGAACCATAGATAATAGGGGCTGCGATAAGATACAACAAAGAAGGTACCTAATAAAGTTGGTCAGACTTAAATCTTACTTGCCTGAAAAACATCTTGTAGAAATAAGGAGGGGTGGGGAATGGGCTTTGAAGAGAGACAGACCTGGTTTCAAATTCTGGTTCTGCCTCCTGCTAAATGTGGTGCTTGGGCAAATTATTTGACTTGCCCAATCGTCAGTTTCTTCCTATGTAGAATGGGTATAATAAATCTCTAGTTCACAGGACTGGTATGAGAATTGGTATGTAAAGTGACATGTGGTAGGTAGTCACCAGAAATTGTACTTCTTAGTATATCTGGAAAAGATTTACTAGTGACTTAAAAGTCATTGTTTTTTCAATATGAAGTAAAGATAACAGAGTTTGTCATCTAAAGGTTCAACAAAGATCTCTTTTCCTAATTCATCTACCATACCGGCAGAAATAGCACTGTAAGCTGAACTTGTCTAATCTGCTTCATTCATCAGTCAACAGGACTCTGGGCTTCAAATCGAGGTGACAATTGTTGAAGGTGGATAAACAGAACAGGCTGCACAACAGCGTCCTATTTCACACCCCAGAGGAGTCTATGCTACCAACAATAACATCGTATCTCGGTCAGTCAAGCACAATTACAGGGCCTGGCAGATGGATACAAATAAAAAAGCCAGTTAAAACATGTCTCCCGACTCTTTTCTGGCAACAGTTACAGGACTTGTTTGACTCTGTTACCTGTGAATATTAGAATGGCTCCTTCCCCTTGTGACAGAAGGACAGAGAAACCACATCCCCCACTGACTCTAAAAAAGGTCAAAATTAGTGCAAACTTTGCTACGTTTGGAAACGCTGAAGCCGTTTTGTAAGTTTTGATCATACTCCCTGTTTCTTTCTGAAACATGAATGTGTTTTTAAGATATCCAAAATAGAAGATACAATTTCATGGCATATGGGATCAGGTAGCACAATGGTCATCAGGAAAATCATTCTAGAAACACATTTGTGATATCTGAGCTAGGCCCTCGAGCACTTTCATGGATTCCTTTAGAGCAATGTTTTAATACATGTTACCTCTATGAGAAAGAAAACAGAAAAAAGTAACTGATATTCACATAAAAATAAATTACACACTATCAAGAAATTGCTCCCTTGAAGCCTGTTATAGTGGAGATTCCTATGGTAGCAACATCTTCTTGTCAAAATGGATAAGGCTGAGTAATAAGCTGAACAGCTTCCTAAAGAGTAATTTGATATGTGGGGCCCAAGTCAAGCTGTATTTCAAGTTTTCAATTATAAATGATCTCAATATGCAAGATATAGAAACTGACAAAATAAACACTTTAACCACACATAATTCTAGTACGACATATCCAAGTTTTTCAAATATACCAAATGAAGATGTAAATGTGAGGTTGCTAAATTAAGTTTTATAATTAAGTTTTTTTAAAAATCTTACCTAAGAGTATTACTTTAGAGAGATCTGCCATTGTCCCTTGGGCCAACCAAACTTTCATTCTTTTGTTTATGATGAGTGCCCAAGGCTTTCTTTTGCATTACTGAGCATATTTCACAACAAAGTAAAACTAAACAAGAAAGTACGCATCAGGACACCAGGACGCACCTCCCAATCTTTCTGTTTACATGAAGCCAGCAGACCACAGAAGCTCATGGCCAGAAGGAAGCTTGAGGGATTTACTTGATACCGTGTCAAAGATTGCTCGCCAGAAGCAAGACTATTTAATTTCTCAGACTACCTTTGTGCTTCACGTTTAATTTACAGAATGGAGGCAAGGAGAATTGCCATTAAAATGGCAGCAAAAGCTTCGATATCTTATTCAATATCTCTATGTGGAGATAGTTAAATAATTTATTTAAAAAAACCCATAAAATTAGGGGAAAAATTTCCCCCAAAATGATGCTACAGAAACTTTCAGATTTCACTTCATGGTAAAGAAGTGGAAAGAAAAAATACACATGACATTGTATGATGCTAAAATAGGAAGAGTATATTCACTACAAGCTGTAATTGTCAATAACTAGATACTGTATCTCAATAAATATACCACTGATAAACCTATTTACTCACAGTAATGCCACTGTTCATTAACTTTTATTAAGATGTAAGAAGTATAATGGAAATATTTTATAAAGCCACCTGTTCTAAAGCAAAATTTGATGAAAAGCAAATACTCCCTGAAAATCATATATGGCAGTTTAGAAATTGGACACTCAGGAAGATGTCATTATAAGGCATTTAATCCATCAGGGCTCTCATGACATGGGGTTCCAAGTATGATAAGACTCCATTGTATTAGCCAAGACAGCAAAGTCAATATATATTTTTTCTCTTTTTCACTATCAATGGTTTCTCATCTTATCAAATGTGCATGACTTGAATTATGTTTTAGTCAGTAGGAAAACTCATGGTCATACCTTACTTCTCAGATTTGATGCAGTTTGCAAGAAACTTAATAACTGCTTTAAATGCAGCTGAGGTGGGGCAGTATTAATGCTTGTTTTATAGATTAGCTACTTTTCATTTTTTGGTCATGCTTTTATTATATGTAATTATTTGTATCAAGAAATATGATTCAAACCCTGGCTTGCCAAACCTCTGTAACAATGACTCATGTTATAACACACAGTTCATAAGGAATAGGGACATGTGGTAAGCAGAAAGGGCTTAAAACCAGACATATCTAATTGAATTCCAACCTTGCAAACCCTCTCTAATGGTGCAACCATTGATAACTAACCTCTATGAGCCTCATTTTCCCCACTGAACAATGGGAATGAACACATCAGAGGATCATTTTGAGACAAGATGAAATGAAAGTATGTGGGCAAAGTGCCTAGAATACTGCCTGAGATATACTAGGGGCTTAAAACATACTATTTCTGTTTCCTTTTTTATATAAAAAGAAAAGGCCAATGGAAATCTGGAGGTAGAGAACATGGACAAATAGATGACCCTGAGAAAGCAAGAGCTATATGGCTGCCTTGATTTGTGAAAGGCCGAACAGGAAGCACTCAAGTCCCAAATGTCACCTAAGGCAGAAATGAGATTTAACTACCTCTTGGCCTAATTCTTACATTCACAAAAAAGATGGCTTGAATACTCTATTCTGGCTGCAACCTCTGGAGTTTCCTCTGGGTAGTAGTGGTTTGTTCCTAGTTTTAAAGACAAAGGCTTAAATATGAAGCCAAAGAATAAGGCTCCTAGGCCTTCCCGCATGCCATCTGCCTAGCATGAAGCAGGAGCTAAAAGTCGGTTACAGAAACAAAGTCATTCTAACATGATTTATGTTCCATTCTTGAACATGGCAGGAAGACTGCAAAAGATATTTGGAAGCCAATGCTTCCTCTGAATAAAGTAAGCGAGTATTTGCTAAGCCTATCTCCCCGGACCATGCTGGCCTGTTAGATAAGTTGCCAAGGTGCAGTCTGTGAATCCCGGAGCAAACTGGCTATTCGGGTGAGAAAAATATCTCAAGGGCCATGATCATCGCTACCGTAAAAGCACAGTGCACAGTACGAACACTGGGGTCAGACAACATCTCCAGGATATTACTCAAAAACATATCAGCTCAAAGCTGACAAGATAATCTGTTTCTGTGAGTGCAAAGCAGACTGGAATGCTGCAGCTATGACCTACTCAAGGAAAGAAAAAAGAAAGTGCAACTCTCCAAGGGCTCCATCTCGTGCTCTTCATGCAGGCAAACGCCAGCAGACTTCAAAGGGAGGGGAGCCTAAGGAGGCAGCGCCGGATCAAGCCCTTGGGGGGTATCATTTCCACGATCGTGTTGCCATCTACATTTAGTGGACTGGCAAATGCAAATATTTCAGATACAAGTTTAAAGAGATGAAAAAAGAAGTGCGAAATAGCTGGGAGATTTGCTTGCAGAAGAAACCTCAGAATTCCGGGAAAAGCATTTAATATCAGGAGCTTTAAGTTAGGCCAAAAGTCCTGAGAGAGCAATTGGTTTGTGATGACATTAAAAATAAAAGATTTTTAAAAAACTGACACATAGTGCACTACAACATATCCAAAATAGTGTACTTAAAAAATAATTTCCCAAAGGTAAGCACTCTTAAAAGGTCAGTAACATGTTCTAATTGAAATACAGACTACATTTTGATGTTTTAAATAAAGTTTTAACATACGTGATCCTGATTAATGCATAAGAGCCAAAATGCAGCAAATATACTTACAGGAGGACCTATGGGGGTGAGGGTAGAGAGAAGAAGAAAAGAGAGGAATTAGTAAATATGCAAAATATTAAGATTAAATACAATATTAAAGCCTCATCATAATCATCAGCACAATACATGCAATACAGATGTCACTCAGAGGTCAGTCATTCTTAAACTTTTTTTAAGTCATGAATCCTTTGGGACCATGTCAGGAAAATGCATTTACACCCTTCCACACACACAATTTTACATAAAAGTTCAATGAATGCTCACATTCCCTGAGGCCTGTTTATGAATGGCTAAGAGGTTCATATATCTTAAGTAAAAACTGTCTAATTTATATACCTAAATATTAAGACAAAATATGAATCAGAAGAATATTTGGTCATTTATGACAGACCATTTCTATGACAGACTTATAGAAAATTGATACAGAACTTTCCTGAGTTTGGTAAAATGGCTAAATCAGAAATGTACCCATTACTTGTTCTAAGAATACTTCCATTCAGTAGCATTGTCAATATATAAAAGACTAAGTCCTGATGTTTATGTTTCTTTAAAACTATATACTCTCATCAAAACATAGGCAAAGGCTATGCAAATTTCAATACTGTACACACCCTGTGCTCAATTAAAACACTAGTTGTAAGCAGCCAGGAAGTTGGGAACTGACTTTTAAAATTTCTGTAACTCTATATTTCTATAATAATGTCTATAATTTATAATATCTATAATTATAACTTGTAAAATTGCACTTTTTTACATAATCCTCTTTCTTCTGACACAAAAATCAATTCAGTGACTTTTTGACTCCCTAATTTTTATCATTTCTTTTCCCTCAAAACAAATTTATAACATATCCTCTAGTATAAAACTGTGTACCTTGTGAAAGTGATAACTATACAAATTTCCAATTATTTAGATTAAATGAGGTTTGAAGATAAGATTTGAAAATAGTCTTAAAGGAATTAAGCACCTATACTGCCCAAATTATTGAATTTTCATAAACCTGTTTTACTTTGACAGTTTTATTCCAAAAGAAAGAGGAAAGGGGTTTTAAAAAAAAAATCAGTTTGCTGTCTGCTGTTTTTGATAGGTTCGTATTTTTGCTGCTTTAACATCTAGCAATTGGTTGTTTTTAATATTGATAAATACTTACAGAAAATACTGGAAAATAACATTTCTTAGCAACCTATAATCAAACCTTAAATTACCTTCCAAAGGGAAGCAGAAAAGTCAAATGAAGATTTTTTTTTTGAAACCAAGACATCCCAATGATGTGTTCACTTACTGTTTTTCTTGTTTTATAGTCTAAGACTCCAAAAATGTCAAGGACACATGAAATCTTTTTTTTTTCCAACATATTTTTTTTTTTACAATTTATTTTATTGGACACATGAAATCTTATCAGGCCATCAATTCTTCCTGGCCAGATATGAGGAAGGTACACATAGCGATTTGGGCTGAAGGCAAAAACTCAGTGAAGAGAGTGTTACAACAATGTTTCTGTTTCAAGTTCTGTTCATAAAGAACTGCACGGCCTTGGCCAAATCACTTGACTGCTCTGGGCCTCCATCTTCTCAACTACAATATAAAAATGTTGGATTGATTACTATGGTTACTGTCATCACTAAATTCTAGGGTTATACAAGAGGAATAAAAATTCTCAAATTTTGAAAAGAATGAGAGCAAAAAGCATGACAAAACTGTACCAGTTGGGTAAATAATAAAAAAGTTTCCAAGACATGTGCCCCCATGTCCCAAGGCAGATGTTTTCACAAAGAACTTGCATTTACTGACCACCTATGGTGATGGAGGCATGGGTGATGGTTGCGACACTGTGCAGCTAAGAAACCCTCAGCTGGGTTTCTTACATAGAAAGGACAGACTTAAGGTGACACAGTAAATAAGCCAAAATTGGGTGCCAGTCGTTATTAAACCGTAATTAGCAATACTTTGCAAACTTCTACCTAAGGTGTGATGGAAATAAGGAGAGAGAAAAAAAATATTCTAGGTCTCACCAAGAAGATTTAAATCCACACACACACACATGTGCAACCTCCACCGAGACAACATAATCATTAGGAGGAACAGATGGGGCGCCTCATCCAGACATGAAGGACACAGAGCAGCTGAAAGAGACTTACCAGACTCTCCTCTTCGGCCCCTCTTACCTCGCTTCCCCGGAGGGCCTGAAATACAAAGAAGAATTTTTTTAATGTGGCTTAACATCTTTTTTTTTCTGGTTCCAAAATTGCTAGTAAATACTTTCCACATATTTTATCATTGCTTTTAACTAACAACTTCAAGAAAGGGACCAGGTATAAGTAAAGGCCAGCAGTATCTTTAGTACTGAAGCTTCATTTAATTATAAAAGCTATGCTAGATGTCTAATCATCTAGTGTTACTTAGGAACACGGAAGATTAAGGATTGTTGTTCACCTTGCTTGGATATCATCAATAAAGGAAGACTTTAACTGCAAACTGGTGTAGTTGAGATTTCATGTTTCTTAGGAAAACCTTTTTGAAGGTTTCAGTAGATTAATAATTAAAAGTACTAAGTACACTATAGTTTCTCTTGAGTCTGGCCTTTCATGATTCTCTTGAAAATATTAAATGCATAAAATGTAATTAAATGTATGAATTAGTAATGTCAATAATCCTTACAATATTTCTATTTTATTAAATGTTAGTTTTCAGACATTGGAATTTTTCTAATTGAGAACCAGATGAGTTAAAATCACATTTTTCCATTGGCAAGCATGTCACTAGTGACTACAGATCCCACTTTTCTAAGGAGCTACATCATGATTGTCATTCGATGAATATTCGGGCTTTATGAGGATCCTACTTTAAAAGTGGAGGAAAACCTTTTTTTTCAGTGAATTTTCTATTAAGACCACCAAGCTAGCATGCATCAGAATTAGCACAAGATTCTAGACATTCATGTCTTTCAAGCCATTATTCTCAATTATATAATTTCTGCCATTTCCTGGGGTGGGAACAGCTCCCGTTGAATTATGGTTCAGGCAAACAGAAGAGAATAATCAGCCGACAATGAATATTGAGGTCTTACAATATTTGCTGGAAGAAAGAGGCCAAGGAAAATACAGAACAGCTTGGCTTTAAAGAATGAGCTGCTAAGTCTGACGGATGACTTCCAAACTCTAAAAAGTTCAAGACACAGGCGCACAGGCCTTCACTTCCAGTCGGCTTTCAGTGTGACCCTGAGCTACTGACTTCCACATGGAAACACTATCATGAGAAATAAAAACATCAGTGGGCCACTTAGTTTCCTCTCAAGCCCTTACGCAGAATAAGTCTGGCCATCTGTGTTTTGTGAGAGGTTAAAAACAATCAAGCAATAAAATCAGCTTAAAATACTAGGAAAAGACGTTTTATGGCAGAGTACAAAATTGTCATTAGAAATTTCAGAATTTTTTCTGTACTCTGGAATAAAGAGAGGTTTTAACCATATTCAAGGTATTCTTCACCAGACTGAGGGCAGGAGAATTATATAAATAGGTAAATAAACACAGTGGGACCCTAAAAGGTATGAAAAGTGTGTATTTATATATACACTGAAACATACATACACAAATATATATTGACATATTCTGAAATATAGGATGTTTGTAAGATTAGGAATCAGATTCTTTTCTATTACAAAATCACATAAACTAAGAAGGATTTAGCAATGACTATATACTTATGATGTCTGCAATCTGCACAGTAGGGGTTATAGGTTATATACAAAATGTGTACCTTTCCTAAAGAGGCAGAGAAGTTGAAAAGATTAAAATAATACACATGGAAAATTCATTTGTAGCATGTTATGAAGGTGGCACAGTGAGTTTATTCTCTAATTTGTTCCTTCTACTCCAAACCATGGTCAGTTATAAAAAGAGAAAAAGTACTTAAAAGAATCTGTGTTCAAAAAGGGCATGTCTACAGGACAGAAACGGACCAGAAATGAAAGAAGGAAGTACAGATAAGGCCATGGGCCTGCTGGGCTCCAGTTCTAGAAGCAGAAATGATGGGTACACATACTATTCCTGGAGAACAAACACATAAAAGTTCTCTAACCAGACCTAGACTCGCTTTTTAAAGCCAGCATCTTAGAAATGCTGAAGACAAGCTGAAAAAGACCAGAAGTCTCTGGCTTAAAGGCTGAGGAACACAAATAATCTCTCCATTTGAAGCTGAAGTGAGCAGCCACTGCTCTGACGCTTAACTCCATGATCCACCCATCAACGGGGACGGGCGTCCGGAGATGCATTAACTCCATGATCCACCCGTCAGCGGGGATGGGCGTCCTGAGATGCAGTATGAAGACCAGTCTGGTCTAGAGTGCTGGGAGGTCAGGCAGATAATATAAAATGGTGAGGTAAGGAAGGATGAAGACAGAGAAAAGACAGGCAGACACACATAAGAGAGCCCTACACACACACACCCTCCTACTCACCATGAGCACGCAAATCAAAATGCTAAGAAAGGCAGCAGCCCTCAACAATAGGATCATGAATTCTTTCCACGTAAAATTAATTTTAAGAAACCATCAGACAAAGGTCAGTATATTAATTACCCTTACGGGATAAATGAAGAAGTAATGTCCATTAAAGAGCAAGGGATTTTAAATGTAAACAGATTTAAAAAATCTTAAAAAGAACAAGTAGATTTGAAAGAAAACCCTTCAGAAATATTGAAAACAAAAAATGTAGTTACTGAAATTTTTAGAAAATACATAAACTAATTTAAATGCTTGCCTGGATATGTCTCAAGAGAGAACTGGTGGAAGATGCAGAATGTAGTCCAGAGATGATGCAACATCCATCTACCTATCTACCTATCTATCTATCTATCTATCTATCTATCTATCTATCTATCTATCTATCTATATATCTATCTACCTACCTACCTACCTACCTATCTACCTACCTACCTATTTATCTATCTATCTATCTATCTATCTATCTATCTATCTATCTATCTAT
>JAQQAC010002594.1:882259-938400 GCA_029783875.1 Phataginus tricuspis | reverse complement strand
CTATCTATCTATCTATCTATCTATCTATCTATCTATCTATCTATCTACCTACCTACCTACCTATCTACCTACCTACCTACCTACCTATCTACCTACCTACCTATCTATCTATCTATCTACCTACCTACCTATCTATCTACCTATCTACCTACCTATCTATCTACCTATCTACCTATCTGTCATCTATCTATCTATCTATCTATCTATCTATCTATCTATCTATCATGTTCTGAATGTTTATGTATTCCCAAAATTCATATGTTGAATTCTAACCCCCAAAGATGATGTAGTGGGAGGTAGGACCTTTAGAAGGGGCTTAAGCCTGAGGCTGGCGCTCTCATGACCAGGATGAGTGCTTTACAGAAGAGACGCTCCAGAGATCCCTAGCCTGTTCCACTGTATGAAGACACAGAGAGAAGATGCCAACTATGAACCAGGATGAGGACCCTCACCCAGAAGGTGACCAATGGTGGCACCTAGATCTAGACTTTCCAGCTTCCAGAACCATGAGAAATACATTTCTGTTCTTTATAAGCCACCCAGTCTGTGGTATTTTGTTATAGAAGCCCAAACAGACTAAGTAGTATCTATCTGTCTGTCTGTATATCAGCTGTCTGTGCTAAGAGGCAAAATTTTATTTACATCACCAAAAGAATTCAGAAGAAATAATAGAGAAGCCCTTGTTTAAGAGATAAGATGAGAATTTCCCAGAATTGAATATAGGAGTCCTAAGACTGAACTTATATTCCAAGTGGCAAATAAAAAGAAATCACATTTAGACGTAGGGATATTCAGAAGTAAGGAGAACATGTTAGGAACCTCCAGAGGAAAAATTACAGTGGAAGGTACTTAAACTGACTGCTGCCTCATCCACAACAAAGGCGCCAGAAGAGCCCAGTGCTGGTCTTCATGACGAGTCTGAGAAACCTATTCTTATTTGTTAATTGGAATTTGTTTGTCATTTTCCCCCTGAACTAAGTAGCAGAATTCATCAAATAAAAACAATAAATTGCATAAATGTTAAGATATGATTTGAAAAAGTATTTAATAGATATCAGATTATGAAAAACTTATCAAGAAGCAATGATATCTTTGAAGAAATCAAGAAACAAAGCTGGAATATTTCTGAACAAGTCTGCTTTAAAATATTCAATCAGAAGACTTAAAGAAATGAGTCAAATGCTGTAGGAAATCTGCTTGTTATATTGAGAATCAAAAAAGAATCGAATCTCAGGAAACAGAAAATATATTTGGCAAACCATATCTACTGAAGATGAAAAAAGTTTACAAAGAATGTCATAACACAGTTGACACTTGACAACATGGGGTTAAGGGTGCTGAGCCCCTGCACAGCTGAAAATCTGCATATAACTTCTGACTTCCCCAAAAGTTAATTACTAATAACCTACTTTTGACCTGAAGGCTTACCAATAACACAAACATTCGACTAACACATATTTATATGTTTTATGTATTAAATACTATATTATCATATAAAGTAAGCTAGAGAAAGGAAAATATTTTTTCAAATTGTCTCAAATCTCCAAAAATTTTCCAATATATTTATTGAAAAATATCCACATTTAAGTGGACCTGTGCAAGTCAAACCTGTGTTGTTCAGGGGTTAATTGTATTTGAAAGAGAAAATGAAGTTAAACTAAGTTATGAGAAGATGGAAATCTAAACTCTATTGGATTTACAAAGAAAATACTAGATCTGAGTAGAGCATTTATAATTACTATGAGAAACAGAAGACTGAACATTTTACTGAGCTTACTGAACTAATAAATTATACAAAACTTTTAGAAAGATATAAAGATCTTGCTTATAAAGAGAATAAATAGAAATTTTGAAAAAGTCTACTGTGCAAATGATATAATTTGATATTGTTCTGAACTTAAGGGCAAAAATAATTTTAAAATCATACAGATGGGATGAATTTGACAATGGGCAGCTGGCAGACCACCAGAGTGAAATGAAAAAATCAGAAAAGACAAATTATAGATGCTTCCCAGACAAAACTGATGCTAACAATAGTTGAAAAAGATAGTGACCATCTCCATTCCAAAAACGGTGATGAAGTGCTAGCCAAGCATGAGCTGTAAGAACAAATATAGAAGTTGGAATATGACTCTATTCACTAAACTTGCCAGATCCTTGCAGTAGAAATTCTCAGTGAATTCTATCAGCAGAAAGACAGGACTCTGCAAAAAAATCTGGTTCAAGTATATGAATGGGAAGAGAAAGAGCAGAAGCTATCAGCAACAGAGGAAGTCAGAACTTACAAGCAGAGAATTCATGAAATGAAGAATAAATTATAGAAAACAGAGGGAAGCTATAAAACCAGACTGCTCTTCATGATAAGAAAACTCATGACAACCAGTACTGTTCATGCTTCCAAAAGAGTTTTTGCTTGAAGGATGATGCAAACTGTCAGCCTGAGACAGAAATTAGTAAAAATTAGCCATAGTGGTAATACTTTAAATACCAGTGTTGACAAGCCCAATTGCAGACAGATACAGTTCATCAGATCGCATCATAGCGAGGTGTTTTAAGCCATGCCAGTTCTGTGGCCCACAGCTAATGCTGCTGGAGCACTCTACCTCCTCACTAATGGTGTACAACCTGTGGTAAGGCTCCTCTCTAAGGTTAGGTTTGCGTCTAGAAGTAAACATATGCCTACATACGGGTCTTCCCACGATCTTGGAGGTAAGTGATTACTGCAGGTATATGGAATACCCTTTTTATCTGTTTTGTCAGATAAATTACCAAAACCTGTCAATTCTACTCCTAATACTTGAATCTGTCCTCTCTTCTCCACAACTACTAGTATTTCAAGACTAAGCTTAAATTTAACCTTTTGGACACTCTGGGAAGAAAATTTTTACCAGGATTTTACTTGTATTTTTTAAATATTTTAATCTTTTATAAACATTTACAATTAAACTAAGAGGAAGTATCCAAAAACAAAGAGGAAGTGCCCAAGATGTCCTTGGCTTCAAGCTATATTACAAAACTACAGTAATCAAAACAGACCCATAGATGAATGTAACAGAATGGTAAGCTCAGAAATAAACCTACATATATATATGGTCAATTAATGTATGACAAAGGAGCCATGAATATACAATGGGGAAAAAGACAGACTCTTCAATAACTGGTGTTGGTAAAACTGGACAGATAAATGCAATAGAATGAAACTGGATTGCTGTCTAGCCCCACACACAAAGTAAACTTGAAATGGATCAAAGACTTAAATGTAAGACATGAAACCATAAAACTCTTGGAAGAAAATATAGGCAAAAATCTCTTGAACATAAGCATGAGCAATTTTTTCCTGGACACATCTCCAAAGACAAGGGAAATAAAATCAAATGAGAAAGTGGGACTACATCAAACTAAAATGCTGCTGTACAGCAAAGGACACCATCATCAGAACAAAGACAACCAACAGTATGGGAGAATATTTTCATAATTAATTCATCCGATAAGGGGTTAACATCAAAATACATCGAGCTCACATGCCTCAAAAAAACAAATGACCCAATTAAAAAATGGGCAGAGCCTGAACAGACACTTCTCCAAAGAAGAAATACAGATGGCTGACAGGCACATGAAAAGATACTCAACATCACTAATCATTGGGGAAATGCAAATGAAAACCACAAGCAGGTATCACTTCACACCATTTAGAATAGCCATCATCCCAAAGACAAGAAATAGTAAGTGTTGGCAAAGATGTGAAGAAAAGGGAACCCTCCTACACTGTTGGTGGGAATGTCAATTGGTACAGCCACTGTGGAAAGCAATATGGAGGTTCCTCAAAAAACTAAAAATAGAAATACCATAAGACCCAGTAATTCCACTTCTAGGAATTTACCAGAAGAAAAAAAAATCCCTGATTCGAAAAGATATATGCATCCAAAGTTTATTTCTGCATTTACAATAGCCAAGTTGTGGAAGCAACCTAAATATCCATCAATATATGAATAGATAAAGAAAATATGGTATATATATACAATGGAATATATTATTCAGTCATTAAAAAAAAGAAATCCTGCCATTTGCAACAACATGGATGGACCTAGAGGGTATTATGCTAAGTGAAATAAGCCAGGTGGAGAAAGACAAATACCACAAAATTTCACTTGTTTGTGGAATATAAAAACAAAACAAAACAAATGAATGAAACAGTAGACTCATAAACACTGAGAAGTGACTCATGGTTACCATGGGGGAGGGGTTAAGTGGGTGGGGAGGGTAGAGGGATAAAGGGGCATGAAAATTCCCAATCATAATATAAGCTGGTCGTAGGGATAGTAGTACAGTATGGAAAATACAGTCAATGATTCTATAACATCTTCCTAAGTGGACAAATAGTAACTGCACTAGTTGGGATGAGGATTTAATAACATGGGTAACTGTTAAGCCACTGTGTTCTATACTTGAAACCAATATAAGATTGTATATCAATGATACTTCAATTAAAAAAAAGATATAAAGTCCCACCCAATCTGTCTAAAAGGAAAAAAAAAGGATGAAGTGTTGAAGAAAAGCTTCAGAATTCATAATTGGCTGTGTTTGTTTACCTCTTGCTTTCTATTTTAACACACATTTCTAGCTTTTTGGAGAGAAGAAACAAGGTGGATAGAAAGAAAAGGAAGAAATCAACTCAACAAGGATTAAAGATTTAAACATAAGAACTGAAACTATAAATCCCTAGAACAAAACACAGGACATCAGTCTGGACAGTGTATTTTGGATATGACACCAAAAGCACAGCAAGAAAGACAAGAAATAAGTAAGTGAGATTACATTAAACTAAAAAAGGTTTTGCACAGCAAAGGAAACAATCAACAAAATAAAAACGCAACCTACAGAATGGGAGAAAATATTTGCAAAACATTTTATTTGATAAGGTATTACTATCCAAAATATATAAAGAAGTTCTACAACTTAAGAGCACAAAAACAAATAACCCAATTAAAAAATGGGGAAAGGACCTGAAAAGACATTTCTCCAAAGATGACATGGCAAACAGGTGCTCAACATCACCAATCAAAACCACAGTATCACACTTATTAGGATGGCTATTATTTAAAAAACAAGATTACAAGTATTGGCAAGGGTGCAGAGAAAAGAGAACCCCAGTGCATTGTTGATGGGATATAAATGTGTCCAGCCACTATGGAAAAGAGTATGGAGATTTCTCAAAAAATTAAAGCTTGAACTACCATATGATTCAAAAATATGGCTATTTATCTGAAGGAATTGAAATCAGGTCTTAAAGAGATACATACATGCCTGTGTTCATTGCAGCATTATTTACAATAACCAAATATGGAAACAACCCAAATGTCCATCAATGAATGAATGCAAACATGGTGTACATGTACAATGGAATATTATTCAGCTTTAAAAAAGAAGGACAACCTACCATCTCCAATAACACAGACTTAGTGAACATTAAACTGACTGAAATAAGCCAGATACAGAAAGACAAATACTGTATGATGTCATTTATATGTTGGATCTAAAATAGTCAAACTCACAGAAGTAGAGGGTAGAATGGTTGTTGCCAGGGGCTGGGAAGAGGAGGAAATGGGGGAAGTGATGGTCAAAGGGTACAAAGTTGCAGTTACACAAGATAAATATGTTCTGGAGACCTACAGCATAGTGCCTACAGCTACCGATATGTACTGTATACCTGAAATTTACTGAAATGGTAAATTTTATAACAAGATAATAATAACAATAATAATAATAATAAAGGGGGCAAGAGGAAACTTTGGGAAGTAATGGGTATGTCTATAGCCTTGAAGATGGTGATAGCTTCACAGATGTATACTTATCCCCAAATACATTGAGTTGATATATTAAATATGTACAGCTTTTTACATGTCAATTACCCATCAATAAACTGGAATTTTTAAAAAGGAACAAAGGGAAGTCTCATGCTTTGGAATATTTAACAGTTGTTTGAGGTATTTTATGGCATCAATCATTTTACAGCATTTTTGCTAATAAATCCATAAAGCAAATACTCTTATCTAGAGTTGTAGAGGCAGAAAAACCCAAGTGTTAAGGCAAAGGAAAGACAAAGAAACTGAGCCTGTGGTCAGGGAGGGAAACAGTAAAGAGGCAGCAGGGAGCAGATGGAGACACCCTGCGTGCAGATGCGTGCTCGGGTAGGGAGGCCTACAGGAGAAACGTGTGCAAAGCTAGGACCTTTCTCCACCCCGGCTGATCCCGGGGACAGGGGTCCAACAGCTGCGCACGGCTCTCGGGAGGGAGGAACCCGTCTGGGCACAGAGGAGACGGCGGATCATTCTTTCTCGACCGTGCACCCCCACCCCCAGCTACTTTCAGAAACTACCAGGTTTACCTTCAGAGCTGCTGGATTAACCTTACAAGTAGGCACAGATTAATTTCAGAGCCTGCCCCAAGTCCTCCCACCTGTTTGCTTTTGCTTAATGCCTGAAATTCTTTCAACATAGACCAAAGCCTTTCATTCCACAATTAGAAGTAAAAGGCTTAAATAACAAATGCTTGGTAGAAGTAGAATATCAGCTAAAATGAACTTTCTCCATTCTCAAAACATTGTCTGTACCACAACATACAAAGGAGGTCATACAGCCCAAAGGTTTTCCCTATGCATCACACCTGACTATCAGGGCAGCCCGATTTGCTGTACTGAATTGCGACCACTTGCAGTGTAAGTTCATTGATTACAACGAGTTTATAAATCAGTGACTCATATTTCTGCAGATGTAATATTGAGGCCAAGACAGATGAAACCAACCTGCCCAGAGTCCCACACGAAAGGCGCCAGCTTCCCCTCGCTGGGATCAGTGCCCTCTGACATACTGCCTGGCCTCTCGTTTTTGAACTCGCCTTCCATAGGCTGCAGGACTGGATACCACCAGCACAAACTTTCCAAACTGCTCCATTTTATCCACGGTTTCCCTTATGTTTTTCTAACATGGCTACTCAGGCAGATGTATTATTACTTGTGTCAGCGTCCTAGTAGAGTGAGGATTCCCTTGTTCATCCTCGCATCTCTAGTAACTGGCACAGGGCTCATCAGTCAATGAGCCTTTAAAGGAAGACTAACTAGGGATTATTTGGTGCGTGCCAACATTATTTCCTACTACGTTAGTTTTAAATAAATAACTTTTTTATTCAGGAGATTTATGCCCCAAGATATTTTAAATCAACGTGTACTCCACAATTTGTAACACAGCCTTGTCTATTTTAAGTATCTTTCTATATATGTTTTTGTTTCAAATTTCCTCAAGTTTCTAATCTCTGTGAAATGTTGGTTTACATAATAAAGCTAATCATAATAAATAATAGGTAATAATTTAAGTTTACAATAGCCAAGCTCCACAAACCTCACTAGAGAGTATTACTATTCAGATATACAATCTTTATTTTAAAGGCAATGAGTTCAATATAAAAGTTGTGCAAGAATTTCTCCCTTTTTAAAACAACACAACAGACATACTAACAAATGTTTCAGGGATTCTATTCTTACAAATTATTATAATAATAAAAATAAAAAATGAACAGTTTGTTAGTAAAAATAGTTCATTACTATTTAAGTTATAAACAACAAAAATAAAGTTGCTAAAATTTTGTTTTTATACCCTAACTAGGCCATACCATAATTTTAATGAGGCCATGAATACCTATAATGTACTGGCCCCCTAAGATTAGTAATTAGAGTTGTTTTGGAAAATTCCTACAGGGGATTTTAAAAATCAAATAAAAATGCCAAGTTTTTAAGGTAAGTTTATGAATATTCCCTTTATAAATATGTTTATTTTCTAGTTTTTATGCCAGGAACTTTTTGACAATTTCAAGTAAAACTTATGAAACATAAAGTATGTGCAGATATTGTGTTCAATTAATGAGGATAAAACAATGTGACTCATGGAAAAAAGAACTCCCTTCAGTGGCTAATGAATGGGAGCACATGAGCAGCATCACACATCAGGCCAGCTAAGCCAACTGGATGGCTTTGTATGTGTGCACCGCAAAATGCAATACTTCTTTGGGGTTGAAGTCAAACAGTTTAAAAACCACTAGTTCAGAATAAAATGGGTTGGTCATTTCAGAATATACTTCTCATTAGGAGATTTCGTAAACAGAAAGGCAGGCCCTTCACGCAAAGTATGTTTTCATTTTTCTCATGAAATACATTGAGAACTGGAATCTTGTTTTATCTGTTTCTCTATTTCTCCAATTTTAAATACAGTGGACATTTTAACAATTGCTATTAAAATGTTTTAAATAAATACAAGTAACTTGCATCAGAATTGTGGTGAATGTAATTCTCAATATTACTTGATCATAAAAATTATTTTTAAATTGGTTGAGTCTCTGTTCCTTGTGGAGAGAGGCCAATGGGTGAAAATTGCCATCTAAACCATCTTCCCAGTTATCTCAGTATAAACCCAGTTCCAGCTTGTGCTAGGTTTAAATGAAGCATTTCAAGTTTACCTGTGAATTAATTAATATTTGTAAATTTTATGACTAGAGAAAAATGACCACATTTATGAGACAATAGGGGACTCTTTGGAGAACATACTGGAAAACACTGCATTTATACAATAAAAGGGATTTTTAAACCAAATGTGATGAAATATTTTCTGGGCTTTATGTGGATGTTTTTTTCCAGAAATGGAATTCCAGCAAATGAGGAGTTGTTCTTTATTGCTGTTTTCAATATTTAGATAATAAATACAGTAGAATATTCAACAGAAACTGTCCGAGACTACAAATAGCCTGTTGTTGCAGCTCATTGACTTTAATGAGGTCTGATATGGCACAGTTGTTATTTCTATCATTCTTCTCCCACACATAAAGTGTTTCATTATTATGGTACTAGAATGTTTTACCCCATGATCCTACAGGGGATTTGTCAGGACAGCTTTTTCTGTTTCTACATGCAGGTAAGGGTACTTCAAGATGTCAGAGAGTATAGTTTGGGAAATAAGAAAGGTGTGCCTGTTTCTTTCTGAGATTATATGCTATATAACGAGTGGCTTTCATATATACAACATAATATATAACATATAATTATATATAATATATAATAAGTGGTTATTATATATACAATGTAATATATTAACACCAAAAATGTTTAGTTCCCAAGCTTGCTGAAAACATTAAATGAGCTCTCTAGATTCTATGTTTCTAAGGGAATGTAGCGGTAAACAGATCTTTGAAAGATAAAAGAATTTCTTAACTAACAGAAAAAAACTAAGGTCAATAGTTGAATGTAGTTTGTCATACACTCAATAAATTAAATAACATTAATTCTTAATTTATCAGAGATAGAAACAATCTTCCTTATGGGAAATGGAAAACAATGGGCTCATGGGAACCTGGATTTGTTTTCATTAATGATTTTGCAAACATTATGGAGGAATTAAACACAGCAGCACCACACACACCATTATACACGTGTATGTTCCTCATTTCTTTAAGCTGGTACTAAGTGAATTATTTAGCTTGCCTATTGCCAAAATTAGTCACCAAAAGGAAAAATAATCCTAACAGAACCGATCTAACACTGAAAATTAGCGATGGAAAATGAGCGAGCAAAAAGTCACAATGAAACCATCAGAAGAGGAGCAGGAGTTCTTCAGAGGGACAGGTGACATGGAGTCTAGACCGGGACTTCCTGCACATGGAAGGGGCGACACGCATGAAGGCAGGAAGGTCCCAAGGCAGTGAGGGCAGGAGCGGGAACAACGGCTGTCTGTGGGAGTCGGAGAGCCTGATGATGCCAGTGTCACGGGCGAAAATACACAATGTTTGGATACAATAGAAGGGATAATGACGACTGTTAATGTTTAAGAGCGCTCATCGCCCGTCTGGCACTGGGTTGAACACTGACCGTGTACCGTTTCACTTACATTAGTTGAATGATCTCAATGCAATTTAGGGGAGTGATGATATAAAGAGCGCCACATATCTAGTAAGTGGTGGGTTAGGGATTTATACCCAGACACGCTGACTCCTAAATTCTGAATTCGAAAACTGAAGACTTGCTGGTTTTCTAAGCACACCATGATCACTCTATTTTCTCATACAAACACACAGAGCTGCCATTAAGGCAAAGAGGAGTTTTAAATAAACTTAGAAATAATATATTCATGAGTACATCTGAAGGCTTCTATTTACAATTCTTGTTTATAGGCTTTTTTTTAGTTTCTTATTTTAAAGGTAAAATAACCATGAGAAATTACTAGCCAAAAGTGAAACCTTTATTTTACAAAGCTAAAAGGAACTGCACTCTCTTCATACACTGAAAACACTCCTGGTTAACCTAGGGGAAATGATTAGCATATATTTACATATATGCTCAGTTAATATACTGTTACACATGCATGCCAGGTTTTTTAACTTTACTGATGGTAAGAACACTTAATATGAGATACCCTCTTGACAAAATTTGAAGTGTACAATACAATACTGTTAACTATAGCATACACACCAGTTTTAACAAGTCAGTTTTAAGTATTTAGAATGAGACGAATTAAGAAAAATATTGGTTTTTTAGAAAAGAGGAATAGTGTCTTGTTCACTATTGTGTTCTCAGCACCTGGCACATAAATAAATGTTAGTTAAATGGATGGTTATTTTTTAAAACCCAAAATAAGAATAACAATTTTGTACTATTTCTTCTGGTTAAAAAAACAAAAAACAGCTTAGCACAATTTTTGAAATCAGCCAAAGAGACACATGTTTAAACCAGACTCTGTAACACACTAGTTCTGTGACTTTGGATAGGATAACCTTGTAGAACCTATTTCTTCATCTATAAAGTATAGATAATATCTATCTCACTTGGTTCTTTTAAGCTTGAATTCTTACTGATCTCTCCCAAATCCATCTGTATACAAGTACAAGAATAATCAGTTTAGCGTATTTCATCATTCAATTCCCCTGATCAATAAATGATCAATAACTTCAATATAAATATGAGAAGAAGTACTTACTGGCCCAAGAACAAAATATTTCTCAACCCCAATTCTCCATGCCTAATATTTTGCCTAATTCCTGATCTTTCATCATTCTTATCCTCTCCTTACTTAAGTTTAACTTCAAGAAAATGAAATATAAGAGTGACAATCCCCTCTGCCTTACCAAGTATTTGGCCCATTTTTCTCCTTTGATCTTTTTTTCAAAATACCCATGACTTGATTCAGTTCTGATATAAATTCTGCCTTTTTGCACTATCATTACTAGCTTAATAAACATTTTAACAATTAAGTAAAACTCACAATTCTTTTTTTGCCATTATTCTCAGTTTTCTAAATAGGAAGGAATGGTATTTTATATTTAAAAACATGGCTTAAGGAGGAGCTGCTATTTGTCTAAATAAGGAACTGATTTGCTCAATGTTGTGATGTATTTGAAATGTCATGCATATGAAAAGTGTTCTACAAAAATGTCAAATTCAGACCTTGTTAAACTAACTGAGAACAAAATGTAGTACAGATTAGGATGACGGTTGGCCTTCCAGAGAAATGCTAATACAGGTGGTCTTCACCAGAAAATGAAGTCCCATTTGGTGATTAAAAAAGACACTTGAAATCTCCTAATCACCCCACAGAGTTTCACTGCCTCCTTCAAAATAAACACAGTAGTTTCCTTACACTTAAAGCTCAGATTCATACTGACAGGTAAATTCCCCTAAAATACAAAACCATTACGAGTAGACTTCTATGAAGAATATGTTTTCCCATATGATTTTACAATTCTGGCACTTTACTGCTGCTATATCCATCACATGGCCAGCAAACGTTTTCCAATTAAACTGCAGAAGAGTCAATCCAAAACACACAACAACTTTGGAAATTCAGTTTCTTTTCTATGTTTTATAGAAACTAATACAAAGTTGTTGTGTTTTTTTTAAAGGCTTTTATTTTGGTATACACTCTTATTGTTTGAAATAATAATTTAAAAAATACACCAAAATCTTACTGGTTTTTTATCTATCACCTTTTGTTCTAACCAAGAGGGGAACTTCAAAGAATGCCAAGGTTTGGATGTGTGTCAGAGGCCAATAAGTAATATGTCTAAAGCCTAACTACAAATGTCAATCAACTTTAAAGGACATGAAAGACCCCTGATAAAGCAGACCAGGAGCTCTGGGGAAGAAACTCTCAGGGGTGAAAGTTCATCAGTTACAAGTTTAGGTTGTAAGAGAGAGGATAATTTCCACGTAGAATCTTATATTTGCAACTTGCTCTCATAAAAGCTTCTCATACAATAGAAAGTATGGCATTTTCTTATGATACCAGGTAACATTACAGGGAAAACATTCCAGGTAAATACTGACTGTAGTAAATACAGCAGGAACCATGCTCCGAAGTGGCATCAGTACTATGAAATCTGTTCTATGCTCCTTAGTAAAATGACTCATATTTTTAATGTGCCAGTAAGTGGCTTAGTAGGTGTCTTTCAAAACACAAAAGACGGTGTCTTGAAAAAGAAAACTGTTGTATAACATAAGTAAAATTAATTTCTTACACAAACGTCTTTGTGTAAAATGTTCAATGTAATAAATTTTATTTACAAGGATTCTCCAGTATCTATATTTGAGTGTGAACCACGAACAAGGCAATTAGGATCTCAATTGATTTTGACACTACCCATACTCTAACCACATGCATATTTGGGAATATGTATGGCTTCCTCAGGTCATGCATCATTAATCCTTCTCCCTATTCAGCCTCCTCATTATACAATCATTATTAAAAAATTCTTAAGTTCTACTGATCAAAAGTTCTTTATCAAAGTTCTGTGTCAGTAGAACTTTGAAGTTCATTGTTAATACTCAGCATGAAAAAGGATTCCTATAAATAAAATAATCCCCTAGACACCCAATTGGATTTGATTGTTCCATGAATATTTTATGCTGAGATAAAGGTGGGTCTACTAAAACAGTTGTTGACTTTTAAATTATTTTAAATCAAAGAATAGACAAAAATGACTTTTGCTATCAATACTAGGTATGTATGATTTCTTCATGCTCTTATTAGAGACAAAGCCTAAAACAAAAAACAATTAGAGAACATCATTAAGCAGTATGTAGCAGTGTTATACTGAATACGAGATTGGGTATACCACAGAGGCTCTGAGAAGAGAACTGGAACAGGCTTCTCAGAGAGGTGAAACTTTAGCTTAACTTAAAAGAGTAGATAAAAGGAAGATAAGGCAGGATAGAGAGGAAGGCATGAATAAAAGCAGCTAGCCATGGGCGGTCAGCTAACCATGAGACCACCTTCACTGGAAAATGAGTATTTGTTTAAAGTGAGGTGGTTCTAGATAATAGAAGGCCTCAAATGACAAGAGAAAAAGTTAGGAAATAATGACATGAAGAAAGTGGTTTTTGGGGAAGACTAACCTGTCAGAAGTTGGCAAAAGATAAGGCAAAAAGTAATAAAGAATATAGTAGCAATGAGGACAAAAATGAGATACTATAAGTAATTTTGATAAAAACAATCCAACTAGGAGGCTTAATTTGGATGCCAGGGATGAACAGGAGGGGTTGAAAGTCAAAGACAGCTCCAAGGATTTGTGTTTTATAGAATAAAAGTGGTGGTGCTATTTATGTATGTTGGGTAGATTAAACAAAATATCCCTCTATCATTAACACAATAGTCATATGTCAGCCACGGGAAACAGTATCAGAATACTGACATGATAATATGAATAAGATTCTCTGCAGTCAGAATTTCTTCTTTCAAGATGTGATTGAAGGTGTAAAACTCCAAATTTGGAAGGCATTGCTCTTTTATTTGGACATCTATAGCATTCAAGGTCAGTTTTACAGACATAATTACAAAGTTCCACCCAAGTAAAATACATAATAACTTGATGATGATATTACATAATTTTTAACAACAAATTGCAAAACTGAGGCCAAACTTTTTAGGGTTATTTGTATCTTTCTACTAATTCACTCTAAAATATTTTCCACTATTTCCACTCACATAAAATAATTCAGGATTTCCATTAGTGGGATACTGACTTGACTTACCCCTGAAATAAGGAGACAGCAGGATTAGACGATTAAGAGACCTCCCGTGCCTTGTTAACATTAAATTTTGCACAATCTTAGATCTCTTATCTGTAACATGAAAAGATTTTACTAGAGTTCCTTTCCACAGTAAGCTTCTAAGAGAAACAAAAGATAATAGTTCATTTCCTAATGGCTACACCTGCTCTCTAGCACCTACAAAAGTAGTAACTCTGGGTCCACCAAAGTAAACACAACTGATTTCACTTCAGATAGGCCAGCTTGTCACTACGTGGATGTAAGGATAGCAGCTACAGCCGTATTTTTTTTCTGTATCAAATCTGGAGACCCTGCCTTAAGGAGGTTGAAGGTAGAAGCAGAGCAAATGATATATCTAATGCAATGGTTGGGAGGTCAGCCTGAACCCAGAATTCTTTGGCTTTTCAGAAGTGTGGCAAGAACTAGGTGGTAGTCATGGACGGAGCAGTGTGACCTGCTTCTTTCAGTCTCACCCAGCCCCTGGGACTGATGGCTGCAGCTGAGAAATTCCACAGGGATCGAGGAGGGGAAGTGCCCAGGGCATGATGCAGGCACACAGATCCCTCTGGAGCCCTAGCCGTTCGGCCTGAGTACACACAGTCATGAAGCACAGTTGTTCGGTCCCCCGGACTCGGCATCCCCGCGAAGAAACGTTCGGAAGTCGGAACTCTTCCATTCAGTCACATCACAAGTTGTAAGAAATCAACAGCTAGTCTTCATCCAGCTTTGTCAATTATAACCTACCCAGAGAAGTTCTACATTCCAGAAGAATGTAGGGAACTGTCTTCTCTAGTTACCTGCTGCACTCTGTTGTCTTTTTGGGCTATAAAATATTGATGCAGTACCCACATAATGTTGAATGGCTTGTAAATACCTTTTTTGTGCTTTATAGATGTGAGTGTGTTTAGAGACTAAGTTTCTTCTCAATTTTATTCCTTATTTTTATTCTATAGGGTGAAATAACCAAAATTACCTTATATTAATTTGGAGGAAATCATGCAAAGATAACTGCTGAACAATCTCTATTTTTATTTAAAGACTACCTCAGTTTGGTCATTAAGCTTGAGTTTTTGAGCCAAGATTGACAAGGCCTTCTTTATGAGGACAGATTAAAGTATTCACTGTATGGCAAGGTTTTCATTTCACTGCAGCCACCAATGATGAAATGCAATATGGTCAGATTAAAGGTAGCACATAACTACCCTTTTGTAACAGTAATATCTTTGGTGAACCCACACATGCTATCAGTCATTTAAACCCAGAACCTCAAGCTGAGCAGAGTCCCATCAAAGTCTTTACATGTCCCACCTGCCCTAGGGTGATACACATACGTCATCTGAAGCAAAGCTCAGTGACAGCTGCAGAAATGAACTCAATGAATTTTAAAATAGACAGCAATCTAGAATGATAGTGATGGAACTATCTGGACATTCAGTTTTAAATGAATTGTAACGCTAACGGTCCACAGTTGACTGGCAGCTGGCCCACATCAGCACTACCACCCTGCTGTTAGTCAGCCAGTTTTGAAGGCACCTCTCCCCCAAGCACGTCTCCTCTAAATATCCTGACCTTCCTGGCCTCTTCCTTGAAGCTTCCCCCTCCTCCCTGAGCCCCCGGACTCCACACAGAATGGGTACCGAAGGAGGAAGATCTGGCCCAGCAGGAGACCCAGTCCAGCACTGAGTCTGGTATCTACTCTGCTGTGTTGGCCCCTGCACCACACTACTTCATTAACACTTTAAAGATCACCTCGCCCACCCCCATCATCACTATTGTAGCACCTAGGCTGTATCACAATTATCCACGTAGAAGTAGGCTTCCAATCAGGGGACAGTCGATCAGTCTAATTCATTTTGAGCCCTAGTACCTAGAAGAATGATACAGTACTACTAGCTGTTTGGTGAGTCCACAAGTAAATGAGCTATAGAAATCAAATTTCATCATGTCACTCTGATAATATAACGTGTACAGTTAAAATGATCATTCTTGCACAGTATTTGTGATTCTTGTAAGGATTTTCCTATAGAAACGTGGCCTTTAAATCTTTCATTTTCGCAGAGAGAGAGCAATGATGAACTGAAAATCCCAGGAGGTAACTCGTTCTTGAGTTACTTTTGGTTTTTATCTTACTCCTGCAACTCTCCAGAAAATGTAACGAGACCATCCTACGAGCATAAAAATAAAAAAAAAAAACTTTTTTTAAAACCTCTTTCATCTGACTCACTATAGAAGTCATCTTTAGAACTTGTGTTCTTCAAATGTCCATACTTTTTGAAAGTGTATAAATTCCTGAGTGACTCCATGTACCCCAGATCTCCCTCCCAACAGGCTAAAACACAGTGTAACTTTTTAACTTTCGGAAAAAAAAAAACGAAAATGTTTTTATCTTCACAGTATTTTAGAATTAAGAGTCACAGAATCTTTTTAATGCTTTGTTGCCAGACGGGAACCTAAATTTTGTTTCATCACATTGGGGACCTTTTAGGATATCAGGAAGCATAGTGGAAAAATCTCTTTACAGGAAAATATATTCTCCATCGCCTGGCGAATAATTTTTGCTTTCTTTTCCAGGGAGTAGTTTATGTGCTATGTTTAGGCCACACATGAAAGAAATATCTCCCTTATGAGACTGACTTTGGCTTATGTTGATTTTTTTGAGGCCAAAATTATGGTAATGATTTAAGGAGGGAAAGAAGCAAAATGGAATGGAAGAAAAAGATGGAAGAAAAGGGATTAGAGAGGTGAAATTTTTTCCCAACCGAATTCAACACAATTTAAGTATGTCTTAGGAAATTGACAGGAAATTCAGATCTCAAAAAAACACACAAATTATTGGGACAGTGTCTTCAACAGGTAAACAATACTGTATATTCTTTAGCCTGATGCCCAAAGCTATGTCCCAGTAATGTCCAACAATCATCTAAAACCAAAAACCTGTCATCTCAGTTTAGCTCCTATTCTATGAAATACCCAGAAGTCCACTGGGGCACGTGTCATTGCTTTCAGTGGCTCCTCCAAGGCCAGCTGTGCATATCTTCTGTAGCTTGGAAGTTGGCCAGTGCAGTAAAGCCCCATGCTGGACTTGGGAAACTAATCCCTTCTCTTATTGCTTTTTCACAGGTGGGACACCTGCCCTTTTGTTTTATCAAGGTCTTCCTAATGACATATTAAAGGCTCCCCAAACTCAACACAACATTATATTTGAATGAAACGATAAATGCAATGAAGAAACACTAGTAATGGGTAGGTAGGATATTTAGTCTAAGGACCTGGTGCACATGCAAAGATTTATCATTTCTGACAGCCAGACTGAAAGGTTGGGAAGGAAAGGAGGGAGGAAGGGAAGGAGGAAGGAAGGGAGGGAGGGAGAGAAGGATTAAGGCACTTTGTACAAACTAAAATAAGCACACTTCCTGGGCTCTATGTAAATGAAATACTCATACATAAATATGACTTTATTTTCTTTTCTGGGGGAAAAACAAGAGAACTACGATTGGCTAGATGTGGAAACTGCTGGCTTCTAAGTATTTGGAAAACTATTTTACATATTTATTTATAAAACAGGCCTAATGCTGCTTATTTTTCTTTTATTAAAGTATTATTGATATACATTCTTATGAAGGTTTCACATGAAAAAACAATGTGGTTACTACTTTACCCATATTATCAAGTCCCCACTCATACCCCAATGCAGTCACTGTCCGTCAGTGTAGTAAGATGCCACAGATTCACTATTTGCCTTCTCTGTGCTACACTGTTTTCCCCGTTATCCCCCACACCATGTGTACTAAACAAAATACCCCTCAATCCCCTTCTCCCACCCTCCCCACCCACCCTCCCACGCCCCTCCCCTTTGGTAACACTAGTTCCTTCTTGGAGTCTCTGAGTCTGCTAATGCTGCTTACTTTAAATAACTAAATTTTAAAAGATGCAATTAAAAAAAATAAAAGCAAGATAATTATATAACAAGAAATTTAGAAGATTAAGAAAAGCAATAAAAAAAAAAACAACCCTCATTTCCCTAAGACAACCATGGTCTGACTTTGGTATGTTTTCATGACCATGTATTTGATATACATATTGTATATACATAATATTTTTTATCTTTTTTTAACTTAACCCCACATAATTATTTTCCATATTATATCAGTCTTCTTAATCATTATCTTTAATCACATTTGGTTAAGTAGATGTTCATTTTAGGGTAAATTACATAATCCTTGATCCAGTTGAACATTTTGTCACCCATACATTTTGATTACCATTAACAATGTTATGATGAATATCTTGGGCATGTGGTTTATTATGGTCTGAACGTTTGTATCCTCCTAAATCCATATGTTGAAATCCTAACCCACAAGGTGGTGGTATTAGGAGGCAGGGCTTTTGGGAGGTGATTGGGTCATGAGGGAGACGTCTTTGTGAATGGGATTAGTGCGTTTATAAAGAGGCTCCAGACAGATCCCTTACCCTTCCACCACTTGAAGACACGGTCCGAAATCAGCATCGGCAGCCCGCAGTCCAGAGGGGCCTTCACGAGACCCCGACGTGCTGGGGCCAACATCTTGCACTTCCAGTCTCCGGACCGTGCAATACAAATTTCTCTTGTTTATAAGCTACTCGTTCTATGGCATTTCGTTATAAGCAACCCGAACAGACTAAGATAGGTGGGTTTCCTTTTTCTTAATAGAAATTATTTCCTCGGAGTGGAGTCTCAGAAATACGACTCCTGAGCTGAGGGAGCCAAAGATTCTTTTTGTGAAAACTGACCAGAAACACACGACTGCGCCAGTCTCCACTATCTATGCCAGCACCGGACAATCTCTTTAATTTTGAAGTTTCTAAGTTAATAGATGGGAGATGTTACTTCAATTTAACTCATATTTCCTTTTTTGTTAATTAGGGTGAATATTTTCTATTACTATTTACTAGTTGTACCTCTTCTCATATAAAGTTAACTTATGTCTTTTGTATGGGTGAGTTTTGAGAGAGAGTCAAACAGTGACAGTCCATGTGTTATATTCAAAATAGGCATTTGGGTTTTTATTATCACTGAAGTTTGATTCCCAGTCTAAAGTAAAATCCGGTTATTTTACAAGGATCCCTGATTGCTCTTCCTGCTATTATAGGATCGATATGGATCTCTAAAATATGATGGTTGATAGTGATTTCACCATTTTTGTCCTTCCTGAAGTCTATAAGAGAGACCCACACACATTCTCAGCTCATAAAACCCTCTGAGGTTTTCTGTCTTCTCTCTGAAATGACAAGCACCATGACCAGATCCCCAATCTCACTGAGATGTCTTATTTCTCAATAATAAATGTTGCAATCGGCACTGTAGCTGCCAAGCTATTCCTTGCCCAGATGTGTTAAATCAGTTTATCAGGAGCCCATATTAAACTATACAGCTCAGCAGTGCCTCATACCAACCCCCAACACAAGCTGCCCTGGCTGAGCAACACGGTGTAGGATTTAAGGGCTACCTCTGTTTCTCTACTGTGTTTGGACCTGGTAGCTGCTATCTAGTTTTATCAGGTTGGGGATTTTTTCTGAGGACTGATTTACCCATTATCAGTATGTTTCCAGATGGGGTCACTGTGCTGTTATACACATAATCTGGGCTATTCCAGAAAACGTCTGTTCAACTGTGTGTGTGTGTGTGTGTGTGTGTGTGTCTGTGTGTGTCTGTGTGTGTGTATGTGTTAGGTGAATGGCAGAAGGGGACGACTGGTGTAGGAAGGAGAGAAACCAAGGCCTGGGTCTCTTACCTCAGAATAAACACTTTAACTCCTGAACATAATTTCTGTTGCTAATCTTTTATTAAAGCCTCTCTAGAGCTTGGAAATTACTCTAGAGATAACCTCCATGATGTAAATTATGAGAACACTGAGATCTATTAGACCAGAGATTCCATAAGGACAAAACTCATTTTTATCCTTTAATCTGACTCCACCTGGTACGTATTAATTCAAAGGAACGACACAATGGTGACAGATCTTTAATAGTGTCCCTTGGCATTCTGGCTTCATAATACAGCATTTCACTCTTGATTGCTAGATATTTAAGGTTTAGCTCTGAACCATAACAAAACACATCCCTTGGAATATTGCAGCTTTATCTGATTTTTTTTGTGTGGTCTACTGATAATCAGTGTTCTTCTACTCATTCTAGCATTATCTTATTTCCTTTAAGATGCCATCATGTCTTTCCTGGTTGTTTTCCATCAAGGCAGGCAATACTCAATTCTTTAATATCTTCTCACAGATCATATCTTCAAGCCTTTACTACCTGCCTGTTCCCCCTTGGATTCTACTCATTTTTCAGTACCATTTCCATGACACAATAGCCACAGCTAAACACAGTAGTTTAATCTACAGAAAGAAAAGATGAAACAATATGCTTTTGCCCAGACCCTAATTCTTGAACCCACAAAAGAGTAAGATGTAGATTATCTAAGCAGGGTTGACAGTCAATATTATGTGGCTATTTGCCAATTTAAAAATGAGTCAAAGTGGCTCCAGAGAATATGATCAATTCTATTCCCACCACCGCCACACCCCACACACACAGTATGACTGGCTTTCTTTGCTTTGAAGAGGAAATAAGCAACTACTCTTCAAAATTCCTATGGCCACCATGGAAAACAAAGCACAAAACATTGAAGTGCCAAGCGGTGCAAAGTTAAACAGGGTCAGATAATGTGTAAAATCCAAAGTGTTCTCCCAAGTGCATTAAACTGCATCCAAATCTAATTTACAGGCAGGTGGATTCCTTATTATGTGACTTAGTTTAAGTAATGAAATTAACATTATTCTAATTATGAGACTATGATTAAATGGTTTACACTACAATAGTGCCATCGCGGAGGCATTCAATGGAATCTTCCAGTTCAAGAAAATCATAGATGCTTTATTTAAGGAAACTGAACTTGTTAGAGCAAATTTTACAAAGTTACTAGAGTGCCACTGATACTACTTAGGTTCTAGTGAAGCACTGTTTCTTTTTTAATAAGGCTGAAAGGAGTATACACATAACTTAAAAAACCTGGTGCCCTAACTCATACATTTCTACCTAAAATAGTTTCCCTCAGACAAAATATTAAAGTAAGGTGAGCTTTTTCTTATGTGTATCCCTAACAGATAGGCCAAAAAAAAAAAGTAGTTTTACCAAAAAAAAAAAAAGTGATTGAGTTTCCCAGTAATAGGTAACAGATAGGTATCTACAGGCTGGTAACAGTCCCCTGATGGCAACAACATCTCACCATTTTCTGATGGAAGATGAAAAACATCAATTCAAAATCCAGAAAACACCAACATTTACCGAATTGCTGGATCTACTGTGGCAGCCTCAATAACCAGACAGAGTATAAGTAATAGTCTCATTATTTTGTTCTTTACAATTTAATTTACAAGAGATTTACAGGTACTTTCTATCCTACTGCAATAAAATACTTAATTACCAGACTAGTTATCTTTATAGACTTTAAAATGGAAAACGTTTTGGAACTAGATGTACATACGAACAAGTAAACAATGTTATTTCATAAATACAGGACTAAAGTCAACACGTGACCAGAATCACGCTACAAGGGACAATCTTAAGGATTGGTATTACGTGATCTGAAAAAGAATGACAAAACTGACAAAAGGCAAAAGTATGTTAAAACCCCATTTTTCATGAATTTGATCTTTTCACACCTTCTGTGTATATTTTACCCTCCACATAATCCATGCAGACTGTCAAATCCACAATCTGCATGATCTTACGCACATATAAAGACCAAAATATATGCTTCCCGAGAATTCTGACAACGTAAAAATTTTAAGTTTAAACCCTCACAACAAATATATCTATATTCTAAGCATTTAGCAGAATTTCCTAGATGGAAGGGTCACATGACTATGATTTTTCAGGAGTTTGAAGCTGTAAACAAAACCTGCTGTACTTCCCAGTAATGGTAACTCTCTCTTTAAGTAGAACTTGCTCTCTTGCTCCACTGTCAGCTTTTATAAACCCTAGAAACTTACCCACTTATTAATCTACTCAGCACTTTTTGAGTGCTTTTTATGTGCCTCACCCTTGGGTTCTGTAGCCTCCCCATTGAGAAAATGACACCATTTTGCATATTAATTCCTAATAAGAATACCTGTTATGTTAACAGGTAGAGCAAAGGGTCCTGCAATGTTCACTGTTGCTATGTTTCAAGTAAATCATCAGATAAACTATTTGGTACATTGTCACATACAAGTGAAGTTTGCTAAGTGACCATGGGCTAAACAAAAATGGAAAACCAACTCAGGAAGCACTGAAGTCATATAAAGAAAAAATGTTAAAACAATGACTTTTTAGAACAGAAATCTACTAGAGAACAAAAGATTGAGGAACCGATACATTATATGTGGCACTACGTAAGCACAAAGCCAAGGCATTGCTCTAGCAAACATGGGCTAAACTGTCAGCCTGTGGAGTTCTGTCCAGACCTCTATTTCCTAATTCCATTAAAACAACCAGTTTCCCGCCTCTTGCCTCTCTCCCCACCTCCCACCAAGGAACAAAAGCAGCCATATTATCGTTAAACAGTTGGCCAACACTGACAGCCACTATTGTGTCTAGCCTCTGAAGACAGCCTGCGGGCATTAAATAGACATAGGCCCCTGTTAGAGCCCCACTGAACACCAGCCGCCCTCCTCAGCCCCCGAACAATGGGCGGCCATTGATACATGATGTCAACTGTCTGAAGGGCAAGAATGAGACCATTTTAAAACGGAAACAGACAAAAAGGCAAACTCCCTCAAGCATTTCAAACTGTATCATAATCAACGGTGTTGAAAGCCGTGCTAAAATCAAGTGCCTGAAGGCTAAGACTGGAGAAGGCAAACTGCAATGTGCGGAAGACATTTATAACTCTGACAAGGGCGCTCTCCCCACTCACTGGGTTTCAGGTGGCAGAAGTGTTCACATTTACAGCAGTCTGATGGACAGTCATTTAACCCCTCAGCCATCGCCCGCAGAGGGCAGTCCTGGGTGGGAGACAGGATGGACGTGTCTCGCGGGTGGGGTGTTCTCATGTCTTGTATGGTTCTGGGACATCACCACCTCCAGGGGCCGTCCAGGCAACCTCTTGACTTGTTTGTCTCTTACAAAGCTCTTCGCTGTGTTTGAGTTTCTCTATTAAACTAATTTTCTGTGGATTTTCCTATACCCTCCAGAAGACAAAGAAACACTGGAATAATAGCACCTATAATTCATTTCCTAGAATGATTTGGAAGCTTCTGTTTTGCTTTACATTTTAAATGAGAATTAGGAACCTCAGTGTTATTTAAAAGTGCCCTCTAGTACTTGTGATTCTCCTTTAGAGCACATATCACAGGGAGCTTAAATCAGTCATGCTGGTTTGTGGGTTTTAGTATTTATTCCCGGATATAATGTCGGAGTTTATCTACTTGTCATATATTGCCAGACACTCTCAAGTCTGTATATTTTAAACTGAATACATTAAAAGATACAAAACATGTGCATCCTCAGAGCCACCAAGCAAGCTTTCCTCACAAAACAAAAACTTATAAAGCACATTTTAAAAAAGTATTTATTGTAAAGTTGCTTTTCACATCAGATTTGAATCATACATTTACCAAAACAGAGTGGATCAAGATCCAAATGGATTCTGGGAAACAAGACACCATGTGGCATGAGCCCACTCCAACGTGTGCGCAGGCCTGATGACGTGCGTAAGAGTTATTTCTAGGTGAAATGTGAAAGTCCATAGGGAAAAAAAAACGAGAAGAATCACGAGACAGGAGTGTAGTGCGGACTCAAGTGATGGAAAAGGAAGCCCTGGAGCGCTTACATCGCTGTAGAGGACCTGCAGCTCGGCTTCACAGGTCGCTGCGTGGGGAACCCTCTGCCGAAACCCTGGGGGTATTCCTCCTACCTGCCCTTGTCATAAATCCTGAACATGCCCCGTGTGCTCGCGCCTGCAGCATGCTGGCTCCCCCGGACAGTTCTGAAGGCGAGGGTTGGGGGGAGAGCAGCCTATAGAGCTTTTGAAACCTGATTTTCGTTTCTGCTCACTCCCTGGCACAGCAAACGCAAAAAGCAAGAAGGGAAACGTCTGTTTTCACTGAGCCTCGTGGTCAGAGGAATCCTGTCATTTCTGCTGATGCTCCTGGAAACAGACTGATGATCTAGGTTACTCTGTTTCTGGGTTTTTTTTTCCCCAGAAGGTGAATGAAAGAACGGTGTTAAATAAGATAGACTATTCTGAAATACAGTTTCATAGTAATCTCAGATTGAACTAAAGCAAAGCTCTACAATCTTTCAGGTGGATTTTCTTCAACCTAAGATTTTCATTTGTTTTCATTTGTTCTTAGTGTCCAGACAGATTCCCTCGCTAGTCAGTTGAATGCTCTTATTGTTCTGCTGAAGATAATATTCTCCATTATTCACTATTAATCCACTTTAACTGTATAGGATGGTGTTTAATACAGCTGAAAATGTTCTTTATAATAATTTGGGCAATCTTCTCGGGTTGATTTATACATTCATTCATTCAACAAAAAGAAAAATGTTGGCACTTACTGGGCTGGGTACTGTGCTAAGCCCTGAGGATGGAAAGCTGCAAACTGACACCATTTCATGTATGTCCCATATTTTTCCACTGGAGGATTCCAACATGTGGAAGGAGACACATGAACAACTAAGATTATAAGATGATGATAAGCGCCATAAGAAATTCAAGTCCAGAGAGCCAAAAAGTACACACACTAAAAGGAATTAATTCTGTCTTACTGGGGCAGTGGATGGGAAAAGTCTGTTTCTGATTGCAAAAAATAAGACAATGTGTTCTATTTTAGAACACGCTATTTCTGCATGTTGGAGCTGCCACACTAATTTTTGTGTCACATGCTTCCAATCTTCCTAAAAAGTCTTATTTTGTATCTCCAAGAATTGACAAGAATTAAAGCTAGTAGTTTTGAGAAAACTTTACCACATCTACTGAAATAACTAGAGACAACAGGGGTAATGTGGAATGGGTACTGAAACAGTATTTAAACTCAGATCACAGAAGGGAAAGAAATGAGAAGTGAGTCAAATGGCCTTCTCTCTGGTCAGTAGAGAGCTGGTTATGCTCACAGCAGGTGGGAGCTTGCTTTACTCCAGAAAACAGTTCCGGCTTCTGTTTGTACATTATCCTCACGAAACCGTGGTGTCACCATGGTGTTCATCACCGCCACCAAGTTAACAACTCACACACACAGCACAAGCCACTCGGCCCTGCGTTGTGCTGTTACAAATACCAGCTCACTTAATCCCTCCCTCAACTTTCTGTGATAAGTACTATTGTTATTCTCATTTTACAGATAAGGAAACTGAGGCATGGGGGAGTTAAGGAACTTTTTATCTACCTAGTAAGTAGTAGAGCCAGGAAATGAAACCAGCCAGTCTAGCTCCAGTCTTACCTCTTAACCACTAGACTAAACTGTTTGTATGTATAATTTTATATATTCAATAATATTTACCTAAGAGAGTTCATCTTAATAGGAAAAAAATTAGGTTTATACAAGAGGCAAGAACCAGTCACCTCCGGGGCTCTGTATGTCTGGGCTACACTGCAAAAACTGACGAGTGCTTTTCTAAAACCTCTTCTGTTTTTTCCCACCTAAGTAAATCCAGTTTTTAGGAGTAATTTTTAAATATGTTATTCATTAAACTTACCTTACGGACAGTAATGAGCAGCCATATTTCTAACATAATTACCAAAAGATGTTAAACCCAGGGTTCTAGTGAGTATCCTATGGGACTCCTATATGTTTTACGTCCATTAGACATCGCAGACTCTGCCTCCTGTGTATCATACTCTTTCACAACTATACTACAGTTAGATTTTTATCTCTTAAGTTTTAGAAGTATTTCCTAAATATATCCCTTCCTTCTCATCCTCAATGAAAGTGCTTTCTTTGCAGCTTTCATCTCTCACCGGAATTACTGCAGTCAACTCCCTTAAATTACTAAGCTCCTACTGTATGTTACTCACTGAGTTAGAAGCATAATATATTTATCTCACTTAAGCCCCATACAGGTTCTGAGCAGAGTGGAAGTATCCACCCTGAAGAAGTAGGAAAAGTTTCAGGGAAATTAAGTAATTTGCCCAAGGTCACTCTACTGGTGAGGAAGAAAGCTGAGGGAACTCCAAACCATTTCATGTATGTTCCATATTTTTCCCAAGATACTATCTAAGGTTACTGTGTAGCCCCTCTGCCCCACACACAGGAATTGATTAATACATGCTCGCTGCAGGCCAGGAGAAGCACACAAGGCCCATCCGATCTACTGCACCATAGGGTTTAGCTTTGATTGTCACCCACCAGAGGCTTTAGCTTCATATCAAATAAATAGGTTCTGGATTACTTATACAGAAAAAAAGGAAAACTCTGAATAAATGCCCTTAAAGTTTAAAGATAGATTAAAAAAAACTGATACCATTTATTTATTTTCATTTCTTCCTGTTAAAATATTTAGTAAGCATTAGCAATGAATCCAAACACATCTAATTGTTTCATGTTTTCAGGATTGATATTTTCAACAAAACAATGTTCCTAAAGAAGACTCTCTCAGGGAATATTATTGGATGAAAAAATACAATATGATGAGAGAAATTTATGAAAACTGTAGTATACAAAATAAGTCTAACACAGTCTATTCCAAAAATAAAATATTCTAAAGGAAACAAGCAGGTTTAAAAATATGACATTGTAATGAAAATTTAATAGGACTTCCAAACAAAGAAGCTTTCATTTTTTTCAGGACCTTTTGAGAAACAAATCCAAATGTTTGCTGAAAAGTCTACTCTAAGAATTCTTTATATTGTTAACTCCATAACAGTCACCTGATTGATTTACTGATATAAATTAGTTTGTTTAGTTACGGCTTCTAAAAGTAAAAAAAAATGTGATTTAGCTTGTAGCTAAAAAAAGAAAGTAAAAAAAAACGAAAAGTAACTTCTAAAGGGAAGTACAACAATTTGTCACTCGACACATTTCAGACTGTTTCATTTCTTCTTTATGTTTTCACTGTGACCAAAAAAAGCAACAACAGTAATTTCCATACTAAAATAAAATACTTTTATGCAGCACAGACAGATTTGTGTAAGAATTTTCCATATGGATATAAAAGTAAGGGGACAAAAAAGAATAGCTTTCATCTCTCTTCAGTTTTTCAGGTCATTTCCCTTCCATCTTTTGTACTATCTATTCTTTTAAGCTCAGCAGTAGAAAAACAATTTACATGAGAGGAAAAAGACTCCATGTATTTTTTTAAGAGAGAAGAACAATCCACCTACCCATATTTCTAGACTCATCTTAAGTGTCACAAACTTTCCACAGCTTTTTCCTGACGACCCTGCCCCCACAATGGAACAGAGTTCCCTTGTTTTCCGCCCTCCTGAAATATGTATGCTTGTCTCATAGGACAGCTGATTACTGCATTAATTTGTTTACCTGTCTTACTACAGGACCAGGAGTTCCTTGTGGCAAGGGGCATGTCTTATTCACCTTTGATTTCTTGGTGCTATAGAGTCTGGAAAGGACTTCATTAAGTAATGCTTGTTGAAGAGAAAAGTAATAAATAAAAGAAACAAAGGAATATATTACAGGTGTGCCTTTCCCTAATTAAGACCACAGGATTAATATTATTCTCAAAAGTTGAATTTAAAAATCAGAACTATAACAAAGGAAACTGATTTTTCAAAAAGGAAAAAAAATCAGCAACATAAAGTAGGAAAAAAAACAAATTCTCCACTGCAGATTCTCAAGATAGGATAATTCCTGGTAACCCAGATGGTTGAAGAATGTTTATTTTCACATCACACACTTAATCTCTCAAACACTACAGGGGAGCCTTAACTACTTTCTACATTAAATTGAATTCCTTGAGAATCTATTCTGGTATGTTGTTATACAAGCAATGTTGTACCAAGAAACACATTCCAGGTTTTTATACCCAATACCCAAGCCCATATTCCATTATGTTGCATAGCCTGGCATGATTCATTTATAATGCAATACCAATCTCTCACTTTGTATAAATCAGCAGTTTTCACATGTGAAAGCTGCCTGTTTGGTTTTCACATTGTTTTTTTTTTTCATGTTGTTCAGCTGTTTGTTTTTTCTAGGACATATGGCTTAGGGCTCCTCTGTTTTTGCAAAGAGTAATCATAAGTAACATTTTTATATATGCCTTATTCTTTCCTGCATTTTGCATTTTGCTTCTTATCCCTACAATTCTAAAAGAGTTCTCTCAAAATTCACCAGTAACTTTCCAAACTCAATGGCCTTTTTCTTACTTCAACCCCCATGCTTAGACTTCCCAGTAGCATTGTTACTTCTCCTTTTGGCTTCTGCAGCATCACATTATCCTGGTTCTCATTCCATTCCTCTCCAACCATTGTGATCAGCTTCTTTGCTATCAGGGGGCCTGCTATCCCCATTTTTGTCCTTTTCTCATTGTCTTCTCTACTTTCTCATTTTCTGTATCTTGGGCTTCATCATCTCTACTTGACCCAGTCCTTCATTAAAAAGCCAGCCCTGGGCCCTTTACAACATGCAAGACTGCATTTCTATTGTCTCAAATGTCTACCTAAATAACCTTCAAACTCCTCAAATACAACATTTTTGAAACAGAACTTTTTCCCTCAGATGTACCTCCTTGTATCTCATTTCTATTAATAACTATACTATATTCCCTGTCTCTCGGGTTCCAATCTTATAAACCTTGGTTACTATCTTTTTTCCCTCATCTGTTCTGCAATATATCTAACACTAATTCTTCTGATTCTGCTTCACTTCTATTTATGTCTTCAATTCCATCTACCTGGACAATTGTAAAATTCCAAGTGAACTCCTAGCTTCTTTCCCCTCCCCAATACAATAAACATATTGTTTTTAAATTAATCTTCCTTAAGTACATCTCTGATTACATATTTCCACTACACAAAAAGCCATCAAGGGGTAGACTACAAAAACTTTACTCTAGCATTCAGGGTCTTCTGCAATATCTACCATTTTTCCAACTCTCTCTCTCTCTGTTCCTTGTGAGTATCCAGCATCTTAGCAGAGAGGACTTGCTGAATCCTCTTCGTGCCTGCGCCAAGTGGATGTGTCCGATTCGCAAGGCAAGCACCAAGAACACTGCCCAGCACATAAAAATGTTCAATAAATACTTCTTAAGAAAATAAATGATAGCATATATGAGTCTTTTACCCTGAAAACATATCCAGTATATTTTATAAAGATGAGGTACAGTTGCTGTAATCTTCACTACATGCAGGAGTAGAAAAGGTCAAAGGAGTACGGGGAGTAGAAGCTACTAAGGCAGCCCCCGGAGGTCCCCCACCCCGCCGCTGAAACATCATTAGGTCTGTTGGAAAGCACGTGAGCTTTCTAGACTTAGAGTGAAAGGGCAGATGGTAACTTGCCAAAGAAGCTCCCAGTACTACACATTTTTTAGATGAAATTCAGTTCCTGCTGCTCTATATTTACTTAAAAATGGGTGTGACCTATCAGAGTCCTTTGTCAAGGACTGAACAGTTGCAGCATAACAAATTTGAACCTTTCACTATGAATAATGCATAATTAACATACAAGCCAAAAGATGCTGAATGCTCAACTCAAAAACATTCTGGTACCAAAAGAAAAGGAATCTTACTTGTTAAATTAAAACATATGTTGCATGTTTGACTCTCAACATCCATAAAACTGAAGGAATAGATGCCAGTTTGTCTAATAATGATGATAAAGGAGGAAGAATCCAGGAGGAGGGGTCAGCCCTTAAATGACTACATTGCAGATACCCTCTCTGCTATCTTCACTTGGAGATATGTTTTGTAATGAGCTCTTTGCAATAGGTTTTGAACCATCTAACATTAAAAATATTCAAAAATAAATTAAAAAGCTGTATAGGTTGCTAATTGGCACTCTTAATTTTGTCTTTATAATAAATGGAACTCTTAATGCTTCTAAATTAGAAATTAATATTATAACCTGGTCTATTCTTGACTGTTGGAATCATTTCTTGACTATTAATAGTTATTCATCTCACCATTTGCAACAACATGGATGGAGCTAGAGGATATTATGCTCAGTGAAATAAGCCAGCAGGAGAAAGAGAAGTACCAAATGATTTCATGCATTTGTGGAGCATAACAACAAAGCAAAACTGGAAGAACAAAACACAGACTCCAAGAAGCGACTAGCAGTTACCAAAGGGAAAGGGTTAGGGAAGGTGGGTGGGGAGGGAGGGAGAAGGGGATTAAGGGGCATTATGATCAGTACACATAATGTAGGGGAGGCACGGGGAAGGCAGTATAGCACAGAGAAGACAAGCAGTGACTCTATAGCATTTTACTACTCTGATGGACAGTGACTGCAATGGGGTGCGGGGGGACTTGATAATATGGGTGAATGTTGTAACCACAATGTTACCCATGTGAAACCTTCATAAGATTGTATATCAATGATATCTTAATAAATTTAAAAAATTATTCATCACTCGCACTTGGCTATTCAAATTAAATTCCTGTTAACTCTTCTTCAGAGTTCCCTCCTGCTCATAGGAGCCTAGAAAAGCTACTTTTTTAATGCATGACGCTCCCTTTATACACCTTTAAAGTGTTAGCTGAGGGTCTCTTGAAAGTGCTCACAGCATTATCAAAATACCACAAATGTGGAGAATCCAAGCAAGCAGAATTCAGCCAGGCAATCAAGGTCAGATCAACAGTCATGAGTCATGTAAGCATAAGCACCCTTGGGATGATGTGATGAAGGGATGGTACTTTACTCTGTGTTCTTCCTCCCCAAATCCACAACCTCATTCTAATTATGAAAATCATCAGAAAAATCCCACCTGAAGGACATTCTACAAATATCTGATCAGGAAGCAATCCTCAAAAATAGTCAAAGTTATCAAACACAAAGAAAGTCTGAGAAATCTTCACAGCCAAAAGGAGCCTAACAAGGCATGATGACTAAGTTTAAAAATGGTACCCTGGATGGGATCCGAGAACAGAAAAGGGGCATCAGGGTAAAACTAAGGAAATAGGAGTAAAGTACTTCAGTTAGTATTACCAAATCAATATGGTTCATTAATTTTAACAAATACACCATGCTAATGTAATATGTCAGTAACAGGGAAACTGGGAAGTGGGGTGCAGTATACAGAAACTCTGTGCTACATGCTCACTTGCTCCGCAAATCTAAATTCTAAAAATTTAAGCCTATTAAGTAAATAAAAGTACCACAAACAAGTTCACTGCAAGCACTTCCGACATAAGTGCTTTTATGTGGTCCAGCAGGGCAAGAGGCTGAGGGCAGGAAGGCAAGACAGGAAGAGGGTCTAACAGACAGTGAGTAACAGGACACCTGCTGTCACCTCGCCTGCACGCGGAATCCCTCCCATTTGGGATGTGGGTGTGAGTATAATGAAGGCTGAATGTGGACCTATCAACCCCCTGTGTGGGGGCAAAATGTTCCAAGGGACTAATGGAGATGTACATCAAGTAATCCAAGAGCCGTGGCTGAATCCCAGCCCTTAGTAATACTTCTGTTAGTATTCACGCTGCAGCATTAATTTTTTATTTTATTTAGCATATGCAGGATGATAAAGGTCAACATAAACATAAATCATGTAGATAACAAGTACCTTAGAAGCCTTAGGTTTATATAAAGCCTTTCAATTTGACAGAGCAAAAAGGGATTCTGCACCTCTAACATATATTTACCCACACTACTTATCCCCAGCCCCTCCAGCCCACCTACCCACCCCAACTCCCACCCTACCAAAATGGACCCAGGCATAGAAAAAAAACTGCCTAACCTATACCTTGAAGACTAAGAGCGTTCTCTCAAGGGATCCACGTATGGTCCTTGCCTGAATGGTAGACGTGGACTCTTATATGCACAAACCGGAAACAGATGCTTCTATGATGTGCAAGACCCTCAGTTCACATTTGGGTGGCCCTCGGTGCTTTTTGACCACCTGAGGTTTCACATCATTAAATATATTTCTGACTGACCCAGTTGCTACATATCTAGGAAGGCATGTTACTTTCATTCTGCCCTCTTTATTTTAATAAGCTCTGTTACTAAATATAGACATTCAAGTATATCCATTAGCATATACATTCCTCACACAAATTTATTGCTCTCTGCATAGTATGTCTTATCTGTATTTTTTCTTGAATAATTGGAATTCCCATAATAATTAAATATTGGGTGAAATAGCTACAGTGGACTGAGACATACACTGTTCTCTGATTATTATTTTTCATTCTATACACGATTCATATCATTATATTTAAAAACACACACACATAACTTGACCAGCATCCAAAAAGTTAGCACAGGAGTAATTTAATATTCCACAATTTCTGGAGTAATGAATAGACTCTAAGTTTTCTTTTTTAAAATTGAAAATACATTTTTACAAAAAACATATTTAAACCTTGAAATAGTATTTTTAAAATAATCAATACAAATGGGAAGGCATTTTAATCTTATCGGTCTTGTGATACTTGAGAATGTTATTTAACACAGTTAAGGGGCTGAGTTTAAGTTCTGAAAAGCATCTTACATAGTACTCTGCACAGGTGTTGACCAAAACACTAGTCTGCAGATAAAAGAGAAGATGATTTCTAAACTAGAGACGATGCCCCTAAAAGAAAATATTTTATCTTAGACACTAACTCTTAAAACCTGTTAAAAGGCATTTGGAGCAATGATGTGTATCACGAAATTTAGCTTACGTCAGAGATACTTTATGTAACCCATATTATCAAAGTTAGTGGTACTATCTGGCTTTGTTTTATAGATTTTGTAACCTCATCATTGTCTGTTTCAAAAATAGGCAATAGGCATGTGTTGTTAAAAAACTTCTTCCTAGCCTGCGTTAAGTATAAATTCAAGCTAAAGGTCCCAAATGAGAGAGTTAAATGTAAACAAAAGTAAACTGAAAACATCTTTTATTTTCTCAGCTTTGTGAGTCTACATTGCTAGTATCATTAAACAACAAATATAATTCTGAACTTCTTAAGAGTTGGAATAATTCTAAGCTCTGCAGTGAGGGTCAAGCATGGGGTACAACTTAAGGTTCCGATGCCAACTGTGGTCAAACCAAAGTCAGGTCCAAGTCAAAGGCTCTTACGAGGTACAAGAACCAGCTCAAATTTTAAAAGTCCACTTGAATCTATAAATTCCTAGAACTGTCTAGTAGTAAGAGGACTGGATTGTTTTCAATCCACATATAAAAGACAATCCCCAGCCTGCCAATAAAGATTTCACCCTGAATATGATTCATAAAGAAGAAACTATTAAACAAGACCAAATTTTTATTTTCCCAATTTTATTGATCAAAAACTACAGCCTTCAAACTGCATAAACGAGAAAACTTTGCATTGTCAGATTCCATGGGGGAGAATCTGGATGAAAGGCATCAATGGTAAATAATTTCAGCATTTCATGAAAATACTACTACTTTTACTACATTTTGTAACAGCTTATATTTATTGTTCATAATGTCCCAGGCACTGTGCTAAGTTTCACATTCATTATCTACAAAGGTCACAAATGTGTATCAATTCAGTCTCCCCTAACCACTAGAAACAGAAATAGTAATGAATCTAATGACAGAAGAGCATTAAGGTACATTGAAGAGTACTACTCAATCTGTAAAATATTTCACTTTAACTTTGCCATAATCCCTCAAATTAGGACAGCCTAAGTATCTTATCCCCATGCTAAAGATGAATAAATACTTCTAAATAGATTAATTCATCACTTTAGAACTTGGGGGCAGATTCAGGACCAGCATCCAGTTCTCTTTTACCTAAAATGCATTGAAGACATGAAAATTAAGTCTATTTTAAAAACAATAGTGACTATCAGTAGGTTAAAAAAAAACCTCTCAGGATAGTCACAGAATAGATTGGTGATATTTGTTCTTTCAATGAACCCACTGGGCTCTCTATCATCACAAGAATCATGCTGTACAAAACATGGTTGATTTACCTGTCTGTTTCCCCATAAATCTGTAAACTTCTAGAGAGCAGGGACCTTGTCCCATTTAATTTAGTCTCCTGAAACTTAACAACTCTTTATTAATAAAGTTTCACAGCGACCTAGAAAGGGAGCTGCGCCTACACATGAACGGCGCCTGAAGAAGGGCTGGGCGAGCACAGAAGGAGAGTTGGAAGTAGTGGTTCAAGAAGTCTGAGGAAAGGAAGAGTTGGAGGTTATTATGTCCCAGGGAAAGATAACACAAAACAATCAAATTGGAGACATAACCTAAAAGTTACAGATAAGAATCATTTAATCTTCTGGCAAAAAGTGTAGATCATTACCAAGAAAAGAAAAAAAAAAAATAAAACAGTGACCACCCCATTCTCCATGGCAGAATTCAATAGGAAAAGACAACGGAGTAATGCCTTTTAAAAGCTCTTCCGATGAAACAATTTGAATCCATTTTGGGCAGGCCAGTTTTATTTCTGATCATCGATTTCTTCACTAGCCTGCTTACCTCACAGGATAGAAGGAAGGTACATGGAAAACCGATTTTTTAAATAAATATTAGTTTCTCTTAATTTCTACAAAATGGAGAATTCAAAAGTGTTTGGAAGTAATTCTTATATATAATTGTACTGAATTTATTTGCTCTGTTCTTTCATTAAAAAATGCAAAGATAAACTGCACCTCAATTCTTATATGAATGATCACAAATAATGAGGTCAGATCTACTTGAGGAATTTAGGACAGTTACACCTACTATATGACTTATTTGATTATATTTTATAATCATAATTGATGAATAGGTATTTTTTTCAAAGACCCAATTGAACTGACATAATATGAAGCACTGTATTCTGCATGAAGTTTGAGCTTACAAAATTCTACGTAAGTGTAAAAAGTTTCTATTTAAGAATAAAATGAAGTAATTTTTTAAGCCAATTGCTTTTTCTCTAAATAGAGTAGAAGTTCAAATTAGTACACCTGAACTATAAAAGGCATAAGGAACTAATAATTTTACACAATTGCTTCTATAACAAGCCTTTGATAATTTTTATCCATGAAAATTTAATTTGAGTCATTACCTCCTACTATTTCATTGTTAATAGGTTTTCTTTATTTTTCTTCTATATTCTATCTTCACATAATTTTTTTTCCTTTGGTAAATGACTGCGTTTTAATTAAACTTAGAGGAAGGCATCTGTCATCAGTCATTTCATTGCATTTCTCAAAAATTCAAGAAGTTGATAGGAAACTCTGAAAGTGTTCTCAAAACTTAAATTTAAAATACACAATCCTAGAACTTATATCAATCAGAACTACTAATTGCTCGCAAGTGCTGAAATGTAGCTATGTTATGTCTAAATATCTTATTAAAGATAATAAACTTTAAAGTGCTACTTTTTTTTAAAAACAAAACCTTCTTTATGTCTTAGGTTTCATACATTTAGTCTTGATCAGAATGCCAAGTAGAACATATCAGTTTTAAATTCCACTGGAAAGTTTATTTTCTAAATTAACATCATTGAGAACTACAGTGAGTCACATGACATGATGTGACAACAAAGGAAATTGTTTGGACTCAGCATTAGTGACTGACATCTTTACAGGATGAATGCACATCACCAAAGTCAAATCAAGGTTGCTAATGTTTACAGCCTGGAGTCAACAAGAAGACAACCTTTTTTAAAATGAAGTGGTCCTCTCTTCAGTAAAGCCTGTATTTTTTACATTCAAGAATGGCACCTAAATTTGCTGGTTTCCTTCTTTTTGCCCCCCTGTGAAGGGCAGAACACAAATTTGGCAACATCCTTGGAAGACAAAGAATCATAAAAATTGTTGAACAGGAAACTGGTGGAAGCATTTTTTTAAATACTTCAGGATAAGGTCTCATCCTCCACCTTGGTAGCCAAGTGCTTCTGTTATTTGGCTCAGGGCCTCAATTTCTCCTTTGTTTGCTTTGATTCTCCTTCTGGAACCTCTTTGCTCCAATCAGACCCAACTCCCCTAGAAGGCTTTCCCTTTTCCCCTGTGTGTTTCTGCTCATAAATACCCTCTGTCTTATTTTTGTCCCTCCAATGCCATCACTCTTTTAAGATACAACTCAAACTATTTCACTAAGGATGTACTCCTTCTGCCTTTAAACCCCATAGCAATTGTCAATACGATTTAATTCTCCATTCTCATGCATTTCTTTATGAGATGTCCTATTCTGTGGCTTAAAAAGCCCTTTTCATCCAAATTTCCTTTGCATGTGTGTGTCTGTCCTATACTTTTATACACATTCACAAAATTTAACACCGCATTCACAAGAGAGTGCTCCAGAGCTTGTATCACTTTCTGAGAGCTCTTTCAGAAGGTAGCCAAAGCATTTCCAGGACAATTCTTCCTTTTCCTACTTATGAGGAGTGACTCATGTGTCTGACTAGTAACTCTGAGAGTGGAAAAAGCTCTGTGCAATGCTATGGTCCCTTACACTAGACTCAGAGAGAATCCATTTTAATCTGAAATAGGCCAGGACACATCATCACTTGTCCACTCTGCATAAACACACAAATGCAGAAGCAAGTTTTCCAAAATTCATTGAGCTGTGAGCCCATGCTGTATACCTCAGATTAGAACCAAGCCCAAAGCTGAAAGAGCAGCAGACTCTTAAAACATTTATGACATGTTGGTCAGGGGCAATGGATGACAGCCCAAGGAAACAGTAACGTGATACTGAGCTTTTTCACCTTGAGGTGACTGGTTAAAACTCAGCTTGGGATCACGAAAAATTTATAGCCCTCTAATGTAATAAAGAAAGCTACTTGTGATGCAGAGAAGGTGGCCATAACACAAGGGCCACTACCACTGGTCCACAGTGAGATCTGACACTAAAGCACACAGCTGGAAAAGAAGTTAAAATACATACATACACACACATACACATGTCCTCTGGAATAACTATTGCTTTCAGCAATGAACAGATTTCCTTTTGGAGCAATCCTGAAGATTCCTTCCCATATCCTCTTACTTTTTAGAACCTACCTTGAATTCTAGGTACTAGAAGCTACTTGTACTAAATTAGAAGGTACTTTTGTACTAAATAACAGATAGAACAAAACTGCTAAAATTTGCTCTACGGTCAATTAAAATCAAAAGCGTGAATTTGATAACTGTGAGGGTAATCAATAATGTTTATAAGACAACTCTAGTGCTTCCTATACGCATAGCATTTTAAATTCATTAACAGGATCTCTTGGATAAAAGAGCACATAACTTGGCATGGGGACAGCTAGTCTAAGTCCCAGTCCAGCTGAAGCTTTGTGCCCTTGAGCAACACACTCACCCTGTATGAACCCCAGACTTCCATCTATAGAAAGGGGATGACAGTAACCTATGTTCATGCCAGATTCAGAGAGTTGAAGGTTACATGAACTATTGCTTAAAAAAATTTTTTTTACTCTGACAAACACTTTACAAATAAGTGTATAATTATAATCACTTTTGAACAAATCACCTAAGAACAAAACCCCTGAAACAGATGGTTTCACTACTGAATTTTATCAAACATTTAGTAAAGACCTAATACCCACCCTCATTTAAGTTTTCTAAAAAGTAAAAGAGGAGGGAATACTACCAAACTCATCCTACTAGGCCAGCATCACTCTAATACCAACACCAGGCAAACACCCCACAAATAAAGAAAATTACAGACCAATATCCCTGATGAACATAGATGCAAAAATACTCAACAAAATATTAGCAAACCAAATTCAAAAATACATCAAAAAGATCATCCATCATTATCAAGTGGGATTCATCCCAGGGATGCAAGGATGGTACAACATTCAAAAATCCATCAACATCATCCACCACATCAATAAAAAGAAGGACAAAAACCACATGATCATCTCCATAGATGCTGAAAAAGCATTTGGCAAAATTCAACATCCATTCACGATAAAAACTCTCAACAAAATGGGTATAGAGGGCAAGTACCTCAACATAATAAAGGCCATATATGACAAACCCACAGCTAACATTATACTTAACAGCGAGAAGCTGAAAGCTTTTCCTTTAAGATCGGGAACAAGACAAGGATGCCCACTCTCCCCACTCTCATTCAACATAGTTCTGGAGGTCCTAGCCATGGCAATCAGACAACACAAAGAAATAAAAGGCATCCAAATTGGTAAAGAAGAAGTCAAACTGTCCCTGTATGCAGATGACATGATATTGTACATAAAATACCCTAAAGAATCCACTCCAGAACTACTAGATCTAATATAGGAATTTAGCAAAGTTGCAGGATACAAAATTAATACACAGAAATCTGTTGCATTCCTATACACTAATGATGAACTAGCAGAAAGAGAAATCAGGAAAACAATTCCATTCACAATTGCATCCAAAAGAATAAAATACCTAGGAATAAACCTAACCATGGAAGTGAAAGACATACTCTGAAAACTACAAGACACTTATGAGAGAAATTAAAGAAGAAAACAATAAATGGAAACACATCCCATGATCATGGATAGGAAGAATTAATATTGTCAAAATGGCCATCCTGCCTAAAGCAATCTACAGATCCAATGCAATCCCTATCAAAATACCAACAGCATTCTTCAATGAACTAGAGAAAATCGTTCTAAAATTCATATAGAACTACAAAAGACCCTGAATAGCCAAAGCAATCCTGAGAAGGAAGAATAAAGCAGGGGGAATTAAGCTCCCTGACTTCAAGCTCTACTACAAAGCTACAGTAATCAAGACAATTTGGAACTGTCACAAGAACAGACCCATAGACCAGTGGAACAGACTAGAGAGCCCTGATGTAAACCCAAGCATATATGGTCAATTAATATATGATAGAGGAGCCATGGATATACAATGGGGAAATGGTAGCCTCTTCAACAGCTGGTGTTGGCAAAACTGGACAGCTACATGTAAGACAATGAAAATGGATCATTGTCTATCCCTATACACAAAAGTAAACTCAAAATAGATCAAAGACCTGAATGTAAGTCATGAAACCATAAAACTCTTAGGAAAAAACATATGCAAAAATCTCTTGGACATAAACATGAGTAACTTCCTCATGAACATATCTCCCCAGGCAAGGGAAACAAAAGCAAAAATGAACAAGTGGGACTATATCAAGCTGAAAAGCTTCTGTACAGCAAAGGACACCATCAGTAGAACAAAAAGACATCCTACAGTATGGGAGAATATATTCATAAATGACGTATCTGATAAGGGGTTGACATGCATATTATATAAAGAGCTTATGCACCTCAATAATCAAAAAGCAAATAAGCCAATTTAAAAATGGGCAGAGGAGATGAACAGACACTTCTCCAAAGAAGAAATTCAGATGGCCAACAGGCACATGAAAAGATGCTCCACATTGCTAATCATCAGAGAAATGCAGATTAAAACCACAATGAGATATCACCTCACACCAGTGAGGATGGCCACCATCCAAAAGACAAACAACAACAAACGTTGGCGAGGATGTGGAGAAAAGGGAACCCTCCTACACTGCTGGTGGGAATGTAAAATAGTTCAGCCATTGTGGAAAGCAGTATGGAGGTTCCTCAAAAAAAACAAAACAGAAACACCATTTGACCCAGGAATTCCACTCATAGGAGTTTACCCTAAAAGTGCAGCAGCCCAATTTGAAAAAGACAGATGCACCCCTATGTTTATTGCAGCACTATTTACAATAGTCAAGAAATAGAAGCAACCTAAGTGTCCTTCAGTAGATGAATGGATAAAGAAGATGTGGTACATATACACAATGGAATGTTATTCAGCCATAGGAAGAAAACAAATCCTACTATTTGCAATAACATAGATGGAGCTAGAGGGTATTAAGCTCAGTGAAATAAGCCAGGCGGAAGAAAGACAAGTATCAAATGATTTCACTCATCTGTGGAGTATAAGAACAAAGAAAAAACTGAAGGAACAAACAGCAGCAGATTCACAGAACCTAAGAATGGACTAACAGTTACCAAAGGAAAGGGATTGGGGAGGATGGGTAGGAAGGGAGGGATAAGGGAGAAAAAGGGTCATTACGATTAGCACGCTGACGGACAGTGACTGTAATGGGGTATATGGTGGGGACTGTAGTGGGGTATATGGGGTATATAGGGGGAGTCTAATAACCATAATGTTGTTCATGTAATTGTACATTAATGATAGCAAAATAAAAGAAAATTATAATCACTTTTTTGATCCTTACTGGGGAAAGTTACCGTGAACATTGGTCAAATTTCCTCCTCTGGGCCTAAACAAAAGAAGAAATCTTAGACTTAGGTGATCTTCCAGGCACATACAGAGCTTGAATAATACATGGGAAACTATCAGACATGACTTTAATAATGCTTTGAAAAAGACAAACTAAAACTACCAATCACATCTCCTATCCCCCATTTGTCTAAGATGGAACTCTCAACCCTTTTGTGAATTACAACTAAAAATCTTTTGCCATCAACTAATTTAATCCTTCCTCTTAAAAAGAACAAACAGGCAAAAGTGGGTTTAAAATAAAATTCTGTGGTTTAAGGACTAAGAAAATTTTCCAGAACTAATGACAATCCTATAAAATAATACCTGAGGCAGAGTATATCAGGATCAAAAATTTTTAAAGCATGTTGTTATAGTAATTCTTAATGTAATCTAGATGATGACATTTTGGTTACTTTAAAATTATCAAAAGACTGCCTTTTTCTCAATCCACCCAGGGCAATGCTTACTGATTTCTTTCAGTATTTCTCATGCAAAAAATGTTTTTAACTCCTGAAGGAACTTTAGTTAGAAAACATTGAAAACAAATCAAAGAAGCCATAATTTTAAACGCCTTACTCTTTTTATATTATTTGTCAAGTCAAATTCAACCTAATACCTGGAAGTGTTTCAATAATTGTTTGTTGAATAAATGAAACAATAAATGAATGAAGTAATGAATGACTGGATGCACCATGACTAAAGTGTGTCTGCCAACCTTTCTACACATGTAAAATCTCCTTCCAGTGGGGGACGGTGAGGTTTTCCTTTTTCCATTGCCAGTTGCACAAAAATACAACAGAAATCCATCCAAACCACAGGCACATGTTGGATAAGAGATAATACTTAGGACTGACTAGTCAGACAAGTCCTCATTCAGGTCCTGCCAGAAGAACTAAGGTTTCACAAGGCAAACTATTGAATTTAATTTTCCTTGTTTCCATTACATTTGCTTGGCACAGACACTGAACCCCATCAGAAGAGAACTATTAAATACATCACTATAATCCTCTTGAACATTCAAGTTCACTTTGTATCATGACATTTTTACTTTCCTTCTTTTTTTTAAGCTTTAAAAATAATTCCTCAAAGATAATGTGTTGCTTTACATTTACTAACTTAGGAATTGTCTATTACTTTACTTTACTGTAACTACAACTTTCTTTTGGACTTAGCTTGATTCATATTCATACCTAATACTTGACATAAGGTTCTTATGTTTGGTAGCTGACCGTCAAATGAATCAAATCATGTACATCACATAGCATTAAGATACTATATTTTGGCAATATACTTCAATGCCACATGTCTGAAAACTTCAGGATTTCAGACATTCATCTGAGGAAATGTGGATTGTTGATGATTAGTTTGCAAATCCTCTCCAAAAGGAAAAGTAAGTCTTTCTTTTTAGTCATCTGAGTTACAAAGACTAGTTTTCAAAACAGGTTTTTCAAAAATTACAGAAGGTAAAGCAGAGCCTTCCAACAATTAGACAAAAACATATCAGCTTAAGTATGTATTATTTACGCATTAGAACCAGCAGCCCACATTTCTACCTTGTCTGATTTTTTTAAGGCTTTTAAAAGAATACCATACACTTTATGCTGATTCCATATTCTCAACTACCATTCATTGTTAATGTGGTAAAACAACTCAAATAAAACTTTTCACCTTGAATATTGTTGCAATACATTAGAAATTTCAAGCACATGTAATAAAATGAGTTACTCAAATTTTCAAAGTGATGAATTAAAATTTCTAATATTCCTCAGCTGCTTCTTTAGATGATAGTGAATGGACATACTATCATTATTCTGACACTAACTCATAAGTGATTCTAGTATGCATTGAGAATCCATTCTATTTTACATTTGTCAGAACACGAGACACACTTTCTGAGGACTCAGCTTCCATTAGAACAAAGTAGATGATATATATATTTCTCTACTAAAAATATGCTGGTTTCAGTATTTAAAAAATACTGAAAATTTAGTGGTCAGACAGGCTTTGGGGAACAAAGGAAACTTACCCCATTATGCAGAAGGCATAATGATGCGAAACCAAAATGCCAGGAAATGGACAGAGACTGTGGGTTCTCTTTGCCTTATCTTCCTAAATGCACGTTACTGGAGTGCAGCTCATGTGCAGCCAATATGTCTGGGCCCAGAGGCTTCATACCAAGAGATCACGCAGAGACAATGGATGAGCAGCTCATGCATCTCTTGGGAAAGCTTGGAGAATCCAAAACCAAACCTTCCCAGGCTCTGAAAATCAGCTACCCTTCAAAAAAGGCTTTGAAAGTATTATTCTGGATAAGACAACAATAAAATGAACTATGATGGGTGAGAAATCAGAGTATTTGTAAAACAAGGCCTAGCTGGACATAAGGTGACCTGCATACTTACTAACTTACTAGAGGCTAGTATTATCTAGAAATGAGAGTGGAGATGGAGCTGTTATATTATCTCTGGCAAACCCTGATGGGCATGACCATTATAGAATTAATCATGGAAAGGTAGCAATAGAAACTGTTCATCAAAAGTAGAAGTTTCATTTTTGCATACCCCAAGACTCAAATTTGTACAGAATTAAAGATTAATTCATTAACTGAATGGACGTTTAGGGAATAGAAATAAGAGTGAAAGTGTGTGGAACTGGCATGAAGGGTTAGCTGCAGAAGACAATGGCTTGGTAACATGATCATCACATGAAAGTTGTCATTATCTTCTGAAATCTAATGCATGTTTTCCTCATGCATATCAAAAATATATAATATTGGTTGTAAATAAACTTTGCCCTATTATCATTTTTTCCCCTACAATCCATTACCAAGAGAATTTGTCATTATTAAAACTTCTATGGATTTAAAATTCCCTCTGCCAATTTGTTAATAATAGAAGCTTTTACAAGTTCAGTTTCTTCTACTTTTAATTGCAATTAAACCCACCAGCAAGTAAGCAGGCCTGTCACAGAATGGCATTTAGGTGCAGAGCTCCTAATAGCTATTTCTCCTATCTGATTACGGGAGCAGTTGCTGACAGATGAACCATGTTAATTGATATTCTATTATCTTAGGTAACAACAAATTTCACTTCTTAAAATGTAAATAACAATAATTTGAAATGATGAAGTGATAACATTCACTAGGGACAGATGGCATATCAACTTTGTGAAGGCCTTTGATTCAGTACACTAGTCTGTCGCTATCTGAATGCATGTATGTGAAGGCCTTTTTGTTGCTCTAGACAGCCCACTTTTCTGACTCCCCATCAGTATCATAAACTTATTTATGGTGTGCTACTTTTCTTTAAACAGACATGGAAGTGTTAAATCGCTTAAGCTGGTACCTACTTTCTAAGATAAGATGCATGCTGTCTTGCAGTAAGTATCTGTGAGCCAGGGGAAGGGCCTGAGTGATCTGATGCATAATGTGATGGTTAAGCACAAGGGCATATTTCTGTTCTTGATACAAGCACCTGCTTTAAGTGAGAAGCTCCACATCCATGCAGATATAAGGTTTTGGATAAGATGATAGAAACTGGTGTATTCAGTTGAGCAAATATTTCCTATGTGGTAGATGCAATTTAAGCATAATCCAAGTATCTTTGATATTATAAATGATTTTACTCTCAGAATGATAATTGTACCCTCTTATTCTCAGAAGAAAAAAACTTACATCTTACATCATTGAAGTTTTCATCAGTCTTCTATTTACATTAGTTTTCTTTACTAATTTAAACAACCATACTATCTAGCTCAGATCATCTCACTTGATGGCAAGAAATATAATTCATCAAGAAGATGAAAAACAAAATGACCCCTTTTCCCCAGTCTACTTTAAGCACATGACATTACGATAATCACTGTTAACTGCAAAATTTGAGAGATTAGGAAACCAAACGAAATGATTTAGAAGCCATATTAGATAGTGATCAGAAGTATGGATTTTAAAATCAGACTGCCTTGATTCATTTCTGGCTACAGCATTTTAAAATTCCAGTTTTAAATACTGGTTTTGTGATATTGGATAGGTTACTCAATCTTTGAAAGCTCAGTCCTTCTTTGTAAAATGATTGTGGTAAGATAACTCAAAGGAGGTAAGCCATTTAAAGCTTATTCAGGGCATACAGGGCTCACAGCAAATGCATGATCAATGCTGACTCTACTATTGCTCTATACTGCTCTCTGATGACCTGTGTATCTTTAGTGAGATGCCTTCCTTTGAGAGGTTTTGTGTTCAGTCAGAAAAATGCAGTGAAGTCAAAGCTACCAACCTGAATCTTCTGTAGAATTTCATAGTGAGATAGAATAATGATTACACTTACCCTGGGAAAAGGTGGATTCAACAATAAATAAGGAACTAGAAATCAATGAAACCATAAAGGTTATATTAAACTGACTTGGAAAAGGCCAGCATTAAAGTTTACATTCCACCTGAAGTATCTGAATTTCTAGACAAGAGGCAAGCAGTATATTTAATGTTATAGACAGCTATTTTTCATATAAAAGAGAAGATAGGGCAAAAACACAATATTCTTTTTTTTACCAAATGTTCTACTTAACTTCCATGGAAATTATGCTTTGGCAAGATAACAAATGGAATCTTTATATGGAATGTCCTAAAAAGAATAGTGAGAAAAATATCAAGAAATTATGACAGCATGAAAGAAACATTTGAATCGATAATAAAGGAATCATTCTGGAAGAAGACACAGCTTATATAAATCACATCTATGAGGACAAAGACTATTTACAACAAGCTTTAAGTATATTTCAGTTATATAGAACCACCCTCATCTTTCAATAGAGATATAAAGTTTCCTTAGTCAATTGTAAATTCATTATTCTTGTCATCAAATCTTAAAATACATACCTATAACTCCTCTCCTTTCCAATCCTACCAAAGAATTTTTAACAACCACCACTGTTTAGACTCACTCTTTCTCTCATGCATATTTCTTTATTAAACATAACCCATTAAAGCGTGTCGACTGCATGCTTAGTCAACCTTTCTATCTTGAACCTCCCATCTCACCCATAAGACCCACCCTGCTGAGTTTCTAAGTGCCTTCAGATCTTGTAAGTCACCCTTCTTTCAGTTCAAGAATTTTTATTTTAAAAGACTGGGAAAAGGCCAGAAATACTTTTCAGGGCATATGGAAAATAAAATAACAAGACACTAAACCCTATGCCCTAAGAATGGAGGTACACCGCTCCTCATGTCTAGATTGTCCCTGTACCATCATGACACATAGTTCTGGCATCAGTGAGGGCTTCCTTCTGCACTGGTAACTGTAGGGGACAAGCTTCAATAGCTAGAGATTCTGAGAAGGCAACTCTCTTCAGCAGAAACATCTATCTTACTAAGCACCATATCTATAATATTAAGAACTTAGGTATTTAATAAATACTTAAAGGAATCAATAATTGAATCTCAGATATGAAACAGGTTAGGAAGTCTTTTAAAAATAAGTTTCATCAAAGATTAAAAAAAGAAAAAGAAATGACACATTTGAATACATGAAAATTAAATCTTCCACATATATAAAACATGATAAATAAACATGAGAGGTCAACTGGAAGAAAAAATTTAAATACATAATTAACACTTATATTATTTATGAAACATAAATAGAAGTGGATAAAGACATGATCAGTTAATTTACTTTAAATTAAAATGTCAATAGATATCCTTAAAAAACTATTTGAACTACTTGTGTTATCCATTGATAAAACACCAAAGAGATTAATATTTTTCTTTTTTCTTCTTTTAAATAATTTATTTTGGTATCATTAATCTACAATTACATGTGCAATATTATGGTGATTAAACTACCCACTTCATCAGGTCCCCCCCACCAACCCCATTACAGTCACTGTCCATCAGCGTAGTGAGATGCTATAGAGTTACTACTTGTCTTCTCTGAGTTGTACAGCCCTCCCTATGCCCCCCCAACATTACTTCTGCTAATCGTAATGCCCCTTTTTCCCCCTTATGCCTCCCTTCCCACCCATCTTCCCCAGTCCCTTTCCCTTTGGTAACTATTAGTCCGTTCTTAAGGTTCTGTGAGTCTGCTGATGTTTTGTTCCTTCAGTTTTTGTTTTTGTTTTTGTTTTTTTTCTTTGTTCTTATACTCCACAGATGAGTGAAGTCACTTGATACTTATCTTTCTCCGCCTGCCTTATTTCACTGAGCATAATACCCTCTAGCTCCATCCATGCTGTTGCAAATGGTAGGATTTGTTTTCTTCTTATGGATGAATCATATTCCATTGTGTATATGTACCACCTCTTCTTTATCCATTCATCTACTGATGGACACTTAGGTTGCTTCCATTTCTTGGCTATTGTAAATAGTGCTGCAATAAACATAGGGGTGCATCTGTCTTTTTGAAACTGGGCTGCTGCATTCTTAGGGTAAATTCCTAGGAGTGGGATTCCTGGGTCAAATGGTATTTCTGTTTTGAGTTTTTTGAGGAACCTCCATACTGCTTTCCACAATGGTTGAACTAATTTGCATTCCCACCAGCAGTGTAGGAGGGTTCCCTTTTCTCCACATCCTCGCCAACATTTGTTGTTGTTTGTGTTTTGGATGTTGGCCATCCTCACTGGTGTGAGGTGATATCTCATTGTGGTTTTAATCTGCATTTCTCTGATGACCAGCGATGTGGAGCATCTTTTCATGTGCCTGTTGGCCATCTGAATTTCTTCTTTAGAGAAGTGTCTATTCATGTCCTCTGCCCATTTCTTAATTGGATTATTTGCTTTTTGTTTGTTAAGGTGCATGAGTTCTTTATATATTTTGGATGTCAACCCCTTATCAGATACCTCATTTATGAATATATTTTCTCTTACATTTAGTTTTCTATCTATAATTGTTCCTTGCTTTACAAATTCTGTAGCCCATAACCCACTACTTCACCTCTTATGTCACAGTGTGTTTATGTTTTTCTGCTCCAGCACAAACAGTAATGTACCCTCTCTGTCTTGGCATTAGAATCCTTCTCCTAGAACTTCTTCCATGGACACTCCAGTGGGTAGCCCAATGCTGCCAGTCTAGATTTGGCCCCAGCCAGTTGTGTAATAGCTAGATACCCTGGTAAAATTATTCTCATCCTTTAAGTCTCAGCTCACACTCCTCTGTGACGGCCTCCTTGGCCTTCCCAGTAACTCTTACATTTTGAGGTTTTGAATAAATTCCATTATACAGCTTTCATATTGTTGTAATTAACTATTTTTTCTCCCTCTTTAGTCTCTAAGCCCTTTAAAGGAAGAATATGCTATTTTTTCTATCAATAATGCCAAAAAATATCATGAAATACAGTATATACTTAATGTTTAATCACATAATGATTGAAAAAAAAATCTCGTCCAATGTCATTTTCTCCAGTGGATATTTCCTTAAGATTAAAGAAATTTATATTATTCCAATATATTCAAAGAATCTCACATTTAATCTGTAAGACTAAGATTATGGTCCCCCAAGGCTTCTGATGATTCTCTCCCATCTCTGTTTGCCTTCTTTTCTCTTAGTCCCTTTTGCTTTGTCTTCTTGTTTTTATTTGCACTAAATAAATATTTATTGAGTTTAATTAAAGAAACAGTAAATGAATGACTGAATTCATTTAGTAGTACAAATTAAATCACCTCACTCTATTTCCATTTTCTTATAAGTAAACACGGGCAATAAACTGTCCTTCAGGATATTTAAATCACGTCTGAGAGTCCTGCTCATCTCCTCAGCCCGTTCTGTGGTGATTCACTCCTTCTCATGAGTAGCAAATGGAGTTAAAGAAAGTGACTACAATCTATTTTCTGAAGGTACATGAAGGCAGATATGTCTTTTCCAAGCTAGAGCTTGTCTGTCCACGATAAATATGGTGAATGATGGAGCAAAATTCTTCTTTACCCTAAGTATTTCCTTGTTTGAAAGCTGCTTGTTTGCTTTTCAGAGTATATGACCTTGCAAATGATTACAGAAAACTGCATACGAGACTAATATCTAACTTTTCATAGCAAGGTGGCCAGTAGCACAGGCTAAGAAGAGACAGAGGGCCTGAGTTTGGATTTCAGGCCACAGCTCATTGGCCAAGCGTAGCAGGCATGGTTGACCACCCCTCCAACAGCCATATTCCCTCCCGCCCTCACCAATCTTCCTTGCTAACAAAGTCCCATTTGGTTCACTTTCCTCTGGGGATCTATTTCAAGGAGAAGCTAACTAAGCCCCTCTCCTTGAAGTAGTGAATCTTTATTGGATTAAGCCCATTAGTGGTGATTTTCTCCTTCCCTGGTGATTGGTTTAAGCCTGAGCATATGATGGGATTCTGGCCACTGAGACATCAGAAGATAGCTTGTGGAGTTTCTGGCAGAGGATTCCTCCTAAAAGGAGAGCTGAGAAAAGGGTGTTTTTTTTTTCTTTTTTCTGTCTGTTGACAAAGTTTTCTGCTTATGATGCTTGAAAATATGGTAACCGTTTTAGAGGTAGCTAGTCTGGGAGGACAAGACAGTTTGCTAAGGAGAGCAAAGTAGAAAGAGGGAAAGAAAGTGTTTCTTTGATGATGACACTGAGCTAATCAGCCCTGGAGCAGCCCTACTTCTCAACTGCTTGTCAGGTAAGACAGTAAATGTCCTTGTTGTTCTGTTCTCTTTTGCTTGTCATCAAAAGCACACTAACTGAAATGCCGTGTGAACACAGGAAAGTTTCTTAACTTCTCTGTGCTTCGTTTTTCTCTTTTGTAAAAGGTAAATAAAAGTTAATTAATCCTCACAGGATTTGTGTGAATATTAAATAAAACAATATGTGTAAAACACTGAAAAGAGTACCTATTTATAAATACTAAGTAAATGCTCATTAAAATTACTACTGTCATTATTACATTAATGAATTTAATTATAAAACTTTAAGAATATTTTCTCCTTGATGCCTTTAAAGGTTACCTTAAATGAGTGGATGAATTATAAAAGCCAATGTTTCTATTTTGCTTTGCTACCTATAAGAGTGAATTTTATTTTTTATCCATTGAATATGCCTTCTCAATCTATATTAAGTAAAACTAATACAGAAATATTCCTTATTAAAAATCTTACCTTCAAAAAAAGTAAGAAAAATGACTCATTCCAAAGAAAGTAAATTTAACATTTAATATAACCTGAAAAATTCAAATTGGTACAGAGAAAAATGAGTAAGTATATGATATAAACTACTCCATCACATTTCCATAAAGGTTTTTCTATTCTCTATATGGTGTTCTTACTATTCTTATCCCAGATCTCTTAGTGGTGGAATCTTGCCAAGAATGCAAAAGTCGGCTGAATTCTGTAGCAGTTTTATGAAATTGGCAAAAGTCCACAAAGTCTTAAGAAGGACCACCGAATTCAGCTGAGCTTTGAACTAAAGACCCCTGTTCAGTCGAGTTAAAATCTGATTGATATGGGTAAAACTGAAGAACTGAATCAGCAGCTCTGGCAGTAGAGAGGAGCAGTTCTTCAATTTCTTTGATAAGTGGAAAGTAGGAAAGGCTTCTACATTGGAGAGAGAAAAAACAATCAACTGTTTTAGTAGCATTGGGGCAAATGTGAATAATCTCCTCTGATGTATTTCCCTGATCTCCTAGGGAAAAAAAAGTCTCTCAACAGCACAGGAAGAAAACTGCTTCTTTAACCCCCTGATGACAGAAACAAATTGTTTTGCAGGTCTGGGAAGAGATTTGTCGCAAATGTGCAAACCAGACCCTGTATCCTGGACACTATGCAGAGCTGGAATATCACATGTTTAGGGAATTCCAAAGTGATCTCTAACAACACAAGAGTTGATTTTTTTTTAACACAAAATTCTGTCTTGATGGCTTAGCATGTATGGATTATGTGTGTGTATACGTGTGTGTGATAAAAATACAATTATGGTTTTATTTCAAGCATTATTAATTTGCTGTAATTTTCAAGATATCCAGAAGACTTTATTTTTATACCAATATAGTTTTTAAAAATGTTCAATCTGCTGTTGTTTAGTGGGCATGTTTAAAACCAAACATATTTAAAACTAAATAGCTATTTATGGTAAACTGGACAACAGAGGGAGGGTTGGTGACTGAGTTAACCATTTCATGAATCACTCTTTAATGGAATTTCCATAAATGAAAATTTTCTTATAGTAGCCTTTCATAAGCACTTCATAAGCACTCCATATGCATCTAAATAAATACATTTAGTACAATTAGTAGGAGCTGTAAATAATAGGTAGACCTAGAATGCAAATTCAGGCTCTGGCCACCTAGCAGATAGGAAATTGAGCAAATTACTTAACAGCCTTTAGTGTCAAGCTCCTCAATTATATAATGAAGATGATAAAAACCAATCTTAAAGGATCATCATAACCATTAAATGAGAAAATATTCTAAGCACCTAGCAGAAGGTCTGGCATACTATAGAAAACCAATAATTGCCAATGTCCATCCCTCACAAAAAATAAAAATAACAACAGCAATAATAATAGTTCTAGAATAAGATCTAAATATATTAATAAATGAAAAAGTCCTTTTTATATCAATATAACAGTAAGTTCTGTATACATGATGCAGGTACAATAGAAAAACCAGAATGAATAGTCAAATAAGTATCTACAGACAATATTCCCAACAGTCATTAAACATTAAGTGGCCATCTGCTATATGCTGGCAATATAGAGATAAATGGCATAGTTCTAAGATCAACAGGTTCACAATTTAGGACAGAGATTTACAAAATTATGTACTTGCAAAGACAATAACTACGTGTAAGTATGAATGTAGGATGGACATTCAGTCCAAACTTGAAGGAGAGGACAGAATCAAAAGAGGCTTCCCAAAGGATATGACATCTGGGTTGAGTTTTGAAAGATCAGGAGTTACACAGGTGTAGAAGGTGATGGAAAATGGGATTGAGAGTGGAATGTGACATCTAGGCTATGGATGCAAGTGTGAAATTCATGAAGGCACAGAAAGCAGTCTGTGTCCTGGGAGTTTAAACGCGTCAATAAGGCTGGAGCATAGGACTCAAACACATTTACCAAGAATATCAATACGACACATAGGAATTTCACTTTTGGCAGGTACAAGAGTGTGAGGTTGCCAATGCTAGAAATTTGGGTCTTTATACAAGGCATGTGCAGTACTGGTAGCAAATAAAGTGCTAAAATTACTCTTGAATTTAAATTGTGGTATTACTACATCCTTAAGACACCCAATTTTTTTAGTCTCAGAAGAAAGGAGGGGATATATATATATATATATTTAAGGCTTAAGAAATTTTACCAGCATAATAAAGAACATTTTCAATGCAGTATTTGTTCAGGCAAAAAAATCAAACTTCTGTCAAATTAAACAGCTAGACCACTAATTCCTAGAACAGTAGGAAGCAGGATAGCATTAGAAATTTATGAATATAGGCATCCAATGAAATACTTGTGAAATAGAAACAAAATGCATTGAAATGGTTTTTGTCCAAAATCAAAATCACATGTTTAATTAGAGTTAAAATAAGGTACAAAATTCTTATAATAGTACTTAGAATCATAAAATTATACATCAGAAAGACTTCTTATATATCATCTTATCTGGTAGATTTTAAATAGCAATTGAAAGAATCACCCCACCCCCACTTCAGGGGGATTTGCTTGAACAGAAAGAAAACAGATCTCTTTATTTTTCTCCTTTCCCTTTCTAGAGATTATTGTACATGACACATTAACACAGAATTGGAGATTGCATATGCTGTAGAAAAGTTCAATTTCTAGACCATGCCAAGAGAGCCAGGGGGCAGCTATCACGTGGAAGGTAATCTACTAGCTTGGTACTTTGAAAGGATCATTGTATTGGACCATTCCTTATGTAATATTGATCTCTGAGTAAAAATGGTAGTAGGAGGATTGTGGGCATGGGAAGTGCAGATTAAGTTATATTTAGGGAAATATACTTGTTTAGTGTGGATCTCTACTGCTCTTCAATAAAAATCACTTTTATAGGAAGGATGTCTGTGTGGGCATGTGTATGTGTTTGATCCAAAAGTGGTCCACTTGATTATCATGAAGACAAAGGAGCAGAGTCAACTTCATATTAGTAGGGAGACCTAAAAGACATCTAGAATTAAGTAGAAAAGCGCACCTAGACCCTCTGCTAGATCTTCACCACTTCACATAATATTCCTTCTCTCATGCTAAATTGAACATTTCAGGATGTGGGAGCTACTGTAGGATTCATGCATCTCAAAGACTTTCCTGCAGTAAAGAAGATGATCGTAAGGAGACCAAACTCTATGGGGTGGGATTGAGGGGAGGCAGGTAAAGAATCAAAATGTAGGTTTTTGAAGAGTTCTGTCAAAAGTCAAGGGCAGGCCTCAAATCAAAGACCAGAGCTAGAAAATGAAGTAGGTAGGGCTTAAATTTTCAGGTCTTTTCGTTTGAACCAGGAGGATAGTAATAACTTTTTTTATCTATTCTCTTCTGTCCTAACTTCATTAATCACCCCATACTTTGGATGAAGTTAATGAAAACTACAAAAAGTTGTGTGGAGATGTGAGGAGGGTCACTGGGGAGAAGTTTAAAGTATTATGCAATAAAGAGAATTATGATTTTTTACGTAACCCCTCCCATGAAGCCAGGGGAAGGATGGTTGCATCAAAAAGTCAATAGCTCCAGAACTCTAGTTCTTAATGTATCCAAGTGAGGAGCATCCCCACCAGCACTCAGATCTGCACAAGGAGCATGAATGTGGAGAAGCTGCTGCCAAGATATCTCAGCCATGCATACAAAATACCCCCTTTGCTTACATTGCATGTTAAAGAAGGTGACCTTTGCATTAAACGGATAAGAGATAGTTGCTCTAAGTGAAGCTGAGACAAATTCCAGTTACATATTTCAATTGTAGTTTCAGCGTCCATACCTGCAACAATAGAGATGTCACACACAAAAAAATGGAATTGCAACAGGAGTAAGGGATCACAGAAAAATGTATGAAAGAGTAGACATGTATCTTCATTTGCTTGAAAGCATTTATTGAGAACCAACTATGTGGCACTGTAATAGTTATGTAAGGGACTATATAAAGATGAAGTAGACATAATCTGTGCTTTCAAAAAATGATAAGTAACTTCTGGCTTTCAGTCCAGCAATTAAGGAGCTTAGAATAACAAATATTTGTCCTAATGACAAATAAAAAGTTGAAAGAACTGAAAAATCAACTCTTCTTAAATCTTTTAGAGACATTATGTCGCAACACAAGCTACTGCCCCCAAAATTGGAAAAAGAGGCAGAAATCACAACTTCCATGACTTACTGGAGCAGAACCCGCCATGAGAATTAGTGCCAGGTGGAAATCCAGACTATAATTGATGAATTTCTGGACGCTCAGTGTGGACAAATCTGAAAGTTAAAATGTCTGGGGAGAGGGAGTAGTTATGTGGGGACTCCCACATTTCTGTGGGTATGACCTCCAGGAGCTCTATGAAGTCCTCACAGTGAATACTGTGAGTCTTCTGGCAGGGGGAAAGGAAATAGAACCACTTTGAAATACACCAGGGCATTCTGTTCTTAATACTTGCTTTCAGAAGAAACAGTTTTATCATAGCAAAATGTAAGGGAGTTATAGTAGAGCCTAACTGACTGGGTGTAGGGAATTACCTAACTCCAGGCCCCTCCAGCCAGCCTGAGAAAAACTGAGGGGCCCTGGTGAAAGCCGTGGTCTGGGAGCACAGGCTCACCGAGAAACCGAGACTGCATCGCCAGACGAGCACACTGCCCCCGCCCCACGCCTTAGCACTACATTACTAAAGGCCTGCGTACCACACTTTTTCCCAGGACATCATGTCCACATTTCAACAAGAATTTACCAGGCATATGAAAAGCAAAGAACATGGTTTGAAGAGAATGAACAAGCATCAGACCCAGAGTCAGATGTGGCAGGAATGTTGGAATTATAACACCAGGATTTTCTTTAAACTATGATTAATGAGCTAAGGATTTTAATACAAAAAGTATACAACATGTAAAAACAGATGGGTAATGTAAGCAGAAAAATGAAAATTCTAGTAAATAATCAAAAAGAAATGTTAGAGATCAAAACCTCTGTACCAGAAATGAAGAATGCTTTTGATGAGCTCCTTTAGTAGACAGGATATGTCTGAGGAAAATGCCTGAGCTTGAGTGTACAACAATAGAAATTTACAAAACTGAAAAACAAAGTGAAAAAAGATGAGAAAAACAAACAGGGCTATAGGACATTTGCAAAACATATAACATCTGCCTAATGGAAATACTAGAAGAAGAAGAGAGAAAGGAAAAGAAGCAATATTTAAGATAATAAAGATTGAGAATTTCCTCAAATAATGACACCAAACCACAGATCCAGGAAGCTCAGAGAACACAACCAGATAAATGATCAAAAACAAAAAAAAAACTGCACTGAGGTATAACATATTCAAACTTCAGTAAAGCAAAGGTAAAGAATGTGTCTTGAAAAAGCCAGGGGTAAAAGGTGGTGAGGGGAACACCTAACGTACAGAGGAGCAAAAATAAGAATTACATGCAAATTCTCCTGAAAACCATGTAGGTAAGAATGCAGTGGAGTAAAATACTTAGTGTTGAGAATTCTGTACTCTGCAAAATTATACTTCAAGATTGCATTCACCAACCTAGAATTCTGTATGCTGTGAAAGTATCTTTCAAAAGTCATGGACAAAAAACTCTCAGACAAAAACTGAGGAAATTTGTTACCAGTAAATCTGCCAACTGCCAAAGAAGTTCTACAGAGAGAAAATTAAATAGTTCAGAAACTTGGATCTACATAAAAAGTATCACACAAAAGTAAAAGGTAACATAAAACCTTGTTTTTCGTATTCTTAATTATTCTAACAGATAACAACTTGATCTAAATATTAGTAACAACCCTCCTCAATCATAAACAGAGATCCAGAAGGAAGAAATTCAGTAAGGACATAGTTGAATTTACCACCACCATCAATCAGCTAGACATAACAGACATCTATAGGCTACTTTACCCAGCAATAACATATTACACATTCTTCCCAAGCATACCTGGAACATTTACCAACATAGGCCACTTTTTGGATAATAAAACACACATTAACAAATTTGAAATAATGGAAATTGTATAATGTTTGCTTTCAGACCATAATGGAATTAACTAGAAATCAGTAACAGAAAGATAGCTTAAAATCCCCAAATATCTGGACATTAAAAAACATACTTCTCCACTTCTGGGAAGATGGCAGAGTGAGCAGGGCGGCAGAAATCTCCTCCCAGAACCATATATATTTGTGAAAATACAACTAATACAACTATTCCTAAAAGAGAGACCAGAAGATACAGTACAACAGCCAGGCTACAGCTATACCTGCGAGAACTCAGTGCCTCACGAAGCGGGTAAGATACAAAGCGGTGACCCGGTGGGACCCGAGCACTCCCCCACCCCAGCGCAATGGCCAGAGGAAAAGATTCAGAGCGGGGAGGGAGTGGAAGCACAGGCGGGCTAAATAACCAGCCCTGGTGATCTGCGCCGGGAGCACAGACACACATCGTGTGGTGTATCGGAGATTAGGAAAACAGAAGGGCAGGATCTGAGACAAGACTGCAACCGGGTCCTCTCAGCCTGCTCCCTGGGACAAAAGAAAAGAGCGCGCTTTTTTTTTTAAGTCTTAAAGAGACGAGGGTGCAACAGCGGAACAAAATCGTCGCAGCACACTGG
>JAQQAC010002594.1:864510-881859 GCA_029783875.1 Phataginus tricuspis | reverse complement strand
CGTGCCACCTACCAGCGACCACTTCTATCACCATGAAAAGAAAGGGAATATGGTCCAGACAAAGCTTAGCCAGACCCCAGAGAGGGGACATGATGGGAAAGACATGCACAATCTTCCTAAAAAAGAATTCAGAATAAAAGTCATAACCATGCTGATGGATCTACAAAGAAATATGCAAGAGCTAAGGGAGGAAGTGAGGGAAGTGAGGAAAGACAATGCAGAAATGAGACAAGCGATTGATGGGCTTAGCAGCAGACTGGACGAGATGCAAGAGACAGTTAATGGAATAGAAATCAGAGAACAGTAATACAGAGAAGCTGAGGTAGAGAGAGATAAAAGGATCTCTAGGAATGAAAGAATATTAAGAGAACTGTGTGACCAATCCAAACAGAACAATATTCGCATTATAGGAGTACCAGAGGAAGAAGACAGAGAAAAAGGGATAGAAAGTGTCTTTGAAGAAATAATTGCTGAAAACTTCCCCAAGCTGGAGAAGGAAATAGTCTCTCAGACCATGGAAGCCCACAGATCTCCCAAAACAAGGGACCCAAGGAAGACAACACCAAGACACATAATAATTGAAATGACAAAGCTCAAAGACAAGGACAAAGTATTAAAGGCAGCCAGAGAGAGAAAAGAGATCACCTACAAGGGAAAACAAATCAGACTATCATCAGACTTCTCAACAGAATTCTTACAGGCCAGAAAATAATGGCATGACATATTTAACGAAATGAAACAGAAGGGCCTTGAACCAAGAATACTGTGTCCAGCATGATTATCATTTAAATTTGAGGGAGGTATTAAACAATTCCCAGACAAGCGAAAGCTGAGGGAGTTTGCCTCACATAAACCACCTATACAGGATATCATAAAGGGACTGCTCTAGATGGAAGCACTCCTAAGGCTAAAAATATGTCAATAGAAACAGAAATCAAAGAATATATGGAGACTAATGACAACAACAACACAAAGCCACAACTTCGGTGGGACGCAGCAAAGGCAGTTCAAAGAGGAAAGTATATTGCAATCCAGGCCTATTTAAAGAAGGAAGAACATTCCCAAATGAACAGTCTAAAGACACAATTACTGAAATTGGAAAACGAAGAACAAATGAGGCCCAAAGTTACCAGAAGGAGGGACATAATAAAGATCAGAGAAGAAATAAATGAAATTGAGAAAAATAGAACAATAGAAAAAAATCAATGAAACCAAGAGCTGGTTCTTTGAAAAAATAAAAAAAAAGATAAACCCCTAGACAGACTCATTAAGAGAAAAAGAGAATCTACACACATAAACAGAATCAGAAATGAGAAAGGAAAAATAACGATGGACCCCACAGAAATACAAAGAATTATAAGAGAATATTACGAGCATTTATATGCTAACAAACTGGAAAACCTAGAAGAAATGGACAACTTCTTAGAAAAATACAACCTTCTAAGACTGATCAAACAAGAAACAGAAAAACTAAACAGACCAATCACCAGCAACGAAATTGAATCGGTAATCAAAAAACTACCCAAGAACAAAACCCCCGGGTCAGATGGATTCACCTCGGAATTCTACCAGACATGTAGAGAAGAAATAACACCCATTCTCCTTAAAGTTTTCCAAAAAGTAGAAGAGGAGGGAATACTTCCAAACGCTTTCTATGAAGCCAGCATCACTCTAATACCAACACCAGGCAAAGACCTCACCAAAAAAGAAAATTACAGCCCAATATCCCTGATGAACGTACATGCAAAAATACTCAACAAAATATTAGCAAACCGAATTCAAAAATACATCAAGAGGATCATACACCATGATCAAGTGGGATTCATCCCAGGGATGTAAGGATGGTACAACATTCGAAAATCCATCAACATCATCCACCACATCAACAAAAAGAAGAACAAAAACCACACGATCATCTCAATAGATGCTTAAAAAGCATTTGACAAAATTCTGCATCCATTCATGATTAAAACTCTCAACAAAATGGGTATAGAGGGCAAGTACCTCAATATCATAAAGGCCATATATGACAAACCCACAGCTAACATCATACTTAACGGCGAGAAGCTGTAAGCTTTTCATCTAAGATCGGGAACAAGACAGGGATGCCCACTCTCTCCACTGTTATTCAACATAGTACTGGAGGTCCTAGCCACGGCAATCAGACAAAACAAAGACATACAAGACATCCAAATTGGTAAAGGAGAAGTCAAATTGTCCCTGTTTGTAGATGACATGATATTGTACATAAAAAACCCTAAAGACTCCACTCCAAAACTACTAGAACTAATACCTGAATTCAGCAAAGATGCAGGATACAAAATTAACACACAGAAATTTGTTGCTCTCCTATACACTAACGATAAACTAACAGAAAGAGAAATCAGAAAAACAATTCCATTCACAATTGCATCAAAAAGAATAAAATACCTAGGAATAAACCTAACCAAGGAAGTGAAAGACCTGTACTCTGAAAACTACAAGACACTCCTAAGAGAAATTAAAGAGGACACTAACAAATGGAAATTCATCCCATGCTCTTGGCTAGGAAAAATAAATATTGTCAAAATGGCTATACTACCTAAAGCAATCTACAGATTCAACACAACCCCTATCAAAATACCAACAGCTTTCCTCAATGAACTGGAACAAATAATTCTAAAACTCATATGGAACCACAAAAGACCCCGAATAGCCAAAGCAATCCTCAGAAGGAGGAATAAAACAGGGGGAATTACACTCCCTGACTTCAAGCTCTACTACAAAGCCACAGTAATCAAGACAATTTGGTATTGGCACAAAAATAGACCCACAGACCAGTGGAACAGAATAGAAAATCCAAACATTAACCCAAACATATACAGTCAATTAACATATGATAAAAGAGCCTTGGATATACAATGAGGAGAAGACAGCCTCTTCAGTAGCTGGGGTTGGCAAAACTGGACAGCTACATGTAAGAGAATGAAACTGGACTACTGTCTAACACCATACATAAAAGTCAACTCAAAGTGGATCAAAGACCTGAATGTAAGTCATGAAATCATAAAACTCTTACAAAAAAGCATAGGCAAAAATCTCTTGGACATAAACACGAGCGACTTCTTCATGAACATATCTCCCCGGGCAAGGGAAACAAAAGCAAAACTGAACAAGTGGGACTATATCAAGCTGAAAAACTTATGTACAGCAAAGGACACCATCAGTAGAACAAAAAGACATCCTAAAGTATGGGAAACTCAAAATAGAAGTATGGGAGAATATATTCATAAATGATATATTCAATAAGGGGTTGACATCCAAATGATATAAAGAACTCATGCACCTCAACAAACAAAAAGCAAGTAAGCCAATTAAAAAATGGGCAGAGGACATGAATAGACACTTCTCCAAAGAAGAAATTCAGATGGCCAACAGGCACATGAAAAGATGCTCCACATCGCTAATCACCAGAGAAATGCAAATTAAAACCACAATGAGATATCACCTCACACCAGTAAGGATGGCCAATACCCTAAACACAAACAACAACAAATGTTGGCGAGGATGTGGAGAAAAGGGAACCCTTCTACACTGCTGGTGGGAATGCAAATTAGTTCAACCATTGTAGAAAGCACTATGGAGGTTCCTCAAAAAGCTCAAAATGGAAATATCATTTGACCCAGGAATCCCACTCCTAGGAACTTACCCTAAGAATGCAGCAGCCCAGTTCAAAACACATATGCACCCCTATGTTTATTGCACCACTATTTACAATAGCCAAGAAATGGAAGCAACCTAAGTGTCCATCAGTAGATGAATGGATAAAGAAGATGTGGTACATATACACAGTGGAATATTATTCAGCCATAAGAAGAAAACAAATCCTACCATTCGCAACAACATGGATGGAGCTAGAGGGTATTATGCTCAGTGAAATAAGCCAAGTGGAAAAAGACAAGTATCAAAAGATTTCATTCAAATGAGGAGCATAAGAGCAAAGAAAAAAACTGAAAGAAAAAAACAGCAGCAGACCCACAGAACCCAAGAATGGACTAACAGTTACCAAAGGGAAAGGGAGTGGGGAGGATGGGGGGAATGCATGGAGAAGGGGGGAAAAAGGGGCATTACGATTAGCAGACGTAATGTTGGGGTGGCACGGGGAGGGCTGTACAACTCAGAGAAGACAAGTAGTGATTCTGTAACATCTCACTACGCTGATGGACAGTGACTATAATGGGGTAAGTGGGGCGACCTGATGAAGTGGGTTTAGTAACCATAATATTGCACAGATAACTAGATTAATGATACCAAAAAAAAACCCAAACATATTGTAAGAGCCCAAGTTTATGCCATTGTGGAAATTGCAAAACTATGGATACAATAAAAGATCACCGATTGCCAGGGCTTGGGAGGAGTAAATAGGCAAAGCACACAGGCTGTTTAAGGCAGTGAAACTACTCTGTAGGACACCATAATGATGAATAAATGTCAATATACATTTGGCCAAATCCATATAATGCAGAAGAAGAGTGAACCATAGTGTAAACTATGGACATTGAGTGATTATGATACATCAGGGTATGTTCACCAATTGTAAAAAATGTAAGACTCTAGAGGGAAATGTTAATAATGTGGAGACTATGCAGGGGTTATATGGGAAGATGCCCTCAGTTTTGCTGTGAACCTACAACTTCTCTAAAAATAAAGTCTTACTAAAACAAACACTTCTTAAGAACACATGGGTCAAAGATGAAATTGCAACAGAATTTAAGAAAAAATTTTAATTAAATGAAAAAAATACAGCTTACAAAAATTCATGTGATAGAAAGCAGTGCTGGAAGGGAAATTTATAGCACTGAATGCAGATGTTAGAAAAGAAGAAAGATCTAAAATTTAAAATCTAAGCTTCTACCTTAGGAAACTAGAAAAAAGAAAGTAAATGAAATCCAGTTATCAGAAGAAGAAAAAATAGAATTGAAAACAAGCAATCAATAGACAAAAATCAACAAAACCAAAAGCTGGTTCTTGAAAAGATCAATACAGTTGATAAGCCTCTAACCAGGCTAAACAAGAAAATGTGAAGACACAAATTAATATCAGCAAAGCAGGAGGGGACATCATTACAGATCCCATGAACATTAAAAGGATAATACAGGCATGCTATGAAAAAAGTTATGCCTACACATTTAATAACCTAAATACAATGGACCAATTCTTTAAGACACCATCTGCCAAAACTCAAGAAGAAATACAATCAAGTAAGCCTATATTAAAGAATCAATAATTAATAACCTTCCCAAACAGAAAATACCAGGCATAAATGAGTTAACTGGTGAATTCTTCTAAATATTTAAGGAAGAAATTATTCCAATTATCTGTAATCTCTTTCAAAAGACAGAAACTGAGGGAATACTTCCTAACTCATTATGTAAGGCCAGCATTACCCTATTAACAAAATTAGACAAAGATGTTACAAGAAAACCACAGACCAACATCTCTCATGAGTATAGATGTAAAAATCCTCCATGAAATATTAGAAAATGGAATTTAACAATGTATAAAAAGAATTATACACCATGGCCAAGTAGGATTTATCTCAAGTAAGAAAGACTGGCTCAACATCTGAAAATCAATTACTGTAATCCACCACAACTGGCTAAAGAAGAAAAGTCACATGATCATACAGATGCAGAAAAGCATTTAATAAAATCAACTACCCATTCATGATCAAAACGCTCAGAAAACCAGGAATAGAGAGGAACTTCCTAGACCTGAAAAAAAAATCTACAAAATTGTTGACAATATCCATACTTGATGGTAAGAAAATTGAAACTTTCCTGCTAAGAACAGGAAAAGGCAAGGTGTCTCCTCCCACCACTGCTTTTCAGAATCATACTGCAAGTCTTAGCTAATGCAATAAGACAAAAAAAGGAAATAAAAGGTATACAGATTGTGAAGGAAGAAATAAAATTGTCTTTGTTTGCAGATTATATGACTATGTAGAAAATCCAAAAGAATCAACAACAAAAAACTTTTAGAATATGCAATTATAGCAAGGTTGGAGGGTACTAGGTTAATATACAAGTCAATCACTTTATTATGTACCAGTAATGAACAAATGGAATTTAAAATTAAAAACACATTACCATTTACATTTGCCCCTAAAAATTCGATATTTAGGTATAAATCTAAAAATAAGTACCAGACCAATATGAAGAACATTGCAAAGCTGGTGAAAGATATCAAAGAATTAAATAAATGAAGGGATATTCCAGGATATTTAAGGAAAAAAAACCCTCAGTATTGTCAAAATATCAGTTGTTACCAACTTGATCCATGGATCCAACACAATCCCAATCAAGATCCCAGAAATATTCTGCAGATTTCAACAAACAGAGCCTAAAGTTTATATGGAGAGTCAGAGGCCCAGAAGAACCAGCTCATTCCTAAACAAAAACAAAACTCAAGGACTGACACTACCTAACTTCAAAATGTACTGTAAAGCTACAGTAATCAAGAAAGTTTGGGATTGGTGAGAGAATAGATTAAAAGATCAATTAACAAAATAGAGAACCCAGAAATAGACCCACAAAGGCAGTCAACTGCTTTTTGAAAAGGTGCAAAAGCAATAACTATGGTGAAAAGACTTTTTTTTCAATAAGTGGTGCTTGAAGAACTGGAAATCCACACGCAAAAAAATGAATCTAGACCCAGATCTCACACCCTTCACAAAAGTTAACTCATAATGGATCACAGACTTAAATGTAAAATACGAAACTATAAAACTCCTTAGGTATAAATCCAATAAAACAGGAGAAAACCTAGATGACCTTAGGTATAGTGATGACTTTTTAAATTTAATTCCAAAGGTACAATCCATGGAAGAAATAACTGATAGGAAGATTTCATTAAAATTAAAACTCCTACAAAGTAAACAAAAGAGAAATAAACAAGTGGGACTATCAAACTATAAAGCTTCTGTACAGCAAAGAACACCACCAACAAAATGAAAAGGCAACTTACCATATGAAAGAATGAATCTGCAAATGATATATCTCATAAGGAGCTAATATCCAAAATATGTAAAGAACTCACACAACTCAACACCAAAGAAAAACAAATAATCTGGTTAAAAATTCAGGACAAAGGACCTGAATAGACATTTTTCCAAAGAAGACTTACAGAGGCCAACAGACACATGAAAAGATGCTCAACATCACTAATCATCAGGGAAATGCCAATCAAAACCACAATGAGGTATCACCTCACACCAATCAGAATAGCTAGTGTCAAAAACAAGACAAGAAATAACAAGTGTTGGTGAGGATATGGAATAAAGGGAACCTTTGTACACTGCTGGTGGGATTGCAAATTGGTGCAGCCACTATGGAAAGCAGTATGGAGGTTTCTCAAAAGAAATACCATACCACCCAGAAATTCCACTTCTAAGAATCTATCCAAAAAAAATGAAATCGTTAATTAAAAAAGATATAAAATCATTAACTGAAAAATATTATTGCAGCATTATTTACAATAGCCAAGATATGGAAGCAAAGTGTCCATTGATAGATGAATGGATAAAGATGTGATGCACGTAGACAATGGAATATTACTCAGCCATAAAAAAGAAATCCTGTCATTTGTGGTAACATGGATGAATCTAGAGAATATTATCCTAAGTGAAATAAGCCAGTCAGAGAAAAAGGAATACCTTCTGGTTTCACTTATATGTGGAATCTGGAAAACAAAACAAATGAACAAGCAAACAAAACATAAACAGATTCATAAACACAGAGAATGGATGGTTGGTCACCATGGGGGTGGAGGAGGAGGGGTGATGGGTGAAATAGGTGAAGGGGATAAAGAGGTACAAACTTCATATTATAAAATAATTTAGTCATAGGGATGGAAGTATTGCATTGCAAATATAATTCATAATACTGTAATATCTTTGTATAGTGATAGATGGTAACTACACTTATCATGGTGAGCATTTAATAATGTATATCATTGATGAATCACCAAATTGTTAATCTTAAATGATATAATACTGTATATAAACTATATTTCAATAAAAAAATGATTATTAAAAAGATTAAGCCCCTGCTCTGCAAAAGACAATGTCAAGAGAATGAGAAGACAAGCCACAGATTGGAAGAAGACACTGCAAAAGACAGATCTGATAAAGCCCTATTATCCAAAATATACAAAGAACTCTTAAAACCAAAAAATAAGAAAATTAACAATCTAATTTTAAAAATGGGCCAAATCCAATTAAAAACCTGAACAGACACCTTACCAAAGATGTACAGATGGCAAGTAAGCATATGAAATTGTATGTCAGTAGTAGGCACTGCAACTAGAAAACAGTGAGATGTTACTATACTACCTGTTAGAATAACCAAAATCCAAAACACTGACAATATTAAATGCTGACAAGGATGTGGGGCAACAGTAACTCTCATTCACTGTTGGTGAAATCATGCAGCCACTTTGGAAGAAATTTTGGCTCTTTCTACCAAAGTTAAACATATTCTTACCATGTGACCTAGCTTCACGCTTCTTGGTATTTACCAATACGAACTGAAAACTTATGACCACACAAAAACCTGCACAGGTATGTTTATAGCCATTTTATTCATAATTGTCAAAACTTGAAAACATCCAAGATGTCCTTCAGTAAGTGAAAGAATAAACTGTGGTATATCCAGACAATGGAATATTATTCATGGCTAAAAGAAATGAACTATCAAGCCATGAAAAGACATGTAGAAAAATGCACATTACTTAGTAAATGAAGACAATCTGGAAAGGTTACATATTGTATGACCAACTATATGACATTTGGGAAAAGGCAAAACTAATAAGAAAGGGAAAAGGTTAGTGGTTGCCAGGAGTTTAGAAGGGGGGAGGGATGAAGGGACAGAACACAAAGGATTTTTAGGACAATTAAACTATTCTATATGATACTACAATGGCAAATACAGACCATTATACATTTATCAAAAACTAAAACATGTATAACACCAAGAATGAACTCCATTGTCAACTATGGACTTTGGGTGATTATGATGTGTCAATGTAGGTTCATCACTTATAACAACAAACGAACCACTCTGGAGCCAGATAGTGGGGGTTGGGTGGGGTAGACAAACGTATATGGGAAACTTCTGTATTTTACATTAAATTTTGCTCTAAACTGCTTTAATAAATACAGTTGTTTATTTAAAAAAAAGAAACACAAATTCAGCGGTGAAACTAGATGGTATATGAGATGTGCTCAAGAGGCCCACAAAGAAAACACTATGGGAATTAGGAAAGGAAGACATTACTTATATGTTATAATATACAAACACAACTTACAGCAACTTTAATTATGGGACTCTGAACTGAAGATTTCCCAATGAATTTTTCAAGGGAAATTATTCATATTTCTAACTGAGAGGCATTTTGGGCTGCTAGTATATCAATGACAGGAAAAAAAAGAAATATATGTATGATTTTTTAGAAATACCAAAAAATATATTTGAAACTAAATCTACTGAGCATTGACTTTCCAGGAAAAATATGTGAAACATGAACATAGAGAAATATACTCCTTGAGTTTATTCACATATTTTGACGGTCCTCAAAAATAAGGCAATTGTAATAAAAGAGGTAGAGTAGGAAGGCACCAAGACAGCCAAGATTTCTGAAAGATTTCACCACATGCTGTTCATCACTACTCATGTGCATCGTACTCTGGTGGTATTATCTGAAATTAGCTCATTTAATAGAAATTAAATTTAACCACTGCAGACTCTATAAGGCTATGCAAGAGGAGTAAAATCTTCTTATAATTAAGCCCAGTGTTTAAGGGCTGTGAAACTTCTCCCGAAAGCCCAACAATATTGTTTTGATAGTTTTCAAGGGTAGAGTATAACAACTAGTGTTTGGGGATGTTGCAACTTTTCTCTGTCAACAAGAACTTTAGTAAGGCTATGTTCCCTCCTCAACAAACGAATAGCAGCTAGAAAAATAAAGATCCAATGTTATTTACTGCCCCAAATTACAGAATTTCTGCTTTGAATTTTTATCTGGAGATCTTTAATTAACAAAGCAAAATCATATTCTCTTACCTATGTCCTTCTAAAGGAAAACTTATTTTTCATTATTTTCACAATCTGATCATATTAAATCAAGAAATAAGAAATTAAAACATAGGGCTTAGGTAAATCAACAAGTACATGGAAGTATAAACAATAAAGTATACCAAACTTCTCTCTAACAAAATGTGTATGTAGCAATATGTTTATTTTGGGGCCAAAGATTAAGAAATAAGGCATTTCACAATTAACAAAGAAAGAATATTGATGATACTGGAATTGAAAAATGAAATTATTTTCACATTTGTGTAAAGAATACACATTTATGTGTTATAATTACCCGAGACATTTGATGGAACCATCTGCTGTTCTTGGACATAGGCCTGGGCCCTAAAGCCATCATGGATTAGTGCTGCCTCCCTGCGATTTCTCCTTCGTTTTGAAATCCCTGCATCTACTGATCCCTGCTCAATGCCTTTGATACACAAACAGCAAGGTAAGTTTATGTAATTGGAGGGACAGATACATAAAATTTACATGCTACTCCAACCCATTCTGCCCAGTACTGGGTATTACACTGACAACTTTACCTTAAAAATTCAGAGCATGTTCAATTCATAAAGAACAAGACATTCACAAAATGCAAAACTAGAAACACAAGAGGGAAAAGACTACTTTTTATGATCATTTTTATCATGGCATTTCAGGCACTGTCTGACCTTGACTTTAAAACATATCAAGTCAGCATTTTACTTTGTGCAAGATGGTATTTTGGACAATCTCTGCTCCTTATTTAATGAGTGTTTAATTTTATGCAATAAAATAATGATTCAGCTTCCACTTGTACCACCATATATTTCTCAACATTTTATTCTTGGCTTAAATTGGGGGTTTTAATTAATGTCCTAAAATGTAATGTTAAATTATACCATGGAATCATGTGGGCAAAGTACTCAGTGGAGGCTAGACATTATCAATTATAATCATCCTCTTAAAATAAACATTAAAATGTGTGATTTCATGAAATTTTCCATTCTGGCTACAACTTCTCCTTAATGATACAAACTCTGTATTTTATTTTTCTGCTCTAAAAAAATTTTTTTAAGAGAATATCATGAGAGAACATGAGGTCACAAAGAAAGACCAAAAAATTGAGAAGTTTTATTTTCCTTCCAGAGTCTAATCCTTCAATTCTAGTGGAGGTTGAATAGTTACCACACTTTACAAAATAAAAAAGTGTGTTAAATGTCGAAAAATAGTAAAGTTTTTCTTCTGCAGCAGAGACTCAACACTAAATACAAAGGAGATTTCTATCCCAAATCAAAAAGCAAACACAGATTTATACAGCCAAATATTTCAGTTTCAGTTTACTACTTAATGATCATCTTTGTATAGAAAAATGTAGCAAAAAATAAAAAATACTATTTTATGTTACCTTTTACTATAACTTGGAATTTCTCAATAAGTATATCTAACTGTGCTTGATACTTGGCTGAGTATCCTGAAAATTTGAAGTAACCTATTTATTTATCATGACTGCTGAGTATTTATACAACTTAAAAAAATACTTTTTCCCCCTAGGATAACAGCAACAAATTAACCAGAGTATCCTGAGATGTAATTCTAACTAACAAGACCCTACTTCCCAATAGAGCCTACATCTACTGATGAGAAACTACTTTCCTAAGAACTATAAAAGGGATGTGCAAACCTTACTGGTACAATGCATCTGTGCAAAAGAAGGTAGGTAGCAGATTGCTGTCCCATAGGGAACAAACCGTGATGGTATATCACTAATGATTACCAGCATTTTTTCAAGGCAGTTGCTATAATCTAGGTAGCACACTCAATATATAGATTTATCCCCTGTGAAGGGAAGATAGCTTTCTCAAGAAGTAACACTTCTAAATTACAGAAACTTTGTATGAAGTACAGCTGACAGGGCGCTGAACACCCAATTTCTTTCAGTGGGTATATTTTCATGCTCAGTTTAAAGCTGCCCTGAACGAATCTTCAAAAATTGAGATTAACACAGATAATTTCAATACATATGAAACAAAGTATTTCTGCAGTATAAAACTACCAATATTTCACTTCATTCCTCTATGACATTATTAATCTAAAGACTTTGTGCCAGTGATCAAGGCTAGCAGTTGTCAGAAAAGCCATTTTAACATGATTATTACTGTTGTAGTCATCATCCATTTGCAGCACTTGGCATCAGTGCATTGGTATCACAACAGAGTAAACTGGGGATGGAACAACTCTGGTAGGAAATGACAGCTGTCCTACTTCTGAAGCCTTCAGAGGGCTAAGATGAAAATTGCAATTGATAGTAGATAGAAACAGAGAAAAAATGAGTAATTGAACATGATTTCAACATCAAATTAAAACAACATTGGCCATTTGTCTGGTAAGACTATTAAGTAAGCAATATTTTATGACTCGAAAAATACCACCTATTAAACGTGCCTCCTTTAAAGGAAACAAAAAGGTGGGAAGAGATGCACATAATAACTCCACTTCATATTCCAAGACAAAATTTTGTTCTCATTCCCCAAGTTCTATCATTATTTCCTACGTGCTTTGTTGCGCTGTAGTGTTCTTTTTTAGGAAGAAAATATGTATGTGGGGAAATTTTCATTATTTTGCTAATTAAAATGAAAAGAGGTTTAAAATCCAGAGCATTTTCATAAATCTTATGCTAAACAAGAAACATAAAGCACACAAATGAGAAACAGACTTTCTTGAAACTGATGACATTCTTTCTAAAACAAAACAAATTGAGTCATTAGAGGCTAATTTATTTCATTTTGTATACACGTTCTTTCAAATTGAGATGTTCAAGGAATCAGAATGTATTTGCAATAAATGAGATTCACATCTTAAATTCATCTTTGGAAACAAGAAAGTAGAACAGAGCTTGCTTGCTAATATGGTCTTCTCTGATTTGAAAAAAGGATTCAAGAATATTTCATTACCATATCACTGTGTCCTGTACTGACTGTAAAAACAAAACACAGTAATATTAGAGTGTAATATAAACTCAAGTCAATGCACATTTGAATAATGTTCCAAAGTATAGCAGCTCCTCCTGTTTTAAGGACAAAAGACACTAACTGGATCAGACATCTGCTAAAGTCTAACACAATGCCTACTATATTTATTAGAAATATTAGATTAGATGACCTGATAACTTTCATTTTAAAACTTATGGGACCCTAAGTCACAGGCTACATCTCTCTTTAGTCCCCTTTGACATTCTCACTTTTGCAACTCATTTTTTTGTGCACTGAAGAATAGGATGAGAACAATAACAGAAATATTGAAAGAGATAAAGCCTTCAAAAGGCTGAATCAGAATCACTCGTGACCAAGCAGAACATTACACTGGTATGGCATATTATGTCTAGCCATAAAATATCCTCAAGTAGCAGGAGATTCAACATGGCAGTGTGAGAGGAAAGACAACCCCTTGCAAAACCACAGATAGTGTGAAAATATAGTTAAAACAACTAACCTTAAAACAGCAACAGAAAAGAAGGCTGCACCAGGCTGCATACAGACCTCACGAAGAAAGCAGACCTCACAAAACAGGGTAACGAACAATAGCCTTGATCCAGCGTGACAGAGCCCTTCCCCGACCCCAGCACACTGGAGGGAGGAAGAGAAACGGAGTGGTGGAGGGGGAGGAAGCCTGGGACTGCTGAACACCTAGCCCTGGATATCGGCTTTGTGAGGAGAAATCTACACTGTGTGGTGCTCTGGAGGATGGGGAGCTGGGAAAGGCAGAGTGCTTGAGAGACAGATTCTGGCCATTTGTGGACGACAGGAGGCAAACCTGGCCACTCTAGGACAAGGGAAAGGCAGGTGGTCTGAGAGGCTTCCTAGCAGCGAGAGAGGGCTGCTAGAGGCTTAGGGTTTGCACAGAGCTTGCTGCGCTGGAGAGGGGATAGGGGGACAAGGTTGTCTGGGCGTGCTCTGCCCAGCAGATTGGGAACTTTGGGGAGCTTCAGGCACTCCATCCCCTGGCTGGCTACTCAGCTGCGAGGCCCCCCACTGTGATATGCAGCCTGCTGAGCCTTCCTCCTGGCCTGACAGCACTGGCGCACAAACCGGCAGTCACTGCTCTGGTGTCGGGCCAGCAAGAGAGAGGCCTCACCTACAACACCTAGGGACGCCAAGCACAGAGGATTACACCTGTGTGCTTGGCCCACTGGCTGTGATACTGGAGAAGGCAGGGCAGATGGGAGTCAGGTAACACATCTTTCCACCCCAAAGTCATCAGCTCTGCTCCCCTACAACCTCCAACCTCACTCTAGGGGTTGAGCAGCTCCAGAGACTGGAGCTTCTGGGCACTAGAGGGCATCACACAAAAATATGAAACATCAAAAGAACATGGTTAAGACCAAAATCTCACAAAACCCAGAAAAAGGGTCAAATGAAACTAAACTCACCAATCTTCTGAAATAGAGTTCAAAATAAAAATTCTAAACATGCTTATGGAGGCACAGAAAAATATTCAAGAACCCAGGAACAAATTTAAGATGGAGATTAAAATTAAGAAATTCCATATCTGAAATGCAACATACAATGCAGAGATTTAAAAGCAGATTAGCTGTAATAGAAGAGATGGTAAATGGAATAGATATTAGATTAGAGGAATAAAAAGAAGCTGAGGCACAGAGACAAAGAATCTCTAAGAATGAAAGAATATTGGAAGAACTGTGTGAACAATCCAAACGGAACAATATTCACATAAGAGGAGTACCAGAAGAAGAAGAGAGAGAAAAAGGGATACAAAGTGTCATTGATGAATAGTTCCCCAATCTGAAGAAGGAGATAGTCTCTCAACCCACGGAGATGCACAGATCTCCCAACACAAGGGAAACAAGGAAGACAACATCAAGACATGTAATAATTAAAATGGGAAAGATCAAGGACAAACACAGACTTTTAAAAGCAGCTAGAGAGAAAAAAAAGATCACATACAAAGGAAAACCCATCAGATTTCTCAACAGCAACCTTACATGCCAGAAGACAGTGGCATGATATAGTTAATGCAAAGAAGCAGAATGGATTCAAACCAAAAATACTCTACCTGGCAAGGTTATCATTTAAATTTGAAGGAGGGATTAAATAATTTTCAGATAAGCAAAGGCTGAGAGAATTTTCCTCCCACAAACCACCTCTGCAGTGCATTTTGGAGGAACTCCTATAGATGGAAGTATTCCTTAGATTAAATAGATGTCACCCAAGGGATAGACAAAGAGTACAGAAAATGATTCATAATGTACAAAGAATGGAGGAGGAAGAAAAAGGAGGAAAAAAAAAGAATCTTTAGATTGTGTTTGTAATAGCATACGAAGTTAGTTAAATTAGACTGTTAAATAGTAAGGGAATGACCCTTGAACCTTTGGTAATCACAAATATAAAGCCTACAATGGCAATAAGTACATACCTAATAATAGTCACCCTAAATGTAAATGGTCTGAATGCACAAATCAAAAGATGTACACTCACTGAATGGATAAAAAAACAAGACCCATCTATATGCTGCCTACAAGAGACTCACTTCAAACTCACAGACATACACAAACAGAAAGTAAAGGGATAGAAAAAGATATTTCATGCAACTAATAGGGACAAAAAAGCAGAAGTTGCAGTACTTTTATCAGACATAACAGACTTCAAAACAAAGAAAGTCACAAGAGACAAAGAAGGACATAACATAATGATAAAGAGGTCAGTCCAACAAGAAGATATAACTATTCTAAACATCTATGCACCCAACACAGAATAATCTACATATGTGAAACAAATACTCACAGAATTAAAGGGGCAAATAGAATGCAATGCATTCATTTTGGGAGACTTCAACACACCACTCACTCCAAAGGACAGATCAACCAGACAGAAAACAAATAAAGAGTCAGAGGCACTGAACAACGTATTAGAACAGATGGAACTAACAGGCATATACAGAACACTCCATCCAAAAGCAACAGGATACACATTCTTCTCAAGTGCACATGGAACATTTTCAAGAATAGATCATATATTAGGCCACAAAAAGAACCTCAGTAAATTCAAAAAGATTGAATTGTACCACCCGGCTTCTCAGATAACTATGTTGTGAAACTAGAAACAAATTGTTCAAAGAAAATGAAAAAGCCCACAAACACATGGAGGTTTAATAACATGCTCCTAAAAAATCAATGGATCAATGACCAAATAAAAACAGAGATCAAGCAATATATGGAGAAAAATGACAACAATAATTCAACACCACAAAATCTATGGGACGCAGGGAAGGCTGTGCTAAGAGGGAAATATATTGCAATACAGGCCTACCTCAGGAAAGAAGAACAATCCCAAATGAACAGTTTACACTCACAATTAATGAAACTAGGAAAGGAAGAATAAATTAGGCCCAAAGTCAGTAGAAGGAGGGACATAATAAAGATTAAAGCAATAAAAAAAATTCAGAAGAATAAAACAATAGAAAGAATCAATGAAAGCAGAAGCTGGTTCTTTGAGAAAATAAACAAAATAGATAAACCCCTAGTCAGACTTATCAAGAAAAAAAGAGTCTACACACATAAGCAGATTCAGAAACGAGAAAGGAAAAATCACTACGGACACCTCAGAAATACAAAGATTGTGAGAGATTACTATGAAAAATTATATGCTAACAAACTGGATAACCTAGAAAATGGACAATTTTCTAGAAAAACACAACCTTCCAAGGCTGACTGGGGAAGAAACAGAAAATCTGAATAGAGCAATTACCATCAAAGAAATTAAATTGGTAATCAAAACACTACCTAAGAAAAAAATCACCTGCACCAGATGGTTTAACTGTTGAATTTCATCAAACATTTAGTGAAGACCTAATACCCATCCTTTTTAAAGTTTTCCAGTAAGTAGAAGAGGAGGGAATACACCCAAATTCATTCTACGAGGCCAACATCACCCTAATACCAAAACCAGGCAAAGACACCACAAAAAAAGAAAATTACTGAACAATATCCCTGATGAACATACATGCAAAAATACTCAACAAAATATTAGTAAACCAAATTCAGAAATACATCAAGAGGATCATACACCATGACCAAGTGGGAGTCATCCCAGGGATGTAAGGATGGTACAACATTCGAAAATCCATCAACATCATCCACCACATCAACAAAAAGAAGAACAAAAACCACATGATCATCTCCATAGATGCTGAAAAAGCATTTGACAAAATTCAACATCCATTCATGATAAAAACTCTC
>JAQQAC010002594.1:658447-864500 GCA_029783875.1 Phataginus tricuspis | reverse complement strand
GTGAGGATGGCCAACATCCAAAAGACAAACAACAAGAAATGTTGGCAAGGATGTGGAGAAAGGCGAACCCTCCTACACTGCTGGTGGGAATGGAGATTAGTTCAACCATTGTGGAAAGCAGTATGGAGGTTCCTCAAAAAACTCAAAATAGAAATACCATTTGACCCAGGAATTCCACTCTCAGGAATTTACCCTAAGAATGCAGCAGCCCAGTTTGAAAAAGACATATGCAGCCTTATGTTTATCGCAGCACTATTTACAATAACCAAGAAATGGAAGCAACCTAAGTGTCCATCCATAGATGAATGGATAAAGAAGATGTGGTACATTTACACAATGGAATATTATTCAGCCATAAGAAAAAAACAAATCCTACCATTTGCACCAACATTAATGGAGCTGGAGGGTATTATGCTCAGTGAAATAAGCCAGGCAGAGAAAGACAAATATCAAATGATTTCACTCATCTGTGGAGTATAAGAACAAAGCAAAAACTGAAGGAACAAAACACAGACTCACAGAACCCAAAATGGACTAACAGTTATGAAAGGGAAAGGGATTGGGGAGGATGGGGGAAGGGAGGGATAAGGAGGAAAAAGGGGCATTACGATTAGCAGACATAATGTAGCGGGGGGGCATATGGTGAAGGCGGTATAACAGAGAAGACAAGTAGTGACTCTATAGCATACTCCTACGCTGATGGGCAGTGACTGTAATGGGGTATGTGGTGTGGATTTGATAGTAGGGGAAGTCTAGTAACCATAATATTGCTCATGTAATTCTACATTAATAATAGCAAAATTAAAAATAAAGAAATAAAGAAATAAGCAAACAAAAAAATAAAGTATTTTGATACATTTGAGTGTCAGGACAACAACCTTCATTCCTTAGTATGTGCTGCTTGAATTAAACATTCATAAGGCATAAAGAACCCTCAATGTTTCTTGGTCATCAATTGGCCCATTTTTCTTTCCTATTTTCAAAGAGAGATTTAGTTATTGATACATAAGTTACTTCCAGCTGAAACAATATGCTAAAGTAGGCAAATCATTGAGTTTGGATTCCAACATGTACACACATTAAACACAGCTCTACCATTGATTAGTCGTGTGATGTCAGATAATTTACTCTATCAACTTTAGGTTCCTTGTTGGTTAGCTAAGAAAAAAAAAAAAAAGAGCAGAACAGAACACCAAGTTGGGACTGGTATGAGGGCCAAATGGACTAAAACTCACTTAGTACTTACTAAGTTAGTAAAGAAATACTACTGAACATTACGGCAGTATGGTGGCCATAATCAGCATCTGAGTGGGGAACCGTGCGTATTGATCTTGTACACACCACAAACTTAGACACGTCCCCCATCACCTGTGTACACAAACGGCTAGGTATGGCAACACTCCTACTTTATGTGTCACTCACTTTCAGTGATTTTAAGTAGTGTGTAAAATAATCAACTGTACTTCAATAAAAAGATACATCAACAAAAAATAAATAAATCTTGTGTAAAAGAAACTGAGATTGTGAAAAATGATAAGAAATGATAGTTATTCCCCAATATGGCTGCTCTGGTATCTAAAGACATGCTACATTTTATTTTAGCAATTGAGTCCCCATCTCTCCAAGGAATATCTCTGCCAATAAATCATGGCAGGGATTTAGCCTCGCAGCCCACTATATGCCAAATGGTGTCTCGCTTCTTGAACACCCACAGTTAAGTGCTCAGCCTTGACCAAGGAACACCCACCTGAGCTTGAGAGTTAAGCTAGTCCTCGGAACAGATTACAGTAAGGCTATTGTTTTGCTGTGCGTCCCAGAATAGGTTAGTGACACCACTAGCTGAAGACTAAAACAAGGGCTCATGGTACACTGGAAGAAACCTCAATGGTGACTTCAGGGAACTGTCTCCTTTGAGGAAGAGAATCAGAAAAGCTAGTATCCAAGATCCCTCTGGCTTGTCTGCCTCAGACCAGTATTACTTTCAGATCTTTCAAACCATGGTAAGAAGCACTTTATGCTGTAACCATTCACTGGGATCAGGAGGAGCAGGAGATTTCCAAACTGAGGAGATTATAAAACCCAGATTCCAAGGCTAAATAGTCTATCTGATTCAATAGGTCTAAGGGTGGCCTGCAGATGTGCACTTGTGGGAGCTCTTCAGCTGATTCCAGTGTACAACCAAGTTTGGGAATAAGTGAAATAAAGCATGTTTTTGTTTAGTTGTATGTTTTTTTCCCTCATCTTGTTTTGTTTTTAATTGTGGTAAAATACACACAACATAAATCTTACCATCTTAACTATTTTTAAGTGCACAGTTCAGTGGTATTAGGTACACTCACATTTTTGTGCAACCATCACCACCATCCATCTCCAGAATTCTTTTCGTTTTGCAAAACCACAACTCTGTCCCTACTAAACAGTAATTCCTCATTTCCTCTATTTAGATGTATATTATTTTGTGAAATAATTTCTATAATTTTTTGTAATTTTTCACTCAAATCCCATTTGCTGCATTCAAATCTAACATACATTATAAAATAACTTCTCCTCTTCAAACCTAGAAAAACAAAAACTGTTCTAGAGATACAACACAAAAATGTTCAGATAGGACAACATGATTAACATGGGTGAAATATGAGTTAAGTGGTGATTATATGATGTGGTGACCTTAAAACTTGGGCCACACTGGGCTTTGACTTGTGGAATTTGTCCCATTCCCTTGACAGATGTGAAATGTTATCTTTAACCTACATAGTGTGACAGCATTTCTGCTAACAAACCAGCCATATCTCTATTCCTGCTGGACTGTCATACTAAAATAACAAGTTATGGGAGATTATATAGAGTTGGCCAAATTTATGAAGCCCTTCAGAGAAATCTAAATTGTCCCTCTCTCTTGCAAAGACAAAACTGTTTAAGAATAAAGCATTGTGGAGTTCTGAAATAACAGAAAATGCCTTGACTTCACAAAGCAATTAATTATTTTTTAAACACATCTTTCCACAGAACATGCACAATTAATCAATAACATCCCTCTAGACCACAGAGACTAAGATAGGTCATACTGATGAAGAAAATTAAAGAGGAAAACACAGGAGTATTTAAATCTTAATTCTGTTTCAGCTAGTGTTTATTTATATAATATTATGTAGCTCTCTACACTGTAATAAGCACTAAGAGGTCACACAAGACATACAAAGTCCTGACTTTCAAAATACTTAAAATGTCACCGAGAAAACAGAGTATACATTAAAGAAGATAAACAATAATAAAAGATAGTCTATAGATGTCAAAATAAATGGCACAGAAAAAATAATACAAGAATTCAGGGTAGAAAGCTAGAAATATAGGATGGAGGGATCATTTGGGCATAAATTTCATGAGGTGGAAGTTGTGCTGAGTCCAGAAGGATAAATATTTTTTTATAGCGGAAAAGATGAAGGAGAGAAACAAACCAGAAAAGAAGCTTGAGCCAAATCATAGATATGAGAAATGTGTGCTGGGTTCAAGCACCCAAGTTACAAAGGAGAATCTGGCTTTATTGGTGACCTTAATTTAAAGGAACCACACGAGGAAGTACTGGTAGTTCAATAGGCTTAATACGTGGATAAGGGTGAAGGACCCTAAATACTAATCTGAAATACTTGGACTTTATCCTGTATGCCAGTGATCATGAAACATTTTTCATCATGTACTTTTGTCAATTTTGACCCTGCATTCATAATACATTTACAGTTACTTAGAAAATATATTACTGAGTGATTAGTTTGTAATTCAATAAAAAAGATATTTAAATATCTTGCTAATCATAATTGCATACCATTATTACATAACACCTCAAGTACAATATCTACTGGGGATGAGTTACAGCATGAGGGCAATGAATCAAAGTTCATATTTCTAATAATATTTTGGTTTATTTAAGATTATTTAGAAAAATGATCTGACTATATAATCACATTTAACAGTATATATGACAAACAGCACCTAAAAGGAAGTAAAAAAAAAAGTGGTGGCTTTGCCATTTTTGAAGACTTAGTAATATAAAAAGAAGGAAAAGTATCTCATTTGTAATGGCTTTTCTGATTGTTTGTTGTAAAGAATATTTTGGATACACTGGGTTAAACAAAATATATTATTAAAATTCATTTCACCTGTTTCTTTTTATTTTTTAAATGTAGTTATTGGAAAATTTTAAATCACATATGTGGCTAGCACTGCATTTCCATTGGCCAGCACCGTCGAGATACTGAAGTGCCTGAAATGTAAGAGATGATTAAAGCAAGACTATTCTGAATAAAGTTTAAACAAATTGCTATATTCATTGCCTGATTTAACCAGGTTATCTTTATATACATAGTATGCATCCACTTATATACATATATGTGTGTATACTGTATATATATAAGTATATACTATATATATGTGTGTGTATATATATACATATATATGTATGGTACATATGTATTTTTTTAGTACCACATATTTTAGAGATATTCAGTAGTAATGCACAAGGAGAAAGGATGAAGAGAGTTGATGAGTGTGGCACAGAGAGATGACAGATACGTGAACAAGATACTGCTGAGAGAGCAGTAAAGTCCTCCCTCTCAGACCTCCTTATCCAGATACAATCTGTACTCGGGAGAGGAGTAGAGCACAGCACGCCCAAGGCAGGGCAGCACACAGCACGGCATAGCCACCACAGAAGCCAGCCCTCCTGGCCTCCACTTTCACCTGTACTCAGCCAGTGCACATGAACAGTGACAGTGCACGGCCAGACACCCCGCAGGGCCAGGTGGGGGCATGTGCCCCTGCTGGACATCAGCACACTCGTCAAGAGTGGTACTTCCCGCTCCACCGTGGCCACCAAGCTACCACGCAGTCAGACAGGAGGGTGCACTATCCTTGGATAGAAATAAAGGTCACTAATTAGGTTCATCATAATCAGATTTGGATACTCACGGTGCTGAAAAGTGCCAGTGAGATTTTAAGATTCAAAACATTAGATTTGAAAGAAAAAAGACTGGGGGTATAGAAGGATGGCTAGTCACAGATGCATCAATAAACAGCGTTCCAGAGAGAAACGATGGTGCTCATTCAAGGAGTAGAATCTCAGGGAGGGAAAGTCATTTGACTTTAAATAGTGAAGCCTCTACTGTATGTCCAACAATATACATGTGTGCTTGTGTGTGTACACATAATATATGTTTATTTGTTATGTGTACATATGCACATATATATACTACAATATACATGTGTGTGGATACAGACTATGTATATAAGTTTGTTAGTGCAGTTTTGCTCCCAGACTCTCAAGAAAAGTTTCCAAAGAGGCTACTTCCATGACCCCTTGAAGAGCTAACTCTTCTTGGAACCACATCTGCCAGATCAGCTATGATGAATAAATACGAAATAAGGGTCTTAGCTCAGATTTGCTTTTATTCTTGTTAATACATAAAGAAATTTTAGTTTAAATAAAACCTCAAAAGACTATTTAGTAATATGGTTCAATTGCCACATTTTAAATCAATTACATCACATTAATTTAATACAGAATTAATTTTTTAAAGTAAAAGGAGAAATTATGATTAACTATTAGGAAAACCTGTTGAACCAAAAATAAATATTTTAACACATTCAGTGTATTTACATATATATATACATACATATATAACATATACAGAATATTTAACATATTCTGGAGTTAGGCATTATCCTTTGAAGATAAGGAGTTAATAAAACAGATTTTTCAATTCTTAGGAGATATAAGAATGGAAAGGATGTTTATCAAAGCCTCTTCTAATAATATAATTCTTTAAACCTTCCAGAATCTGACATTATTTTATGGAAATAAATTCTGTTTTGATTTTTACACTTGCAAATACTAAATAGCAGTATTGCAAAGCTGTGAGGATTATTAATTCATGAGACAAAAATGGGACTATTAGTTTTACATATTCATTTTCCTAATGAAATACTTGATTTGAGCTGATTTTTCCTCCAGAAAATGATTATATTCATTGTTGTTTAGAAAGACAACTTCTACTATCAGTAGACTAGAGCTATGGCCCTGTCAAAGGTTCACTCCTGGTTTCAAAGGTAATGTATAAATAACTCCTCTCTTTCTTGATATTACATTTAGTATGAATATCTATAAGGAAATTAATTCTACAATTTTAATTTGTGCAGTTGTTGGAGAAATAATTTTATAATTATATGATAGTAAAGAAAGGTTTGCTGCTGTGAGACAATGGAAGTACAAATTTAACTGAAACACTAGACCCTGTTTTAATATAATTTTTAATACTGTTCAATACTGTCTAGTTTTTACTTTATGACATAGGATTTTTTTTTTCACAACTCCACCTAATAAGTAAAAGCATTACTATAACACTGTGTACAGGATGGTGGCTAGCACACAGCAGGTACACAATAAGTACTTTTTTAAGTGAAAAAATGGTTAAACTGTTTAGATCTATTAATGCACCTTTTCCTTCAGTAAATATTTATGAACATATAAAGATACAATATAGACTTTATATACACTAGACACTAGAGATAAAGGTGAATAAGACATGGTCCTCAACCTCAAAAAACTCTCAATCAATAGAAAAAATATAAAAAAAACAGATAATAACAATTACCTACGGCAAATTCAATGATTCCAATTTTCACAAAATTCTACATGCACACGTTAAACCTATCTTTGGAGGACTGTGGGGAGAGGGATGGGGTCATAAAATGTTTCTTGAAAGAAATGAGTATTAAATGATGAACAGTGTCCATCAAACACAAAACAAAGGAAAGAACACCTCAGATAGAGGGAATCACAAAGATGAGAAAAAGAAGGGGATACTCAGAAAGAAGTTCCACATGGCTTTAATGAAAGGATTTAAGGACTTAATAAAAGGCAGAAAGCTGGAAAGGGAGACATGCCCGATTGCAGAACTTGTTTTTGTTTTCTTAAAGATAATGGGGAGCCTTTAAAAGTCTTCAGTAGATGACAGGTTTTTATATTAGATAATTGCTCTGCCAATTATGTAAAAGAGATTTGACTGAAGGCGGATTGGTGTTCCAGTCATCAAGCAGAGGCTTAATAAGGACTTGAACTAAAACAATAGCATCTGCAAGCAAGAGAGAATCTGATTCTCACAATGTTTAGGTAGGACAGCAACTCTCAATCTCTAGAGTCTAGGAAAACCAAGTAGAGGTATATTTCAAACTACCCCTTTACTCCCTCTAAGGAGTGTACCCCCTCCTCCAATGAGAACCACTGGCTTTGTGACCTATTATTAATGACGTCTGTAAGTGTGTCATAGCTCTCAGGTGTTCAGGGAAGGAAAAAGTTGAGAACCACATAGTTAGAAGGTAAAATCACCAGGATTTGGTAATTAAATAATTGCATAGAGGAGTGGATTATGGAAAAGGAGGAATCTATGATCATCGTGTGAACCGATGGCTGATACAGCCGTTAGCTGAGGCGGGCAAGAAGGTGTAGAGAGAAGCGGGTTTAGAGGCTGAGGTGCTTGCAGAACTTCCAGGTGTAAAGATCAACAGAAATTGGAAATAAAAGTCTGAGATTTGGAGAAGTCTGAGCTAGAGATTTGAAGTTATCAGAACATAGATGAGAGATAACATGCAAGTAAAGGAATCTCTTGTAGACCAAGAAGAAATAAGACCTGAAAAGCACTCTTTAGTGAATGGGCAAAGTGGAGCTTAGGAAGACAGCTGAGAAGAAATTGAAAAAAAAGGTAAAGAAGGAGAAGGAGGGGAGGGGGGAAAGAAGGGAAACCACCACCAGGAGAGTAGTATCCTGAAACCCTCATATAAAGAGAGTTTCAAAAAAGAGGGGGTAATCAAGAGTGAATGCAGTTGAAGAGTACAATTAGATAGGTACCTGGAGCCTCCTGCCTTTGGCAGTAAGCTGGTGTTGGTGAGCTGTTCCAGAAGACATTCCATGAAGACATGGAGGTAGCAGACAGGTTATATCAGACTAAGGAGTGAATAGGAATTGAGGAAATGATTAAAGTGGAAAGAGATTACTCTTTGAATAAGCTAAAATGTATTAAATCTTTCTTACTGCACTGCTACATTATTGTGTTTACTCACAAAAAATAATTTATCATTCTCATTTTTTAATTAAAAAAGAAATTCACAAATACATAAAATTGTCCTAATTGTGAAGCCAGGAAAAGCAAACTATGAAGTCTGCATTTTCAATGCAAAATTTTTAATACCACCTGAGACCCCAACTAGATTGAAAGCAAATACACCATGCTCAAAGTAAATTCCTTTGATTCTTCTTAATGTAACTTAATGTAACTATCAACTTTGAAAATGAGGACAGGTTAAGTCAAAACAAGGACTGGTTTCTGCCAGACAATTAGAGCCTCACTTAAACAAAGCTTTTTCTCTTAATCTTACTGTCTAAACTCCAAATTTGATCTGCAACACAGGTCTACATACTAATTCATAAAAGTGAGAAGGGAAAATAGAACATAGTTATATAAAACAGAATTCTGTTTTGTGTTTTCAGAAATATACACTTGACACCTGGCTCAATAAAATATATTTAGAGGAAGTCACACATAGTGGCCCTCTGATAGATACATATATAGAAGAACACAGCTTATAGTTCACATTGACCATATCTTATGTATCTGGGTATTCAATTAACCATTCATTCAACAAATATTAATAAGTATCTAGTGTTATTCCAGGTAGAAGACCCTAGTGTTAAGGATAAAGCCTACAGTTGACAGAAAAGTCACACAATTATAACTATACATGTAAAAGTTGGAGAAGGAACAAGGATTCTTACTCTAATTTGGGAAATTGGGAAAGAATAGTAAGGAAATGCTTCCTGATGAAGTAACACTTAAGTTGAAATCTACAAAACACATGTGAGTCAAGTGAAGAGAAGGTCTGGAGGCAAGAGAAACCATGAAGCATTACAGGAACTGAAAAAAAAGTTTGATTTGGCTGGAATCTAATGTGAATACAAACTTGGCAAGGCATGAAACTGGAGAGATGGGTAGTTTGGATGCAAATGATGTAAGCCACATGTGGGAGGTGCCTGTGAGAAGGCCATAGTGATCCCCAATTTATGTAGCCCTCAGCCTCGAGTATGGGCTGAATTACTGACTCACTTCTAATAAACAGTATACAGCAAGAGTGATGGGCTGTCACTTCCAAGATCACACATAAAAAGACTGTTGCTGCTCTCTTAGGTGTTCCCTCTCCCTCTGGATCACTCATGAGTCTCTCACTCTGGGGGAAGCCAAGTACCATATCAGGAGGCAGTCCTTGGGAGGTCACAAGAGTGAGTTAGAAGCAAATTCTCCCTAGGCTGGACAACAAGCTGACTTCAGCCCTGTTTGACACCTTGATTGCAGCTTTGTGGGAGACCATGAGTCAGTATCCACTACTGGACACCTGATACACAGAAACTATGAGATAGTAAATGTGGGTTGTCTCCAGCCACTGTAGTTTGGGGTAATCTGCTAACACAATAGACAGTTAATACACCATGTTAAAGAATCGTACTGAGCATTAACCTAAAGGACTGAGAATTTGTTAAAGGGTTTTAAGCAGAAAAGAACATTGAACGTCCCCATGTGCAATTTTAGACATTCAAAAAATTTCCATAGTAAGCTTTAAAGAATAATCTGGAACCATCAGTGAAAGCAAACATAAGTAACAATTTCTGCTACAAAACTGTAGTTGTAAAGCTCAGCATCCTACATAAAACTTTCACCTCATCCCCAATTTAATTAGTTAACAATTAACCTACTGGGGATATTATTGTCCTTGACTTCAAGTATACTACAAAGCTACAATAATCAAAACAGTATGGTGCTGGCACAAGAACAGACTCATAGATCAATTGAACAGAACAGAGAGCCCAGAAATAAACCTACACATTTATGTTCAACTAAAATATGATAAAGTAGCCATGAATATACAGTGGGGAAAGGAAAGTCTCTTCAATAAATTGTGTTGGGAAAACTGTCCAGCTACATGCAAGAGAATGAAATTGGATTACTCTCTAACTTCAGACACAAAAGTAATCTTAAAATGGACTAAACGACTAAATTTAAGACATGAAACTATTAAAACTCTTACAAGAAAACATAGGCAAAAATCTCTCAACTATAAGCATGAGCAATTTTTTTTGACACTTCTCCCCAGGCAAGGGAAACAAAGGAAAAATGAACAAGTGGAACTACGTTGAACTAAAAAGCTTCTGTACAGCAAAGGACACCATCAACAAAACAAAAAGGCAACCTACAGTATGGGAGAAAATATTCATAAATGATTTATCCAATAAGGGGTTAACATCCAAAATATATAAAGAATAAAGAACTCACATAACTCAACACCAGAAAAGCAGAATCGAATTTAAAAATGGGCAGAGGACAATGGTCTATAAGATCTCTTTATGTTGGCAGATATTAACTGCAATAGTTGGGGTGAGGATTTAATATGTGTAACTATTGAGCCACTCACTGTGTTATATACTTGAAACCAATATAATATTGTATATCAACAATACTTAAATTTTAAAAAAATGGGCAGAGGACTTTACCAGACATTTTTCCAAAGAAGACATACAGATAGCCAACAGGCACATGAAAAGATGCTCCATATCTCTAATCATCAAGGAAATGCAAATCAAAACCACAATAAGATATCACCTCACACCAGTCAGAATGGCCACCATCCAAAAGACAAAAAATAACAAGTGTTGATGAGGATGTGGAGAAAGGGGGACCCTTGTGCGCTGTTGGTGGAAATGTCAGTGGTGCAGCCACTGTGGAAAGCATTATAGAGGTTCCGCAAAAAGCTAAAAATAGAAGTACCATTCAACCCAATAACTCCACTTCTAGGAATTTATCTGAAGAAAACACAATCTCTGATGCAAAAAGATATGTGCACCCTATGTTTACTGCCACATTATTTACAGTAGTCAAGATATAAAAGCAACTGAAATGTCCATCAATAGATGAATGGATAAAGAAGATGTGGTACATAGGCACAATTATTCATCCATAAAAAAAGAGATCCTGCCATCTACAGCAACATGGGTGGACTTAGAGGGTATTATGCTAAGTAATCCAGAGAAAGACAAACACCATATGATTTCACTTATATGCGGAATCTAAAAACAAAACAAAAACAAAACAAAATAAACAGAACAGAAGACTCATAGACACTGATAAGTGACTAGTGGTTTTGGATGGAGTGGGTGGGGTGAGTGAGGGTGATAAAGGGGCACAAAATCTCAGTTATAATATGAGCTGGTCACAGGGATGGAAGTACAGTATGGAGAATATAGCCAATTTTTCTGTAACATCTTCCTATGTTGACAAATAGTAACTGCACTATTTGGGGTGAGGATTTAATAATGTGGCTAACTATTGAACCACTGTGTTGTATACTTGAAACCAATATAATATTATATATCAAATATATTTCAATTTTTAAAAAAGAGGAAAAATTTAACCTGATTAATTTCTTAAAAACTGTAGAATCTCCCCCTTCCTCTTCAGATACACTGGCTACTGCCTCAATTTAAGCCCCTACTATTACCAACCTAGACCGCTCGCAAAACCCTCCTAATCATATTTCCACCTAGAGTCTGGTACCCTTCCAATGCATTTCCAAACTACCAAGTCCCCCTCAATGCCAAAAAAAGATGGGGGAGGTAGGCTACAGGGATCATAAAAGGCGAAAACTTAATACTTTATACCCTACCAGAGGATAGTAAATAATTTATGCTACTATGCAAGTCATAAAAATACTTCAGTTGGCATGGCTCCTGTCTCTTCTTTATCATCATCCGAACCACAACTGAGCATAAGACTCCTAATTTAGTAGGCTCTGAGAAAAATGTGCAAAGAGCTTAGTATAATTTTCATTAGATTAAAGCAGCTGAATCCACTAATTAGTGAGTAAGTCTGTCCTACATGCATCTCAAAAAAGAAGCTACAATGTTGAAGCACTTTTGAATGCTATCACTACTTTCAAATATACATGCCAATTTAGAGAAGTTAAAATACTAGGAGAAAATAAAGCAACTTCATTATTTTTGATAAGGAAAGCCAGATACATTTGGGGAAAAAATTTCAGACTCACATCCCTTCAAAAAACTATTCCATTTACCAACTTGACACTTCCATATAGCACTTCACAACTCAGGATAAGTCCATGACCCACTCTGGGAGACACAATTTTATAAGTATTCAGAAACAAGACAAGATTAGTACCTCAGGAGCCATTAGCATTTCCAAAAACATTATATGAATTGTTCCTATGTGAGACATTTAATAGTAAAAAGGAAATTGGTAATTAATTCACAGTCATTTCAACTGCACGTTTCAAGTAATAATGATGTCATAAAAATCCTTTCCAGGTAACCAACTGTTAAGTGAATATGGAAAGTTCCAATAATTAAGAAAGGAAAGGCATGACCCTATCTATGCAATAAAAGTAAACAGAAGTTTTCAACTAAAATCTCAGCTTTTATTTTTCTAAATAATGTAGACATATTTTGTGAAGTTTAATGAAAAATTATACATAATCATTTATCCTAAAAATTGCATTTCATTGAGCAAAACTCTGATTCTCTACTTCATTTCTTTCAAATTTTTTGACAAAGTCAGCTATTGAAGTTCAGAGGTTCCATCAAGACAGAAAGTGAAAAATACTGTTTTTAACCACTTTGATAAATTTCAAAACATGAAAATACTCTCTATGCCACATTATTAATTAGTCTAAGGTAATTCTGCAAATCAAAATCCATTTTTTTCAGTTTAAGTGTTTGCCAAAATTAATATCAAAAATGTCTCCTGTAACTTACTAAGGAAAAAATTAACCTGCTTAATTTCTTAAAAACTGTAGAATCTCCCCCTTCCTCTTCAGATACACTGGCTACTGCCTCAATTTAAGCCCCTATTATTTCCTACCTAGACCGCTTGCAAAACCCTCCTAATCATATTTCCACCTAGAGTCTGGTACCCTTCCAATGCATTTCCAAACTACCAAGTCCCCCTCAATGCCAGAAAAAGGTGGGGGAGGTAGGCTACAGGGATCATGAAAGGGAAAACTTAATACTTTATACCCCATTAGATGGTCCAATAAACAATCCAATAAATTCATTAACACACTGAAATATTAGCATTAAAAGGAATCGTTCATCTCACCATAAATTCAGTTTAGAATGACTTAAAAAAATTTTTTTGATTTTGTTTCTAGTCAGGATTAGAATAACCATAATGGAGGTAAACATATATTTTCTAATATTTTGGAAAACTGTCATTAAGCAATAACACCCCTATAAATACCATCTAACAAGAAAATCTATTTATGCCTTATTTGTAATTTACACTTCACTTAGATGGTTCAGGATCATAAAAGCATCCATGGAGAGAGATTTAAAAATCATTATTCAACAATATTTGTTTAACAAAAAGTGATGGCTTAAATGTTACAGTATGTCTCTTGAATATCTTCACATTAAATAGTAATTGAACAAAAAGCCCCCTGGTTCTGCTCAAGAGCAAGTCCCACAAAGCTCCTCATTATTGGAACGTCCAACTTGGAAGCCAAACTAAATAACAAGGAGTAATTTACCAATTAGAACTTCCTGCTCTTTTCTCTTTATTCCTTAAACTCCATTCAGAGGCTGAACCGGTCAAACACTTTTAGCTTCAAAACAGCAACTGAAAGGATTTCATTTGTGTCTCTCCAAGGTGAACCCGTCAAGAGGCAGCGGTGATGCAGTCCATGTCTGCCTGCAGTAATTTCCCTTAAAGACAGAGAAGTGGGTTTCCACTCCGGCAGAATATGCACTTTCCTTTTCCCATTATTTCATTTCAATTAATGACCTTCAAATTTTATGCCGGTGTAACTACTGGGCTTAAAAATGTTGTGTCAGTGAGTCCCTAGAATCTGCTGACGTCTTCAGACCAAACCTATATACATAGGCAATGAATCACTTCACAGGGGACTGACAAAGACCGGAAGGAGGGCTGTGAGACTGTGTGAAACCGCAAACCATGGGGACCTAGACAAGGAGATTGCAGGATTCTCTTTGTAGTGCGGCCACAGCAAGAGAGGGGGTGAAATGATGAGCACTTGGAGACCTTTGGCAACATTTGAATTTCTTGCCTACATTTTCCTAATTGTAATCCAAGTTTACGACACAGATTGTTATTCAATTTAAAATGCCCAATGATTAACAGAATTTAGATGCAGACTTCTAAATTGCAAACATATTCACAGATTTACACTAGATCATGAAATCCAGTCCTCTTTCCAACCTAAGAAGACCTGACATGAGGTTCTCGGCCTCCCCACTAAAGACCCACTAGCAATAAAAAAGGAGGCTACAACCACAAAAAAGAAAATTACAGACCAATATCCCTGATGAACATACATGCAAAACTACTCAACAAAATATTAGCAAACCGAATTCAAAAATACATCAAAAAGATCATCCATCATGATCAAGTAGGATTCATCCCAAGGATGGTACAACATTAAAAAATCCATCAACACCATCCACTATATCAAAAAAAAGAAGGACAAAAACCACATGATCATCTCCATAGATGCTGAAAAAGCATTCAACAAAATTCAACATCCATTCATGATAAAAACTCTCAACAAAATTCATATAGAGGGCAAGTACCTCAACATAATAAAGGCCATATATGACTAACCCATAGCCAACATTATACTTAACGGCGAAAATCTGAAAGATTTTCCTTTAAGATCGGGAACAAGACAAGGATGCCCACTCTCCCCAATTTTATTCAACATAGTATGGAGGTCCTATACACAGCAATCAGACAACACAAAGAAATAAAAGGCATCCAGATTGGCAAGGAAGAACTCAAACTGCCCTTGTTTGCAGATGATATGATATTGTACATAAAAAGCCCTAAAGAATCCACTCCAAAACTACTAGATCTAATATCTGAATTCAGCAAAGTTGCAGGATACAAAATTGATACACAGAAATCTGTTGCATTCCTATACACTAATGATGAACTAGCAGAAAGAGAAATCAGAAAAACATTTCCATTCACAGTTGCACCAAAAAGAATAAAATATCTAGGAATAAACCTAACCAAGGAAGCGAAAGACCTATACCCTGAAAACTACAAGACAGTCTTAAGAGAAATTAAAGAGGACACTAATAAATGGAAATTCATCCCAGGCTCTTGGGTAGGAAGAATTAATATTGTCAAAATGGTCATCCTGCCTAAAGCAATCTACAGATTCAATGCCATCCCTATCAAAATATCTACAGCATTCTTCAATGAACTAAAGCAAATAGTTCTAAAATTCATATGGAACTACAAAAGACCCTGAATAGCCAAAGCAATCCTGAGAAGGAAGAATAAAGCAGGGGGAATTATGCTCCCTGACTTCAAGCTCTACTACAAAGCTACAGTAATTAAGACAATTTGGTACTGGCACAAGAACAGACCCATAGACCAGTGGAACAGAATAGAGAGCCCAGATATTAACCCAAGCATATATGGTCAATTAATATACAATAAAGGAGCCATGGATATACAATGGGGAAATGACAGCCTCTTCAACAGCTGGTGTTGGCAAAACTGGACAGCTACATGTAAGAGAATGAAACTGGATTATTGTCTAACCCCATACTCAAAAGCAAACTCAAAATAGATCAAAGACCTGAATGTAAGTCATGAAACTATAACACTTTCAGAAAAAAACGTAGGCAAAAATCTCTTGGACATAAACATGAGCAACTTCTTCATGAACATGTCTCCCCAGGCAAGGGAAACAAAAGCAAAAATGAACAAATGGGACTATATCAAACTAAAACACTTCTGTACAGCAAGGGATACCATCAGTAGAACAAAAAGATATCCAACAGTATGGGAGAATATATTCATAAATGACATATCCGATAAGGGGTTGACATTCAAATTATATAAAGAGCTCACACACCTCAACAAACAAAAAGCAAATAAGCCAATTAAAAAATGGGCAGAGGAGCTAAACAGACACTTCTCCAAAGAAGAAATTCAGATGGCCAACAGGCACATGAAAAGATGCTCCACATCACTAGTCATCAGACAAATGCAGATTAAAACCACAATGAGGTATCACCTCACACCAGTTAGGATGGCCAACATCCAAAACACAAACAACAACAAATGTTGTCGAGGATGTGGAGAAAAGAGAACCCTCCTACACTGCTGGTGGGAATGTAAATTAGTTCAACCATTGTGGAAAGCAGTATGGAGGTTCCTCAAAAAACTCAAAATAGAAATACCATTTGACCCAGGAATCCCACTCCTAGGAATTTACCCGAAGAATGCAGCAGCCCCGTTTGAAAAAGACAGATGCACCCCTATGTTTATCGCAGCACTATTTACAATAGGCAAGAAATGGAAGCAACCTAAGTGTCCATCAGTAAATGAATGGATAAAGAAGATGTGGTATATATACACAATGGAATATTATTCAGCCATAAGAAGAAAACAAGTCCTACAATTTGCAACAACATGGATGGAGCTAGAGGTTATTTTGCTCAGTGAAATAAGCCAGGCAGAGAAAGACAAGTACCAAATGATTTCACTCATATGTGGAGTATAAGAACAAAGAAAAAAATGAAGGAACAAAACAGCAGTAGACTCACAGAACCCAAGAATGGACTAACAGTTACCAAAGGGAAAGGGACTGGGGAAGATAGGTGGGAAGGGAGGGATAGGGGGGAAAAAGGGCTATTACAATTAGTACACATAATGTAGCGGGGGTGGGGGTGGGGTGGGGGGATACAGGGAAAACAGTATAGCACAGAGAAGACAAGTAGTGATTCCATAACATCCTACTGCTGATGGACAGTGACTGCAATGGGGTATGTGGTGGGGACTTGATAATAGGGGGAGTCTAGTAACCATAATGTTGCTCATGTAATTGTATATTAATAATAGCAGAATAAAAATAAAAAATAAAAAAAAGTGGCTTCACTGTGCCACTGGGAGGCTATCCAGGAGCCCGAGGGAACTGCCTCTGGCTCTCAACCCTGGGCCAGGGAAATTAGTTAAGGAGAGACTGCTTTTCAAATATTTGCTCACAGAAAGTATTTGTAATCAGATTTGTTCTTTTTAAGTTCATCTTATTTTGGGTCTGTACTGACAATCCACTGAAAATTCAGTAGAGTGTTCCTAATTTTATATTTAAAAATTATTCTTAACACACAAATGTGTTGCCTGTCTCAATGGGTTAGTTGAAAGAAGAAATTGTTGATACTAAATTGTTGATAGAATAAATTGTTTTTCCCATAGCAGCAGAGAGTCAGGATCTCTGAACCAAGAGGTGACAACGATTTTCTCCACGACCACACTTTGGTCAGGCTCTTCTGAGCTCTTTTGAAACAAGGCCTTGCCTCACGGGCTTCCACGCTTGTCTCTGCATTGTTCAAGTTGCAGAAGAGCCGCGCTAAGCTGGTTTGGCCACCCCCATCATCTGTACCTGATCATCCCCAGTATCTGACCTGCCAGGTAATGTATGGTCACGCAGGCCTGCCTACAGCAAGAATCCTGTCAGTTCGGTTTCACCAGACCCGCCTTAAGCCTGAGGTTTCCTCTTAGTAATTTTCCATCCAGTGACCCCGACCTTGCTCCTTGGCTATAAATCCCACACTCTTCTTTGCTCTATCTGGAGCTGAGTTCAGTCTCTCTCCCCGTTACAAAACTCCATTGCAGGGGTCCCTGTTTCTTTCTCGATGGTCTCCCTGAATAAAGTCTGCCTTCCTGTTCTGTAACGAAGAATTTTTCATGAATGATTTTTTTTCTTTAATAGAGGTCAAGGGCGTCTAAATCCTTTTTAAACCGGTTGGTAGGTTAAGCTTCGTCACTCGCTATGTAGTTTTAAAGGAGCCTAGGGAGTATAAATTAGGTGAAAATAAATACTGTAGAGATAAAGTATCAGTAAGTATAAAGAATCTGAACTTCGTACCAGTGTCTTAATATTACTGTTCTAGTATGGGGATGTTTCAGTTCAAATAAGCCAGATCAATAGTAGGTATTCACAGAATTTAAAATCTTAGCAAATCTTAGTGACCATTTAAGTCTCAACCCAAGCCACCAATTTTCCAGATAAAGAAATTAAACTTACAGGAAGGAGATCTGACAACATTTAAAAATACCAACAGAAGTTGATTTTACTTTCTGCATTTTGCAATTAGTTCTAAGTAATATTTAACAGGCAAAAAAGCATAGCTTGTTCTTACCTTTACAAACTTCAAAATCAACTTATCCAAAACACATATCCATTCTACCATCTCACCAGTGCCCAAATCAGAAAGAAATGAAATTCTCTTGGATTCCTGCTCATCTGTTCCAGGTGGCGTCTCCAGAGCCTGCCACCTGGTCCCCATTCTCCCCGCCCCTGCTCTTTCTCAGGAGCTCATCCCCTGCCTCCCCGCCACCAGCCTTGCTCGGGTCCAGCGCACCCTCCAGACCGTTGCAGTGATTGCTTCTCACTCACAGCTTTGACCTCATCGCTCCCCTGATTTTTATCACCCCTCTTTAGCATGGTATTCAGGGGCTTTTCACACTCTGGCTTTAACCTCTGGCCAATTCCTCTACTGCCCCCCCTCCACCCACATTTTGGGGTGGAAAGAAGATGAAAGCCTTCTCATCATTTCACCAATATCCAAGGCTCCATGTCTGGACACGTTTCTCCCTCTTTCAGAATCTTCTTCCCACCCACTTCTCTTCTCCCCGCTCTCCATCCTCTATCTCCAAATGGAGATATTTTCACGTCTTCATTTCACCTCCTACATGAAGTTTTTCTTCAAAAATGACACAAAATAAGTCAACTGGTTGCTCTTCCACAATGGTTAATTATCACAGCACATTTATTTGTATTACTATATCTACCCTTCTGAAATACCTTCAATCTCAACTTCTCCTTACCCTTAAATCATGAGCTACTTATTTATTTGTATAGCCTTACTTTCCATTAAAGTGCTTACATACAGTCAGTATTCTATAAATGTCTGTGGAACCAAAACACTTTGGCAATGAATCCATTAAATGCCAACAGACAAGATCAACAGCCATTTCAGAAATGACTTCCTACTGGGGCATCTGCCATCATTAAAAAAAAGTTGAAAAATATTGACTAATTTAATATAAATTAAATATTGAAATATTCAGAAAACTACACTATCCCTAAATGTTCATCGATGAACACTGAGCCTTCTGAAGTGCGTGACAGTCCTATGCACTGAGGTGATTCTAAATGACCTTAATAAAATACAACCTCTGCCCATGGGAACTTAAAATCTAAAAGTGTGACACTGGCAACATACACAGCCCTGACTGTAAGCCATAAGGATGACACATGTCATGTCGCTGAGGTCAGGAGTTGCTAAATATAAATGAGTCTACAAAACACAGAAAATCAGACATCTATATGGATGTTGAACTGAGATCATTATGAAATATCTGGCTCAACGCTACCTGTATTTTATTTATTTGCAGCCTCTTTTTTAAATAATTAGGATTTTTTAATAGATATAATATATATATATGTGTGTGTGTGTGTGTGGATGATAAATGATGTGAAGCATATAATAGCTGGCTGTTCTACAGAGTTAGATGGATGACAATGTAGGCAAATATAAATGATCAAGAGGCCATTTATGGTTTTCATATTTCATGAAGGTTTTTGGATTGATAGCCTGCTGGAATTAGTTTTATAAGAATGCATAATGAACACGGAATGTTCACACACAGAATCTCTAATTTATCTAAGCTATTTCAAACAAATTGATTGCTATTACTTTGTGATACAGAAAATAAAGCCACACATAGGCCACTGAAATACAATGAACAATCACATTCTGATATATTTTTCAGTGATTTTTCTAAAAGCTGTCACCCCACTGTGATTCTTAAAAAGAGAATCTATTAGGCTTCTTAAGTTTCTAAGGTCTTTGGCAGTTCTCTACTGTCTAGTTAATCAAGTAATACCTCCTCAGGGTACTTATGAGATGAGTAAAAACTGTGCTCATAATTTCTAGACTGTCAAGAAAATGGGAACTTACACTCTGAATAAACCCCAGGGATGTTACATAGCGAGTTATTTTGGTGTGGAGGGAATGGGAGGAGGAGACACACAGAGAGGCAGTGAAAAGTTTCTTGCACCTACCACCTACCTAATCTATTTTAACAGCATGTTTCAAAAATAATTATCACTAATATAATTATTAGTTACATAAGATAGGAAAATTGCATCTAGAGTAAAACAGGAATAAACAACTTTCTTTAAGAATTAAATTTGACATAGAACTTTTATGTTACCATTCTGCTATCTGATCATTTTTTATCTCAAATGATCTACACACCAAACTGTCATTAAATTTCTTGTGAATTTTAAATTAATTAAAACTTTAATTTTAATTTTTTTGACTGAAGCTTTGAAAAAGTAAATTATGTTCTCTATTCATTTCTTAATTTAATATTTCCAATCATATTAGCTCTGCAAATGCAAGGGGAAATGATTATTAATATCAATTCCTATTTTCCCTTATTTCTGTTTTGGTTGGTTGAAAAGTAGGTATGACCTTCAAAAAGAAAAATTTTAAATTTCTTTAAAACATCTTTAACTTGGCAAAAATACTGACAATGCCATAGATATTAATATTATGCAGTACTTAGTAAAAAATAATGTTGTTCCACAACATTGTGAATATACAAAATGCCAGTGAATTGAATTCATTAAAATGGTTAATTTTATCTTATGTGAATTTCACCTCAATATAAACATGTTTGAATATTAATAGAGGTCATTCTGTACTGTTGAAATTTACCTATAAATAAACAGTCTAACAAATGATGTTTCCCTAACTATAAAGAACCTTCTAGAATTACCAACCATTTAGTCTCTAAGTCATACTACACTTAGCTGACATTCTCTTCATCAACTCTCCCATAATAACACAACTGACCTTAACTATAGAATAATCACATAACAATTCCTTTATGTCCATAAGAGTTTCAGCATTATCATTATTAAAATTCTTTGGTGGAGAAATAACCTATGTAAAATACACACACACACACACACACACACACACGTATCTAGTACTCTAATTTTTAAAAAACACTTATTTCCTGAAAAGAAATTTTAAGACCAGCAATAACATCAAAAATTCTCTACTTAGTATTATTTAGTTCCAAAAAGCTCTCAAGGTTATTCCTAGAAACCCTACAAATACTGGGAATAAAATCTCACACTCTTGTGATACATGAACCATCATTTCCTGACTCTTTCAATTACTCTAAATCTGGCTAATCTCTCACTGATTTCTAGAAAATAGGATCCTTTATGTTTCTAAAGATGTGCTGGATATATAACTAATATCTGATTTTTCAATATCTGGTTATATAACTAATATCTAATGACTTTGATCTGATTACATCAGGCAACACAGGCCAAGGCAAAAGAAAAGGCTACTACCCAGTGAATGAAACTAATTTAGCTCGCATAGAAAGGTATCCATTGCAATGAATTGTCTCTGCTGAAAATTCTAAGATTCTAAGCTAGTTGCTAAACTCCTACTTACTTGGATGATTGACTAGATCGAGTCCAGTACTTCCTAATGATGTTCCTAGATGAAATGTATGTATTTAAAAGAACCACAATTTCGAGTTTACCATTCGCTATATGAACAGTTAATTTTCAAGAGAAAGTATGACTTTTTAATCAAAAGGAAGCAGAATTCTCCGTAGACTAAAAGGAGAGAAGGGAATCTTAATTTCAAGTGTATTGATATATAACTGGGAAAAAACTCAATAGTGAACCCAAGAGAAGATTAATAATCCTTAATGTTTATTGTAATAAGACAACAATGGAGGAAAATTTAACTCAGTAAAACACAATAAATTTCAAAAACTATACTTGAATTCTGATGTTTACTTTACCCAAACTCATCAGCATATGATTAACTATAGCCAGTCAGAGAAAATTAAGACATACTAACTATGAAAAATAAGATACTGTACACTTCTAAGTACTTGGATTACTATGCAAATTTCTTCTTAAAATTTCTTCCCCCCGATAACATCAAATGTAAAAGAACCAGGATTTCCATAACTGTCATATTGTGAAGTATAAATGGTGCCTATTAGGCTATTAAAAAACAAAACAAATATGTAGTGGCATTATTCCTACTAGACAAAAGGTTAAAGTAAACCAAGTGTCCAGGGACAGATTAATGGATTTAAAAATGTGGTACATACATACATACACAGAATATTATTCAACCTTGAAGCAGAAGGAAATTCTTGCACACACTATAAGGTGAACCCTGAAGTAATACTAGGGGAAATAAGCCAGTCACAAAGAACAGTGTGTGATCTCATAGATTTCATAGAGATGGAGAGTAGAATGGTGGCTATCAGGGCCTGGGGTGAGGGGAGCAGGGAATGGGGAGTCATTGTTTAATGCACACAGAGTTGTAAGTTACAAAAGATAAAAGTTCTGGAGACGGATGGTGGTGTTCGCTGCACAGAGTGAATGCACTTAATAGCTACTGAACAGTACACTAAAAATGGTTAAATGATACATGTTGTATACATTTTACAGTAAAAATGTAAGTAAGTTTTAGTATTTAAAAAGAACCCTAAGGAGGAATAAAACAGGGGAAATTACGCTCTCTGACTTCAAGCTCTACTACAAAGCCACAGTAATCAAGACAATTTGGTATTGGCACAAAAACAGACCCACAGACCAGTGGAAGAGAACAGAAAATCCAAACATTAACCCAAACATATACAGTCAATGAATATTTGATAAAGGAGCCTTGGATATACAATGGCGAGATGATGGCCTCTTCAGCAGCTGGTGTTGGAAAAACTGGACAGGAACATGTAAGAGAATGAAACTGGACTACTGTCTAACTCCATACATAAAAGTAAACTCAAAATAGATCGAAGACCTGAATGTAAGTCATGAAACCATAAAACTCCTAGAAAAAAACATAGGTAAAAATCTCTTGGACATAAACATGAGCGACTTCTTCATGAACATATCCCCCTGGGCAAGGGAAACAAAAGCAAAAATGAACAAGTGGGACTATATCAAGCTGAAAAGCTTCTGTATAGCAAAGGACACCATCAGTAGAACAAAAAGACATCCTACACTATGGGAGAATATATTCATAAATACATATCTGATAAGGGGTTGACATCCAAAACATATAAAGAACTCATGCACCTCAACAAACAAAAAGCAAATAATCCAATTAAGAAATGGGCAGAGGACACGAATAGACACTTCTCCAAAGAAGAAATTCAGATGGCACATGAAAAGATGCTCCACATCGCTAATCATCAGAGAAATGGAGATTAAAACCACAATGAGATATCACCTTACACCAGTGAGGATGGCCAACATCCAAAACACAAACAACAACAAATATTGGTGAGGATGTGGAGAAAAGGGAACCCTCCTACACTGCTGGTGGGAATGCAAATTAGTTCAACCATTGTGGAAAGCAGTATGGAGGTTCCTCAAAAAACTCAAAATAGAAATACCATTTGACCCAGGAATCCCACTCCTAGGAATTTACCCTAAGAATGCAGCAGCCCAATTTGAAAAAGACATATGCACCCCTACATTTATCGCAGCACTATTTACAATAGGCAAGAATTGGAAGCAACCTAAGTGTCCATCAGTAGATGAATGGATAAAGAAGATGTGGTACATATACACAATGGAATATTATTCAGCCATAGGCAGAAGACAAATCCTACCATTTGCAACAACATGGATGGAGCTAGAGGGTATTATGCTCAGTGAAATAAGCCAAGCCAAAAAAGACAAGTATCAAATGATTTCACTCATATGTGGAGCATAAGAGCAAAGATAAAAACTGAAGGGACATAACAGCAGCAGACTCTCAGAACCCAAGAATGGACTAATAGTTACCAAAGGGAGAGGGACTGTGGAGGATGGATGGGAAGGTAGGGATAAGAGGGATAAGGGGGAAAAGGGGCCATTATGATCAGCAGATGTAATGTTTGGGGGGCACGGGAAGGGCTGTACAACTCAGAGAAGACAAGTAGTGACTCCATAGCATCTCACTACGCTGATGGACAGTGACTCTAATGGGGTTGGTGGGGGGACCTGTTGAAGGGGGTAGTTTAATAACCATAATATTGCACATGTAATTATAGATTAATGATACCAAAATAAATTATTAAAAAAATAAAATAAAATAAATAAAAAATAAAAAGAACCCTATACAAGAAGGAAGGAAGGAAAGGAAGGAAAGGAAGAGAAGGAAGGGAAGGAGGGAAGGAGGGAAGGACGGGAGGGAAAAAGGGAGGAAGGGAGGGAGTGGAAGAAGGGGAAGGAAGGGGAAAGACAGACAAGAGTAACAGTACTTGTGTAGCTAGGTTTTAAGCCAAAGAGAAACATTTCACAAAAGAGAGCTCTATTCATTCCTTTTTACTATAAATGCATACGCCTCCAAAGAATCACCACATATTTCACCACTCATCTTCACAAAGTTAGTAGTCATCATCAACATACTCCTTAGTGATTTTTATGAAGACACATAATATTTGACAATACTAGAAAAAGGAGCTATTAGTTCAGCAGAATTTATACACATTTAATTATGTTCATCAAACAATAATTATTCAGTTAATATAGTTCCACTGTCTTCTATAGGCTTTTTAAGGTTCTAGGTTCTATGTAACTTAGAAAAAATTTAAGACTAAGCAAAAATTAGCTTTTTATGAAGTGCCCTATTGTGTCCTAAACACCATACATACTTTGCCTCAATTAATATTTACTACAATCCTGTCAGGTCCATACCATGACGCCTCTTTTCAGATGAGAGCTGAGACAGGGAGTCAGTAGCTTGCTGAGTAGCACATACAGTGATTTGGGGAGGCCTGCCTGAATTTGTACCGCCGACACATCACCCTGCCACCAGGCAATCAGAAACTAAGCGATTAGACTTGAGCAAATGAAAATTTAGAGCAGAAGCAAGAAAACTTTTAGAACGATATATCTGCAAACTAGGAATATCGCCAGAATTCTGATTGTCATCATCAGTAAATCGAATCTAGGTGAAATACATTTTATGTGTGGGTGGCAGTGAAAGGCAACCCAGAGACACGGGGAAATTTCTACACCTGGGAATCTTTAAGAATACAGCATAGATGGAAACAGCCATCTCTCTTTGCAATTTAGGCACAGTATTATCTAAGATGATTTCTTGAGGTCCTTAGTTACTCCAGAGCTCTCTAGCTTTCTGTTACTCATGGGTGCACTTTCCATGCCCTAACTACTGCTCTGCTTTGACCCAACTGTTCTGCCTTGCCCAGGTCTACTTCTTTTTCTCTCTCTCCCCCGCTCTTTCTGTCTGACTCTCTCTTCCCACTCTCTCACACACACATGCACAAATACACACTTTCTTTCCAAAGCTCAAGGAGAGACTGCTGAGGAAGGCAGATTTAGTGCATACGGAGTTTGAGTTGGGAGAGACAGACTTCAAAGTAAGGGGCTATGTGATGGAATGGGGCCGTGACTGGGGGGTGCTGTATGAACTTGAAGGAGTCCTTGACAGGACAGTTGTTCATCCCCATACCTTACGTGGCTCCCTCATCAGCAATGACATGAAAACACCACCGAATGTGAGTGGGAAAGAAAACACCCAGGATCACTGCTGGGAAACATGCAAAAAAGCAATAGGAAATGGCAGAGAAACAAAAACATCTTCCGTGAGTAGTTAAAGCCTCAAGGTGTGTCAACTGAAGCGAAGTATACAGAAAGGCTCTCTTCTTTTAATTTATCTTCCCTACTCTTGAGATTTCAATCAGGAAAACTCCTTTCTAAAAACACTTAGATACTCTGTCTTCTTTCCTTAGTAGACAAGAGAAGGGCCTGGCAAATGTATCCTTAGCTAGCAAGGGGAAAAAAGATGAGCCTATTACACCCTTCTTAGCCTCTGTTCCCCCTCATCCCCACCCCCGCCCTGTCTTCTCCCCACAAAGGAAGCTCTGATATCACTCAAAGTATTTCAAAGCAAGGCACGGAAGAAGTTTAGTGTTAAGTATATTCATATACTAAATCTTCCCTTTTTAAGCAACTCTGGTCAAGCGAGGGTAATGCTAATCAAACTTTACAGTACTTAAAGATAAGAGTCCCTTGGCACTCTTGTGTCCGCTGTTCAGAAACAATTCCTCTCCTTCTTCTACAAGAACACTGCAGAAACCAAGAAAGAGAAACAGACTTCAGTTGTCTGACCACCCCTTTTACCCCTCAGGCTATTGGGAAAAAGCAACACATACACTGGTCTCCAATTTATCACTCCTATTTTAGCTGTCATAAATTACTTCTCAGGCTTTAAAACAACTGGATTCTAAAAGGACACTGTAAGTACTTAAATTCCAGTAACTAAACTCAGATGTATGACGCAATTTAAAATCTTTATAAAAGCTTCCTGTTTCAAAGTTACCCAAAATGGAATCGTAGAAAATCTGTACTAAATGCTATAGAAATAAGGTTAAAATTGATGTACTAAACATCTACTTAAAAAGTCCTGGTATATGGTAGGTAATCAATGAATTAATGAATCTTCTGAAGGAGTCTTGCATCACATCCTGCCTTTGCTAATTAATTAATCTGGGTTGTGATAAGGTCAATATAAATGATCACTGCCTAATCTACCACATATTATCTTCATCAACAGATCAACAGAACAATCCAAGTCCTCAAAGTTCTGTTTTGTTCACTCAAGCAGAATGAATTTTCCTAAGAGGTTAATAAATTCAGGAGGTTGGTTAAGCCAGGCACCATTGCGTAAGTATGCTAGATATGCTGCATAAAAAGCAACTGAGCAAATGCTTTTGAACAAACTGAATCGTGGTGAACAAAAGGCAAAAAAGCAAAGAGAACAAAACAGAAATGAGGTGCTTAAGGAAAAGTCATGGTTTTGGCACTGATCCAGAAAAAAAAAAAAGTCTATGAGGTCCACAGCCAGAGCAGGGCCATTTGTCAAAAGTCTGTAAGAACAAACTCTGAGTGGCTGTCTTACATGTCTCAAGAGGCAGAACTGAGCTGATGCTGTCAACTGCCAGGGCTGGAGCTCCCATCTCAGGAGCTCTCACCTGACCCTCCTGAGCAAGAATCCCAATTAGAAACACAGAAAGGAAGCTGGTTAGACATGGTGCTTTGGGACAAGTCTGACCCAGTGGGTCAGTGTCAACTGAAACAGAAACTAAAGGACCTTTCTCAAGCATGCTGTCTGTTCTAGATAAAAGTTAAGGACCTTTGAGACCCAGTTTTTGAAGTACACCTCCCTGGACTAGAATGAGAACAACTGAAATACTGAAAGCTGGTTCTTTTTTTTTTTTTTTCCATGCCTGCTGATATGCTTTGTGAAAACCAAGCAGTTCCACAACAAGCTGTATGTCACATTCTAGCCAAACTAGCTAGTTAAAAATGCTGAAGTCTTAGTGGTCAAGCAGCAAACAAAAAGGACTCATCTGTAAGTGATTATAAAGCTGTCTTCCTATCTAACTCTGCCATCACTGACAATTTCTTTTGGAATTACCCCCAAATCTACATACTATGTTGGTATTACAACAACTATGCAGCAAAATGATCCGGTGAGATACAAAAACTAGGGCCTGGTTGGGGGTGTAACAAGTACAAGGTATGGAGAAAAAGGACGACTTAGGATTTCAATGGTAAATCCCAGAGAAGCAAGAAAAGAGCATGAAACAAAACACAATTTCACTCTGTTTCATCCAGTTCTTAAACTGCAGATCAAAGGCTGTTCCTTGCACTCCAGAGAATCCTTTAATCTCTCAAGACTACGTGCAAAAAGTTTTGCAAATGTACTTTTTTCTGTGTACAGGCACCATAGCTTGCATGAGACTCTCAGAGGAGTCTGTGACCCACTAAAAGTCAAGAACCACTGTTCTAAATTTATGTGAATTTGCATGTGGATTCTGGCTGCTTGTGATGACATCTGGAGCACCTCTTTCATTTTCAGCCTCAGCATGGCCAAGCAAAAGCCCTGTAGGGAACAAGAGCGCGAGACCTCGTGCAAGACCCTCCACCTGCATTTGAGTTTTTAACTGCTAGTCCACTGCCTTCCGTTTAGCTCCTGAATTTAAAGGACTCAAAAAGCATTCCCAGAAAGGGCCTAGTGACCAGAAGATGAGAGGAACTGTGTATTGTGGGTATTCTAACTAAATTGATGAAGAAATTGAGATGAACGTTCTTAAAAGTGAATTTTGACTCAACAAAAATTACTGGATTTTTTTTTTTAGTTTCATAGTTTTAGGATCAAGTCTCAATTTAAAAATGTGAGTTAAGACAGCCAAAATCCAAAGAGCATACTCCAGGAAGATCATGACAATTTTCAATTAACTCAGCTTAGAAAACTATCCTTGGCAGATGTACCTCCAGAGTACAGTGCAGAGTCGAGCTGTTCCATAATTTAGTCAACAAAATAAGTTCTGGTGCTTCCTGTGGGATTTTCCCAAAATATTCACCTGTACTATTTCATAACTCCTCAAGGGAACCTTGAAGACAATATGTACAATGTATTTTAACTTCCCTAAAGAAAAATGGCAATAAATTCAAAAGCATTTTAATACTCTAGCTGCTCTTGATATATATTCTTAGTTACAACCAATGGAAGCAAATAAAACCATTGCTTCAATTTTATTTCATATTTATTTTAAAATCATCAATCCTGCCTCAGAAGAATTTTGAAGGCTATTGGTAATAAGACAACCATCTAGTACATAAAATATATGTCTTTTATAAGTACGGCTGCCTGTGCCCGCCCAGGAAAGCCGTCGCTGACCTAAGAGACCAGCCTGGCTGCCACTAAGCACACAGCCCGGCAGCCACTGCTGCAGAGCATGGCGTGGAGTGCTGTGCTATGCCCACTACCAAAGTGCACATGGGACCCGAGGCATGCACATAGCTGGCATACCGTCCTCTGCAGTGCTAAAGCCTCCCAATGCTCCTATATGAAATTACACGGATGTTGACACACCACCTGTTGGACTGAAGAAAAAAAATAAATTGTGCACCACTTTTCCCTGTATGCTCCTATAAAATCTGCTCCTTGATTTTTTTCAATGAATATATTCCACTTCAAATATGGAAAGTCATGACCATGTACAGCTTTAAGTTTTAGCTCATCAAAATGCTTTAAAGCAGGCAGGGGAAGGAGGGGCAGGGGAGCTATCCTATTATTTACTAATCTGTGTGCCTTCTTATGAATTTCAATGTTTCAAAGTTAATGAAAAAAAAAACAGATAAAGCATTTTCTTGATGCCTCCAACTCTCCCTACTAAAAGTTTCTAGGAAATTCTATCAAAAAGTTGCATTTTGCTATATCATATAGTGTTTTATTCAGAATATGTTGAATATACAGCACAATGGTAATAAGGCAAGGTAGAAATAAACATAAAGACAAACAAGATGTTTATTCTTTCATTAAACAAAGAACTATTTAAGTATACAGTGTTCTAGGAACAAATCTGGGCTCCAAGGATAAAAAGAAGAATGAGTCATGGCCTCAAAACTATTTATAAAGGAGACAGAGATCTGGACAATTACTGGAATTAAGTGTAATCAGTGGATTAATAGAAGTATGTACATGGTGTTCTGCTTCAGTGATTTATGGAAAGCTTTAGAGGGAACAAGCTTGAGAATTCTAAAGAGAATACTCTTTAAATTCTAAATTCTAAAGTTGTAACACTACTTTTTAAATAGGTAATATAGTTACCTGGTTCAAATTCAAAAGGAACAAAGGGCTATATGGTGAAGTTTCCTTGCCACATCTGTCCCTAGTCACCCAGCTGCTCTCCCCAACAGCCAATGTTAACACAGGAGTTTCTAACAACACCCCACATATTGCTTCTGGGATTAATAAAGACTTTGGCAACCAATGACATGCTTGTGGTTCTGCTGTATTTCATAACTGATTATTATTGCTGTATTATGCATTTTATTACACAATTAAAAGCAGCTCTGTAGTTGGTTGTATTAACTAGATGGGAGGAAACTTTTTACAATGTATACATACATCAAATAATCACAATTTACACTTCAAATATCTTACAATTTTGTTAGTTATACCTCAGTAAAGCCAAGAGAAAAAAAGCAACTCTGTAGTAAGTACAATGATCCAGATAAACAGACTTCCAATGATACCAAATTATCAAGGAAAAATCTCTCTTATTGGTTAAACATGCTAAAATTTCTCATAGTGTTCCAATGTAGAGAAGAAAATAATGAATGGGAACAAAATACAAGAAAATATAGGACACATTCCAGATGAAAAAAGAAAATGGCAAGAATATCGTAGAAAGTATTCTCTAGTACATGAGGCTTTAATTAAACCTAAAGTCTCTGCCACCAGTCCAGTTGAATATATTACTCAAGTGGCTCTTACTACAATCCAACCAAATGTTTCCAGTGCTAACAGTGGCCATTCTGGTGACAATTTTTTGTGAGATGATGTGCACATTGAGTCAATTCTCACTTTTCTTCACAACAGCATGCATGATAATACTAACGGATGACTGGGATTCTTCTGCGCCCACTTCCTCACCTCCCAGCAGCATCCTCTGACCTCTGCTAGGTTTTGCCTCCACTGCACTACCTCCCTCGGGCTTTCTGCCAAATAACTGCAATGACTTAACAGTTAAGTAATTGGATAGTAGGAAGCAGGGTGTGTAGTGCACAATAAAAGAGAAAGAGCTATGCAAAGCACTGACTGGGAAGAAAACTATCAGGAAAAGGCCCCAGTCTTAGGTATTCTAAACTCACAAGACAGCGTTCTGGATTTTGGATTGGAATGACAGTGGATTGGGTATATTATCAACACCATCTCTATCATTTTGGAAGTGAAGGAGTGGAATCCTCAGCAACAGAAGAAATATTCCTGAGTTAACTGACAGGATCAAAAGTATGAAAACAAGTAAGCTTGTTGGCAACATCTGAGAGGTTCTTAAAAACTGTGCATATGTGTATAATTGAGGAGAACATCTCTTGGTTCATTTTAGTCATCTTTGAAGCAATGTTAGCAAAATGAAGTCAAGCAAAAATTTTGTTATGTTTATAAATAGAGCAAACTGTTAGAAGAAAGTAAAATTGTCTTGGATATTGGCCATAATTAACCCAAAATCAAAATATTATCACAAGTTTATGCTACTCAACCTTAAGGATATAAAAATTTTCTTTAAATTGAAGAAAAGCAAAGGAGGCTTTTGCTTATCTTCTATTTTTGTATCTAAGTTTGCCCTGCTTTAATCTGCCATGGCTAGGCCACTACCACCTAAAAGTTCTCTTGTCACCAGGGTCTGTCCATCTGTACAATTGAGCACATTTGTTCTAATTACTGTAAGAGTGGCTTATTGTTGGTCCAACAGACAGTCAGTGAGCCAGAGGTCAGCAGGAAGTGCTGTATGACCCAACCACTGACCTCAAGGAACAGCCAGTGACCTTTTGGCCTGACCTCTGAGGAAAGAACTAATAATTCTCACTAGGATTCACTGTTTTTCAAACTCAAAAAATAAAGTTTTTAAATAAGTGTACCCAAAATCCTTTTACCATCCTACATACCATATATAATATACATACCATACATATAAAGTTATTTCATTTCATTATAGTAAGTCATTTTATTTTACAAATTAGAATATTGTAAGACTCTGGACATTTTATATAACCAATATAAGAAATAGTTAAAATACTTTACGTATCTCAACTCCTTTATATGGATTTCAACTAGAGCATGTTCTGGTTCAGTGGTTCTCATTCAGGACAAAATATCCCCAGGGGACCTTTGACAATATCTGGAAACACCAATTCTCATGACTGGAGGAGGGTGCTACTGGCATCATGTTGGCAAAGGCCTGGGACCCTGCTAAACATTCTGCCATGCACAGGACAGCCCCCCAAAACAAAGATTACGGGGCCAAAATGTCAATAGTGCCAATGTTGTTGTGGATAATAGAAAATCAAATTCTTGTTACTGATTTGCCTTATAAGCTAGTAAATCAAGTCTTTCTCCCTTTATCCCTTAATACTGACATCAAGTAACATTATACCTATAATAGAATGACCGGGGTTGTTTAAACATAAGCTTCCTGAACCCTTGATACTGAATCTGAATTGTTAGTGAAGGGTAAGGGAATTTAAACATAAATCCTGACCCTACTACTTCTTCTGTACTCTAAATTTTAAAAGGAAATATTCTCTGTTTCATGTAATGAAGTGGGTTTTTTTTTCATATTTCAATTCTAGAAGTTATAGGCTATTAATTCAGAAAAACAAAAACATACATTATTCCAGTTACTATATGAACATTAATAAAGTTGTACTGAAGCTATGGGAAAGGCAGTATAGCATGGAGAAGACAAATAATGACTCTACAGCATCTTACTACGCTGATGGACAGTGGCTGCAATCGGGGGGAGGAGTAAGGACTTGATATTATGGGTGAACGTTGAAACCACAGTGTTGTTCTTGTGAAAGCTTCATAAAATTGTATATCAGTGACACTTCTATTTTAATTAATTAATTAAAAATAAAAATAAAATGAATTTCAATAGGCCATTCAACCTTTCTATCAGACCAGCTACTTCTGGATAAGTGAATAAAAGTAGAAACACTGAATTTCAAAATAAAAAAAAGTTATACTGAAGCTAGAAAAGACATTGGAGTTCAATTATAAAACTCTCTCATTTTATAATGAGAAAATCAAGATAGGAAGTGCCTGAGATCCCAGAACCAATTAGTGACCTAACCAGAGATGTTGTGTTAATAAGCATAAGTTATGAAGAAGCGGTTCAGTCCAAACCCCAGGCAATAGGCAACATACAGTGCATCTTGTTTCTACAGAGCCCTGAAGTTTCCTGGGTGGTTTCTGCCAGTCATTTCAACACTTTGGTCCAAGGCTCTGCATATGGGGCCAGGAAAACAATGAATAAAGAACATTGAAAGGGACTTGAGAACATTTTTAAGGTAACATAGAAGTCAGTTCAAATTAGTATAATATGGTGCAGTTGTCATACATACAGGCAACTGAAGATAGACTAAGGGAACTGCATATGAGAAAAGGCTTTCTGCTGGTGAGTTTTTAATCAGATTTTGAAGGATGAACAGGGGGAAAATTTATCAAGAAGAGATAGAGGGCAATTTTATTCAAGGACTAGAACATGCAATGGCCCAAAAATAGAAATGAACAAATCAAATTCAGATGATTGCAAATAGCTTAAGTTACTGGAGCAGGGAGACCACATTGGAGAGTAATCAGAAATTAATTTGCTAAGATTAGCAAGCCAATTGCAGAGAGGAAATAGAATTGGTAAAAGCTTCTAAGTGCCAACTATTTGCAATAGCCAAGATAAGGAAGCAACCTAAGTGTCCATCAGTAGATGAATGGATAAAGAATATGTGGTACATATACACAATGGAATATTATTCAGCCATAAGAAGAAAAGAAATCCTCCCATTTGCAACTACATGGATTGATCTAGAGGGTATTACACTCAGTGAAATAAGCCAGGTGGAGAAAGACAAATATCAAATGATTTCACTTATATGTGTAGTATAAAAACAAAGCAAAACAGAAGGAACAAAATAGCAGTGGACTCATAGACAGACACTGAGAAGGGACTAGTGGTTACCAAGCGGGAGGGACTGGGGGAGGGTGGGGAAAGGGGATAAAAGGGCACAATAATTCACAGTCACAATATAGGTTGATCACAGGGATGTTGGTACAGCACAGAAAACACAGTCAATGATTCTGTAACATCTTACTAAATTGATAGATAGTGACTGTCCTAGAAAAGGTGAGGATTTAATAATGTGTGTAACTGCTGAACCACTGTGTTGATATTTGAAACCAACCTTATATTGTATATCAATTATACTTTAATTAAAACAAAAAAAGCCTCTAAGTGCTAAGCTGTGTGGACTCTCAGGGAGCCTGCAATGGCCATGCATCACTGCGGAGAAAGTGAAGGTTCCTGTGGCCGGGATTCTCACTGAGCCATGGTTGGCTGGTTCACTGCACACCTGTGGACAATATGTTGTTACTGACTCTACATAAAGAGCTCTGCCCAGTGCTCTGGGCTGCACGGCTGCAGGAGAGCAGAGACTGGAGCGGTGGCAGCACTGAGGACAGACTGAGATGGCTGCAGGGGCAGAGAGGCCGAGGCAGAGACGGGCTTGCTGCCTGCAGACTTGATCTGAGTGGAAGGGATTCTAGAGATTGACCCGCCACTGTGGAAATAAAGTTGGGTATAAATGCTTTCACCCCAAGAATGTTCCATTCTCATTTTTCTCACCGAATCACGAGTGAACTTGCCTGGGGTTGAAACCCACTGAAACAATCACCCTGTTTTGTTTCCTACACGGCACTTATTACTACCTGAAATTATTTTATTTACTTGTTTACTTGATTCGTTGTCTCCCTAAGTACCACGTGGGTTCAGGGCACACACCCGCAGTTCGGAACATGGCGTTGTGGCCAGTGCAGCCTCAGCAACACCTGAGGTCTAGGAGCCAGAGCGCTGCTACAGCAGGTGCGCCAGCCCGGGGGCACTGGCCCTGCGAGCCTCTGACAGACGCTGGCCGGACGGCACTCATGCGGAACGGGTATTCTGGCAGCTTCCTAGAGATGCAAGTAACACGACCGGAAAGGGCAGAGGAGTTAATGCCCACCTCTCTGGATCGGGAGATCTTAAACTAATTTTAACAGGAGGGAGACAGTGGATCCGTTCCTCTTCCTCCCAGAGAGACTATCCGGACATGCAGTGGTTCCCATGTCCTCCCTGACGCCGACCTGGGAGACGGAGCAATCTTCCGGAGCTTGTTAGGAAGCTGTGGTCAGGCTGGAAACACGCCCCCCTTACACTCACTCACCTCTCTTCCACCCCCTGCCAGCACTCCCCAGTCAAGCGTCTTACTCAGCCTGTTTCCTGGGCATCCCAGGATAATAAAATCCTATCTGGTAAGTTTCCGATCTATTCGAGCAAGTCCAGCAAAGTTTAGAGTGTGTACAATGTTATTAAAATAGCAACACAGACTTAAGTTGCCGGTGGATCAGCACAAATCCGTTTCTACCAAATACGGTGGCCTTTGTTGCAACCACATAGCAATCTATTTCCTTTTTTGTTTCAAATGACTAAAATGGGATATGAAGGAACTGAGGGGAAGGCAACGTGGGCTAGCAACATACAGAAGAGAAGAAATGGGGAAATTAAAGGACACTAATTGCAGAAGATCAACCATTTCCCGTCAGCAGGAAATTCTGCTATGAGTATGCACAGCAGCCTTTGGAAGCCTAAACAGCATAAATGACTAAAGGTGTTTTCTGATGAATGAGGCTTTACGTCTTTGGCAGGTAGCTAATGTCTGATTTTGGGAACAAGAACACCTGGAAGCCAGCTCAGCTCTTGAACTGCTCCAAATTCCTCCTATCAGGTTCATCATGAAAAGCCATCTGTAACTCTGCTCATCAAATCTTGCCCGTTTCTGGTTCTGATATGTTGCAATACACCAAAGAATCATTTCTAATTATACAAGTAAAATAAATAATTCATGGGGATTTCCTGACTTCAGCTTGGAGCCAGTGTGAAACTGGTCTGTGTTGATGATCACAGACTTGCAAATTGCTTCAACACTTATGCTAAGTAATTACCTAATCCAACTAGTAAAAACTAAATAACACAGAATAACGAGTGGTATGGTTCAGTTTTAATTAGCAAAAATTATGAATTGCAAAATGTTTTCTTAGGAAATGCTTATGGAAGAGAATGCTATGTATTCACCAAAGTCTACTTCCTTTTTCCCTTGGGCACATGGTGGAATGTACACAAGAGTAAGATGATCACTTTTATCCCTGCCTTGTGCAAAAAGCCCTCTCTACCTATTCATTCCCTTCATCAAGTGTGCCCACTCCTCTTCCAGTCATAAAAAGTAAAAGTCAAGCATAAAGAATATAGTCAGTATATTGTAATAACTTCACATGGTGACAAATGGTAACTACAATTGTCATGATGAGCATTTCATCGTGTATATAATTGTTGAATCGCTATGCTGCATGCCTGAAATTAATATAATACAGTATATTAACTATAATTCAATTTAAAAGACTATGCAAATCCTCCATGGTTTTTATTTTCCTATCCATTGCCTGTTAAAAAATGAAGGCAAGGCCCTAAAGAGATATTAGTTCAGAGACACAATGAAAAGTTCCTGGATCCATGAAAGAATTCATTGAGCAGAGACAACCCCCCACCCCACATCTTCATCCCCCATATTGGAGCGTGATCTCAGCAAGAAATATACAAGTTTATGTGACTGGATTTACGAGAATTGCTTCTTGAAACAGTGAGCCTACCCTTACTACTGCAATCCAATGTCAGATTCATAACTTAAACTAGAGCGACCACACTCATTTAGTTGTTTACCTACTAAGGATTATTCAGCTCATTCATTCACCTATTCAACAGGTGTTTAAGGGATCACGTTTTAATGAATGGAGGGACCACATAAAATTATGCAAATCAATTTCTCTAAGTGGTTCTATGTTGTATAGAGATGTTTTTGTTCTCTTAAGTATTTTAAGTATTCCCACAACAATTTGGTTTATGGTATTAATTAGCAATAGGAAACTTTCAGCCCAGTCTCTGTCTGAATAATCAAAATTAGATCCAGTTTGATATGTCAGTATTTCCCACCTTTTTAGTAATTTGCTTATTACTAAACCTGGTTGGCTGGCTGAGAGATATATGACCCCTGAACCATTTAGCTTCACTTCTTTCTGTGGCTTAGACTCCATACCTGAACTCAGAGAGTTCAATGTCTTTCAAATGTTTACAACAAAAGCCATTACCTCCAAATGGAAAACAACATATGATATAGTCATGTAACATGACCTGCTCATAGACTAGACTGGATGTTCTCTGAGCAAACAAAAATAAGCATTCAAACATATACATTAAGTTTAGGTTTTAACTTCAACAGTTAATAAGAAAGGGCAACTTTTAAATTTTTTGAAATAAAGTTTTATAACTTTATGTAAAGCAGGCACAAGGTCACTTATGCATTAGGCTAAGTAAGAAAAACTTCCCAACTCTATCAGACAAAAGTCAAGACCCAAACTGGTTATCAGAAGTATCTCTAGTAATTTTCAAACATCAACGTGAGAAAAGAAACCATGGAGAAAAATTAAAATTAGTGCACCCATGATGTACATTTTAAAGATCTTTAAAGGAATTTTGGACACTCTACATTGTTAAAAAAATACGATTAGTAGTCATGACAGTGTAAACTGGCGAGAAAATTACAACTCATATTAAGCTTATGCTATTTCCATGACTCTAGGCACTTTTTAAGTAAATTAAATATAATAAAAATATGTCTCAAGAAGAGGACTTGTACATAAACAGGCATTCAATATGAAAGCTCCTTGAGCTGACGCGTCCTCCGCATCTGAACGCACCCAGAATTTCCACATAAAAAATTTCTGACGTCTTGAGCCCTTGCTTTTAAAAGATGTCAATCTTTAGATTTCCATTTTTACATTTAAAAAACTTGCACAAAGGATTAAATACGTTCAAATTTTCTACTTAATAAGAGTCGTACTCGTTGTACTGAATTTCAAGTCGGTGCAGTCCATATCAATGTGAAGTGTCTAGAGTGTGTAAAGGTGTGTGTATTTTTAGTTACAGTTCATTAGATGAGCTAAAGGTATTCAGTGGCATATACCAGATTCCCCACCAAGCAAACGTACCTCATTTGGCATGTCTGGTAGATCAATTATTCCAATCTCCTTCCTTCCATCACTACTTATGCTTAAAAAACCTTAAAGCTTTTCTTTTAAATACAGCTGGGACTCATTAGCTCCTTTCTGCCAATCTAAATATCATTCTGTCCCTTTGTCTCTCCTTTTATGTCCTCGACCAAATAAATGTCATTTTTCTGCTCTCATTTTGGCCGGGAATTCAGCTGAATCAGCTTCCCAACAAACCTAGTGTGTAGAATTCTAATCTTCCCTATTACCATGGCTCAGATACAGAAACGATTCAGACATCTTCTAATGGTGCTGGGACTCTGCTGTTCATTTGGGTTCTGCATTTCAGAGTTGAAACAGGTGTCATTTCTTCCTAGGGCCTAAACATCAAAATATTTGTGAAATGGGCTTGGCATTCTACTCATCTGTGTCAATTCATAGGTACAAGGAACATATTCACAACCTGGCACTGTGAGAACACAGGTCTTACTTATTAAGGTTCTAAATATTGCACTTTGCCGTTGTTTTTGTCTCTGGAAAGTATGCCAAACAATGCATTCACTATGAACCACATTTGCAAATTACAGATTATGACTGAAGGTTTCCTCAAGATGTCTGAATTCTTGTTGTTACTGTTGCTGAGTGATATTGGACATTTCTACTGAATTTGATTTAACTGACAGTTTTTTTCTGTTTTAGGTGGTGATTGGGAAATTTGCAAGAATACAGTTATTTATAGGTAGTAGAAAAGAATCACATAAAGAATGCGCCTCTGAAGTTGGAAAATTAATTTTAATCAAATCTCTAGAAAATGGATATGCTCAATGAGGTCTCTGTTAGTAATTTTTTAACAAACACACTCTATGAATTTTATAAAGTGGAAAGAAAATGAGAACTTTGCCCTGTTAGACAAAAGTTTGCAGGGGGAAAAGAAACCCTATAGGAATTTGTATAACATCTTAAGTAGGTTTAAATAATCCTTGAAATTGAACCAGAAATACATTTTATAAAACTCATCTTTCTCTCTCAAGAGTCCCATTCAGGATAACATGTGTGCAAATCCTAGGCAATATATAGCTGCAAAGTGAGGCAAGGGACACATCAAGATTTGAGCCAAGTTCTTTCTGAGTTATGCCTCATAATTCCTCTATATTTTCAATCACAAGTTCCACCTATGTAGCACAAAACAGTCTTTTTGCCTATGACTTATTGCATGGATAAAGAGCAAGTTTGAGAACATTCACAAAAAATACTTATTGTGCCAGCCACTGTTATTAAAAATGTATCATTATAATGTTTTTTGCACTTTAAGAATAGTGTCAGTATAATTACATTTGCAACTGTAACTGAAGTGATGAGAGTTTATCTCTTTCTCTACTCTCTAAGACCAGCTTTGCTTCTTTTCTCTCTCCTTCCCTTTCTTTGAGACAATTTAATGTGCATTAGCTTGGGCTGGGCTCTGCCTTAAGCTCTGTATATACCCCATTGACAAGATGGAAACAGACTCTGTAACAGTCTAGTAGAAAAAACCATCACTGATCAAGTAAAAATAAAAGAAGAAGTTTCAAATGTTATGGAGCAAGTAACAGAGCATCATCTATTGTGACACAACAGCTTATCACTGATCTCAGAGAGATGGCAGGGGAAGGTTAATTGATTAACGATTTCCAGACAACAGAAATAATTCAGTCAAAGTTGTTCATCTTGGCCTCCATTCATATATACCCTTAATTCCCTTAATCCAGGAAACCTGGGCAGACAGAGCATGGAGAGCAAGCGGGGTCAGCAGTTGCACTTTTGGGTGGCTGTTTCTGAGGATCCCTAGAAAGAGTGACAGACGAAGAACTGAGAATCCAACTCCCCCACAATGGCTCATTGTTTCTTCCCATGGAGGTTCTGCATCTTCAGGGAAAATTAAATGAGCTGTGATGGCCCTTTGGCCAGGATTATTTTCAAAGGTATGTGAAATTTCATTGATATCCCTCTGAACTCTTCCTCCACATTCCTGCTTTCTATTCTGACAACAATGCTGAGGATTTCACGTGGACTTACTATACAGCATGCTCACCATAATGGGCTGAAGAAATACTACCAAAAAAATATAAGCGATCAAAAGCAGGCACCAGTGAGAGAGTGGGAGTTTATACTAGCTCACTTTGGAAATGTAACATATTTCTCTTGCTTTACGGCTTGTCTACCACTTACGATTCTTTTATTTACAAATAGGAAAGATAATTATTATATCATGCCAATGCACTTCATTACATGCATTTAACACACGTATACATAAACAATGCTCATTCGTAAAAGATTTACAAATTTGTATTATTATTTATAGTGTATCTTTTGCTACACTCAGAATATGCCGATGAAGCTCCAGTTCCTGTTGACATATACGCCTCTCAGGAGCTGTTATATATCATATTAAAGTTTCCTTGCAGGGGATGCTAGTTCAGGGCTGTGCCAGAAGTTTAATCTGGCACCAGACAAAACTAAACCAAGCTGTGATTTCAAACACTACAAAAATTTACTTAGTATCATAAGCTTATAAAATACATGAAATATTAACCATCCTAGAGAGTCAAGTGTTTTTAAACTAAAATTTTCTTAAAATCTCTTTATAGTCTCTTGATGAGAAGCCACTGGAATGTCCACATTTGCCATTCTCCATGCCCACACCTAGAGGCTTAGCTTCCAGCTTCCCTTCTTACATGTGTCTCTACTCTCCCCACCTTTTCCCTCCTCCACACTAGATAAAAATCTGAGAGTTTCATCCTCCTGTTTAAAGGCCTCCACATGCTCCCCACTCTCTACAGGATACAACTTTAATTAACTTTACAAAACATCCTTACACAAACTTACTCCCGAGCTACTTGTCCCGCGTCAGCTGCTACGCCACGGCATTCCCTCAGTGCATCTGGCCACCTGCAATACCTCACTCTGCCCACTTGTGCTCCACAGTGAATCCTGTCTGGTTCATACTGTTTATTTTGCTTACCTTTTCCTTTCCCTCCATTCTCTGCCTGGAAAACTTCCTAACCTCTAAGCTTAGCCAGGAACAGTTAACAGCATTGTTACAGTTAACTGGTCACCTCTGGCTCACGCTGGCCTCTGTTCCCTGTCCTTCACTTGCTGTGGCCTTCACCCTCTCCGGGGGCAAAGCCCGTCTTAATTATCTTCTGCGTGTGCACATGTATCTGTATCTATAGCTATCTACACCCACCTGATGCTTAATAGAAGTGCTCAGTGACAGCTGAATAAAGGAACTTTCTAAATGTGTATTTAGACTGAGTCGAACCATTTCGGCTAAGCTGATCAGACTCCATCACAGCTCTACAGATTTCAGTCAGGACTAAATAACACAGATTAGTCTATATAACAACTTATGCTCATCATGATATAATGAAGTATATACCTTTCCTTTAACTTATTTGTTTGGATTTACGTGCTCAAATTTACCTAACATCATATGAATATTTGTTTTTCTTTCCAAAAAGACAGGAACAAAAGAGACTAATCAAACATTTTATACTTTCTTATTACATGGCATGTCTCTCTGCAATATGTCATTATACTGATATTGTCTAATTAGCTACAAGAGTTACACATTCAATATCTAAAATTCCATGACTTACTTGAAAACTGTGTTATTTCATATATTCAGTTATAAGAAGATATATTATATAATAGATGAATTAACCTCCATATTAACTGCACAAATCAATAAATGTTAAATTCAAGGATTTGGTATTTCTAACTATAAACGTTAGTTTAAAGGAACATAAATATGTCACAGAACTAATCCGAACTGAGGTGTACCTCATACAATTTTATGAATTAGTACTTTATTTTCCATAGGAAAACATGCAAACAAGGAGGACAATAAACAGTATCTGGGAAGATTCCCTAACAGGAAAGATGAAGATGACAGATAAAATTTTGTTTATATGCTAACAACTTTTAATCAGAAATCCACATCAGGTCCTTCTAAAAACATTCTATAACAGGCATCTTTTATAAGCTCTCTTGCTCAATTCAAGTAGAGAGCTGAATTTATTACAGCTTAATGTAGACTCTGCAATCACCTACTATTTGGGTATCTGCACATTCATATCCAGTCAGAACTCTTGTTTTTGCCAGAGGCTGAGGGGAGTGGAAAACGGGTGATGCAGTCAATGGGCACAAAGTTTCATTCATGCAAGATGAGAAGTTTCAGGAGATCGAATATGCAATGTGGCAATAATAGTTAACAATATTATATACCTGTAATCTGCTAAGAGGATAGACCACAAAATGGCAATGATGTTGAGGCAGTGAAAATAAAAATAGTTTCCCCTCAATAGATGAGGACCTGACATAATAGCTGTTGGCATTTTAAGGCCTAATATGTCCTTCAGAGTTGCCTGAAACACAAGCTCTGAAAGTCTAAGCCTACATAGGAGCTGTTTGCTTCCAGAGCTGCTGGCACATTTTCTGGTACTTAAACCCCCCTTTGCTCCTCCTTTCATCTGCTGTCCAGCAAATAGTTATAGTGTGAGGCAATGTGTTAAGGAATGGGAATAAAAACAATAAACTACACAATTATACCCTTTGCCCTCATGAAGTTCATAGTCTAGCAGGGGAAACAGACTGCAAGCAAATACAATAAAATAGAACAGAGGAAGAATACGGCGCTCGGCAAGGACACAACCCCATGGAGTGGGGCTAGGGGGAAGAAAAGTATCCCTCGGGCAATAATGCCAAGGTTGGGACCTGAAGATGAATCTCACTGACTTAATCCTGGATGCAAATCCATGTCCTGACCTGATCTCTCTTGTCCGATGTGTCTAAGTGTCCTGTCTGCAGGACCATGATCTATCTTGATTATAATCCACCTTGATTATACCACTTTGCCAAAAACTATTTCAAATTCTCCAACAAATGACTTGACTCCTTTTTTGCTCTATTAGGAGACTAAACTCCAGAATCCCTTTCTGAGGCCAAAATTCACCAGTTTCTTTAATGCAATTGAGTAAGCAGCACCCTAGGGTCTCCTGAGGCTGAGAGGAGCAATATGAGGTTTTGTGGGCCTTTAAGCCAGACATACCTCCTCTGTCAAACACTTGCTGTACCTACATTGAACAGGAAAACAAATCCAAAGAAAGATGATTGCGGGGTAACCAGCAAACATGATTGCCTGATCAGCAATCTACAAATACAAGATATTATACAGATATTTTTTAAATGTCATATTTAAGCAGTTAAAACATTTCAGAGTATATAAACATTATATCCAGTAGCTTTCAATGTGCAAAAGTCTGATCCTTCAGAAGGCACTGCTAGAAGTTGCTAGGGTTCTTAATACTGAACAAGGTAAAGCCATGAGGTGAGACAGAAGATTTTTTTTTTGATAAATTAAATATCCTTCAGTTAGAGTCCTAATTATATTATGGAAAATATTTTGAATATATTAATAAATTGCATTGAGGAAGTGTATCATTTTACTGCATGAGGGCATGTGGTTACACACTTACTAGTAAATTAAAGTGATTACTTCTCAATGAACTATCTCTGTGAGCATTTCTTCTCTCTGAGTCACCAAATGGCAAGCCTAAACTGGAAAAAATATCAGTGTAGAAGAAATTCTATTACAGAAATTCTCACAGAGTGAGAGCTTAGTATGTTCCAAAATATGTCAGTAATTACAGTAAGTTTAAGATCAATCACTCTTAAACTAAAAAATGTACCGGTCAGATACAATTTTTTTTTCTAATTCTTTTTTTTTTTTTTTACAATTTATTTTGGTATCATTAACCTACAATTACATGTGCAATATTATGGTGATTAAACTACCCCCTTCATAAGGTCCCCCCCACCAACCCCATTACAGTCACTGTCCATCAGTGTAGTGAGATGCTATAGAGTCACTACTTGTCTTCTCTGAGTTGTACAGCCCTCCACGCATCCGCCCACAACATTACGTCTGCTAATCGTAATGCCCCTTTGTCCTGCTTGTCCCTCCCTTCCCACCCATCCTCCTCAGTTCCTTTCCCTTTGGTAACTATTAGTCCATTCTTGGGTTCTGTGAGTCTGCTGCTGTTTTGTTCCTTCAGTTTTTTTCTTTGTTCTCATTCTCCACATATTAGTGAAATCATTTGATACTTGTCTTTTTCGGCTTGGCTTATTTCACTGAGCATAATACCCTCTAGCTCCATCCATGTTGTTGCAAATGGTAGGACTTGTTTTCTTCTTAAGGCTGAATAATATTCCATTGTGTATATGTACCACCTCTTCTTTATCCATTCATCTACTGATGGACACTTGGGTTGCTTTTATTTCTTGGCTATTGTAAATAGTGCTGCAATAAACATAGGGATGCATCTGTCTTTTTGAAACTGGGCTGCTGCATTCTTACGGTAAATTCCTAGGAGTGGGATTCCTGGGTCAAATGGTATTTCTATTTTGAGTTTTTGAGGAACCTCCATACTGCTTTCCACAATGGTTGAACTAATTTGCATTCCCACCAGCAGTGTAGGAGGGTTCCCTTTTCTCCACATCCTCGCCAACACTTGTTGTTTGTGTTTTGGATGTTGGCCATCCTCACTGTTGTGAGGTGATATCTCGTTGTGGTTTTAATTGGCATTTCTCTGATGATTAGCGATGTGGAGCATCTTTTCATGTGCCTGTTGGCCATCTGAATTTCTTCTTTGGAGAAGTGTCTATTCATGTCCTCTGCCCATTTCTTAATTGGATTATTTGCTTTTTGTTTGTTGAGGTGCGTAAGTTCTTTATATATTTTGGATGTCAACCCCTTATCAGATACATCATTTATGATATATTCTCCCATACTGTAGGATGTCTTTTTGTTCTACTGATGGTGCCCTTTGCTGTACAGAAGCTTTTCACCTTGTATAGTCCCACTTGTTCATTTTTGCTTTTTTTTCCCTTGCCCGGGGAGATATGTTCATGAAGAAGTTGCTCATGTTTATGTCCACGAGATTTTTGCCTATGTTTTCTTCTAAGAGTTTTATGATTTCATGACTTACATTCAGGTCTTTGATCCATTTTGAGTTTACTTTTATGTATGGGGTTAGACAGTAGTCCAGTTTCATTCTCTACATGTAGCTGTCCAGTTTGGGCAACACTAGCTGCTGAAGAGGCTGTCATCTCTCCATTGTATATCCAAGGCTCCTTTATCATATATTAATTGACTGTATATGTTTGGGTTAATGTTTGGATTTTCTATTCTGTTCCACTGGTCTCTGGGTCTGTTTTTGTGCCAATACCAAATTGTCATGATTACTGTGGCTTTGTAATAGGGCTTGAAGTCAGGGAGCGTAATTCCCCCTGTTTTATTCCTCCTTCTCAAGATTGCTTTGGCTATTCGGGGTCTTTTGTGGTTCCATATGAATTTTAGAATCATTTGTTACAGTTCATTTAAGAAAGCTATTGGTATTTTGATAGGGATTGTGTTGAATCTGTAGATTGCTTTAGGTAGTATAGCCATATGGACAATATTTATTCTTCCTAGCCAAGAGCATGGGATGCATTTCCATTGGTTACTGTCCTCTTTAATTTCTCCTAGGAGTGTCTTGTAGTGTTCAGGGTATAGGTCTTTCACTTCCTTGGTTAGGTTTATTCCTAGGTATTTTATTCTTTTTTATGCAATTGTGAATGGAATTGTTTTCCTGATTTCTCTTTCTGTTAGTTCCTCGTTAGTGTATAGGAGAGCAACAGATTTCTGTGTGTTAATTTTGTATCCTGCATCTTTGCTGAATTCAGGTATTAGTTCTAGTAGTTTTGGAGTGGAGTCTTTACGGTTTTTTATGTACAATATCATGTCATCTGCAAATAGTGACAATTTGACTTCTTTACCAATCTGGATGCCTTTTATGTCTTTGTTTTGTCTGATTGCCGTGGCTAGGACCTCCAGTACTATGTTGAATAACAGTGGAGAGAGTGAGCATCCCTGTCTTGTTCCTGATCTTAGATGAAAAGCTTTCAGCTTCTCGCTGTTAAGTATGATATTAGCTGTGGGTTTGTCATATATGGCCTTTATGATATTGAGGTACTTGCCCTCTATATGAATTTTGTTGAGAGTTTTTATCATGAATGGATGTTGAACTTTGTCAAATGCTTTTTCAGCATCTATGGAGATGATCATGTGGTTTTTGTTCTTCTTTTTGTTGATGTGGTGGATGATGTTGATGGATTTTCGAGTGTTGTACCATCCTTGCATCCCTGGGATGAATCCCACTTGATCATGGTGTATGATCCTCTTAATGTAGTTTTGAATTCGGTTTGTTATTATTTTGTTGAGTATTTTTGCATCTACGTTCATCAGGGATACTGGTCTGTAATTTTCTTTTTTAGTGAGGTCTTTGCCCGGTTTTGGTATTAGAGTGATGTTGGCTTCATAGAAAGAATTTGGAAGTATTCCCTCCTCTTCTATTTTTTGGAAAACTTTGAGAATGGGTGTTATTTCTTCTCTATATGTCTGGTAGAATTCAGAGGTGAATCCATCTGGTCCGGGGGTTTTGTTCTTGGGTAGTTTTTTGATTACTGCTTCAATTTCGTTGCTGGTGATTGGTCTGTTTAGTTTTTCTGTTTCTTGCTTGGTCAGTCTTAGAAGGTTGTATTTTTCTAAGAAGTTGTCCATTTCTTCTATGTTTTCCAGCTTGTTAGCATATAGATTCTCATAATATTCTCTTATAATTCTTTGTATTTCTGTGGGGTCCATCGTTATTTTTCCTTTGTCATTTCTGATTCTGTTTATGTGTGTAGATTCTCTTTTTCTCTTAATGAGTCTGGCTAGGGGTTTATCTATTTTGTTTATTTTTTCAAAGAACCAACTCTTGGTTTTGATTTTTCTATTGTTTTATTCTTCTCAATTTTATTTATTTTTTCTCTGATCTTTATTATGTCCCTCCTTCTGGTGACTTTGGGCCTCATTTGTTCTTCTTTTTCCAATTTCAATAATTGTGTCTTTAGACTATTCATTTGGGATTGTTCTTACTTCCTTAAATAGGCCTGGATTGTAATATACTTTCCTCTTAGAACTACCTTTGCTGCGTCCCACAGAAGTTGTGGCTTTGTGTTGTTGTTGTCATTAGTCTCCATATATTCTTTGATTTCTGTTTTGATTTGGTCATTGACCCATTGATTATTTAGGAGAATGTTGTTAAGTCTCCATGTATTTGTGAGCCTTTTTGATTTCATTCTAAAATTTATTTCTAATTTTATACCTTTGTGATCTGAGAAATTAGTTGGTAGAATTTCAATATTTTTGAATTTACTGAGGTTCTTTTTGTGGCCTAATATGTGGTCTATTCTGGAAAATGTTCCATGTGCACTTGAGAAGAATGTGTATCCTGTTGCTTTTGGGTGTAGAGTTCTGTAGATGTCTGTTATGTCCATCTGTTCTAGTGTGTTGTTCAGTGCCTCTGTGTCTTTAGTTACTTTCTGTCTGGTTGATCTGTCAGATACAATTCTTATATATTCAGTGTTGCTGTATTTTCTAGTTTTATAAGGATTAAAAACTAAATGCTGAGAGAGGTGCAAGAACATGTAGAACAGAACCTTTAGGCCACTCTCTAAAATCTGCCCACAGACTACAGGTAAAAGTTTACCACCTTCTACGTCTCTGATGTTTATGAGAAATGAATATATCTCTGTGCCTAAAAATATTAAAAACCTGTAAATTATAAGTAATAAGTGTGGTATAAGGACTAAAATTAAGGCCTGATATTATGTGTTGCCTTGACATCTGGAGAAACCCATCAACTGGCCAAATCCCAAATTCCCCTCCCCACACTGCTCCCACAGATAAAGTCCCCTAGTCATCAGGCACAGTTCTTCCTTATCCCTGAGAGAGGGCTTTAGTCCCTGTCAGTCCTCAGAATTTTTCAAGCAAAATCATCACATCCTCCCATGGGCAGCAGGAACACGGCACCTTCTTGATACTATAAAGCCTGCCTCTCATAGCCTTTGGTCATGCAACCCCTGTGTGGCCCTGCGTGGCATGTGGTGCCCTACTCCTCCAGCTCTGATGATATGTGACTAGGACACCGCTGCACATTTCCTCTGCCCAGTGTCAGGTATTGTGTGTAACCATCCCTGTAACCTTAGGTCAGGAATCCTTCCTTCACCAATGGGGTGAAAAAGAGGCAGTTAAACAAGCAAGTTTATGGAGTGTTCTAATACAAAATCACAGACTTGCCTTTCATTCACACACACCATCGTTTCATTAAGTGTTAAGCTGTATTGTCAGAAAAGGATATGGAAGCTTCCAGGGGCTTCAACTCATGGTCAAGGTCATGAAAAATGACATTAAGTTTCTCATATTGCAAAGCAAATAGTTTATACCAAATCCAAAACTAGGCTTTTATTCAGCTAATACATTTTAATGTGAAAACTGGGGCTCCGAGAATGAATCTTTATACCACTCAAGGACTATTCTATGAAGTAATTATTAATAACCAACTTTAACTAGGTTTATATTAGTGTTGGTTCAAGGAGAATTTTGTGTAACTAAACCACAATATTGATGAACTACACAGTATTCCAATTAGAATTCTTCATACAAAATACACAATTGTAATTATATCTTAAAAACATGTGATTTTTTTTCTCCTCATATCTTTTAAGGGTAAATATTTCCCTGCTAGTAAAGTCAACAGCACAATATTCAGAAAACATGGAGTTTTATTTATTTATCCCAAGATATTTAGTTTTTAAAAATAATTTGTCCCAATTTTTCTGAGAATAAAATACTTTAACATCTATTGAACTTCTAGCCATTCAATAGATTTATATAAGGTCACACAAAATGTCATGGTAGAGCTAAAAATGCAGGTCAAATCCTGTCTAATGAAGACCTACAGATGTAATTTGCATCTAATAAGTTTTTATCTACATCCTTATAGGGGGTTCATGGCATCAATCTTTTCTAACTTACATTAAGTTATTTTTAGCTTCTATTTCATGACCTACCAAGTATCTTCTCCCAATGTCTTTTCCAGTAAGATCCAGTCCCCACATTTATGATGTTGTTAGATGCAACATCATTAGAGGATAGTATAATAGGACATAAATATTTGGAAAGTTCTACTAATTGTCATACAGTCATTCATCTACTCAAGAAACATTTATTGAATTCCCACCAGGAACAACCACTGAAGCTATGAAATAAAAATAGAAAGCCCCTGACAGAGGAGTTCACAAAAAATCTAGAAAGTGGACTTGACTTGTTAAAGTAAAGGACCCAGGGAAAGTGCTGATAATTAATGCTTGTCCCAGAGACTAGAAAGGGTCAATAAACACAAGCTGGAATTTAAAAAAAGCGAAAATGAGAAAGTTCCTATAAAAAGAGAAGAGTGCCGAGTCAATTAAGCTAGCCTAAGAATGGTAGAATGGATTGAACTGCGGCCCCCCAGATGGCATGTCCATGTCTAAACCAAGTACCTATGAATGAGACTTTGTTTGGAAAAAGGGTCTTTGCAGAATAATTCATGAAGGGTCTCAAGATGAGACCACCCTAGATGAGATTAACCAGGTAGGCCCTAAGTCCAATGATAAATGTCCTTATAATAAAAGGAGACACAGACAGAAGAGGAGCGCGGGGAGAAGGCCATGTGACAAGGGAGGCGGAAGAGGGGTTACACTGTCACAAGCCAAGGCCCAGAGCGCCAAGAGCTGGAAGAGGTGGGGATTTTACCCTAGAACTGAGAGGGGACATGGCCCTGCGACACCTTGGTTCTGGACTGCCAACTTCCAGAACTATGAGGGAACAAATTTTTGTTAAAACCTACCAATTCTGTGGTAATTTGTTAACAACAGCCTAGGAAACTAATCCTGTGTATAGGTTTGCCAGTCTGGGGACAAACAGCAGAAACAAATATGGAAACAAACTACATCAAGTTGGACAAAACATCAGATTAGAAAATAACCTTTTCGTCTGTGATGACAAGAGACGGAACACAGAGAGCCTGTATCAGCCCCTACCGGGGTCCCTTCTGCCTCTGTGTCCCTTAAACACACTCCTCTAAGATCTTCAATTTCACTGTATGTGCAGTGAGTGAGACTGAGGAAGAAAATGTTAACATTTAAAACTGTAGTGTAAACAAAACAAAATCTGAACAACAGCCTAGAGAGCCACCCACCCCTCACCGCACTTGGGGGTTGCTGGTAAGACTCTATACTCCAAAACGTTAAATGGAGGGTCTTGGATTATTCCAGGGACCAAAGTGGGCCACAAAACTTTTATTCCCACAGGTTTCCTCCTAGGATCTGCCCCCATCCCCTATGCCTCCACTGCATGCCAGACCTTCAGGGCCCTGGGTGCCATCTGCTCTCGATACAGCCTACAATCCCCCCAGCCAGGATGAGTTCTGGGCCAAGTTTATCTTGTGAGTTAACAGGAGGTGACAAGCCTGGCAAGACACGCATTCTCCCCATGTGACTGATTCAGCCTGACTGACCAGTGCCATGATAATCAGGGTGGGCTGGAGCACACAACAAAAACGTTTTTGAATAATTTACAAGTTTTAGAGCATGATTTGCCAGATAATGGGATTCACTGCATAATTACAGCCCCAGTTAAATCTGCCTCCGTGGGTCCCTCTATAGCAAACATCAGTGACTAAAAACTGCCTGTTTTCAAAAATAACTATATAAATAATGCAAAAGGGCAGAAAGACATGTTAATCTTGTGAGGAAAGAGAGAAGGTAAAGCTGGCCTAGGCTCTCACCAACTGCCGCTTTATAAAGAACCAAGCAGTATTACAAATGCAGTACTTCAGAATGTGTAAGTGAATTAAACCCAAGTAAAACATCTATTTTCATTTTATTATAGAAGGCTTAAGAACAGATAGATACGATTTCTAGGGAATTGATTTTAATTTCCTGCCCTCATTCAGTTATCTATTTAAATAAGTTTCTTTTTTACCATTCTGGCAGTTTACATTCCCTCCTGTATATATCCCCAGGCCAATGATTCATATAAGATATAACAAATGCAAATATATGAAATCCCTTAAAAAAAGGAATTGTCGAATACCTGTCTTTTAAGGAATTGAAACTCAATAACTTTCTCAGTTGTGTTAGGTAAGGCTTTGTTAACTTTGGGCCCATAAGTCGTTACTTAAAACATGGTTCTTTGGCCTGAATATTGGGAAGTTAAAGGAAAAATAACAATAACGAGAACGTTCCATCTAGACAGAGGCTAGCAGAGCAGAAAGAGCGCTGAGCCAATGTGGAGGCAAGTGATTCACATTACATTTGACCTTGCATTTGTTAGCTAGGATGAGGCTGACGACAAACTGTCCTCTCTCTACACCTCAGTTTCTTCACCTGAAAACAGATTTAATAATATCTAGCCAACCTCTGAGCTTCAAATCCAATGGAATATTGTACATAGGAGATATCCAGTGGCAACAGGCCTTAATAGGACAGCAGGGTAGTAACTCAAGCAGGTAACATTAAGGAATATACTCACTTAAGCAGTATTAAACTTCCATTTTAAAGAAGCAGGAAAAAAAAACACCCCAAAATATTTTTCCAAGTTTCCTCTGACACCAAGGACAAGAATTCAGGACATCGTATTTTCATTTCCAAGTCTGAAGACATAGGGAATTATCTGCCGCCAGTGACAGGAGGACCTTCAAGGTGACACTTGCCACCTGTGTCCCACTCCATTACATCACCATCCCTCCTAACTGGCAAAGGCAGCGCATCCTCCCTGGAGTCACAGCCAGCCTCCCACATGCCCTGCCAGTGTCCTCACCTCCCCCCTCGGTCCTGACACAACTACCGTTGGGCAGTTCCCACAAGAGCTGCTGGTTTCACAGCTCTGAGCCTCAACTACGAGTCACCCGAGACTTCAGACACACATTCATGATCCTTAACATTTGCCCCTCACTTCAGTTTATTGAAATTTCAGAAACCAAGCTCCTTATTAGAAACTGCATGTTAGGGTAGAGAAAGGTAGCCTCCATGTGACTGTGGAACAATTCATCTCAATCTGTTCTACAGATCTCAGTACTTGACATAATCCATCACAAAAGCATTTAACAAACACCCATCTTACTACTTTCTGTTTTACAAACCTACCTATTTTTCTCAGATCTTCTGGAAGACTATATGAAGGTTTTATGCATCTGTGTGTCTTCACTAATTAAGTTAGTGACTTTTTAGTCTGCCTAAATTTTCCATTATGTAAATAAATTCTGACAGCAAGATACTAAACACTTGCACTAAAATAAAGGCCTCACTCTAACAAGACCCATGCCTATCTTAACATACTGAGGTTTGTAACAAGTTGCATTCTTGTTAATGCAGTCTTCTGTAGAGTTTGGAAACTTGGAAACTTACTAGAAGAGTTTATCAGAATGTTGATTTTTTTTTTAAATAGAGTTTTAGAAAGTTCTATGTTTCTTGTTATTTAATCAACAATTAAAATGTAATGACAAAATGCTTCTGGTTGGAAATCCACAGGGCCCTTCTAGGAGCTGGGACCATACAATCAGCCCATAATGAAGAGACTTATGATTTTAATTGTTGCATTCTAAGGCTTTGTCAAATAGGTGCTGAAATGCAGTAAGTGCCATGTGGGTTTGGCAAAATGTCAACTCTCTGCTCAAAAAATATATGTACGTATATTGTTAGAATAAGGAAAAAACAGGGACAGTGAAATTTAACTATTTGTTTATTCATTCATTTAAGTTATTTAGAGAGAGCATGTTGGGCAAGTTAACCACTCTTTGCTTCAGTTTTCTCCTCTGTAAAATGGGGCAAACAGTCGTATAGACTGCCTAGGATTATTATAATTAAGTGAATTACTAAATAAAAAGTACTTAGAATGGGGCCTAGCATGGTGGCGTTGGTGATGACTATACAGAGGGCTTTCAGGATTCAAAGATTTTTTTAAGACCTCTTATACTAAGAAGAGTCCCACTAAGAAGTTTATAAACTAGGCTTCAAAACTGTATTTTTGAAGTTTGGAGATCCCTTTGAAATGACATTATAAAGGGCTGAAATCTTTCAAAAAAAAAAGCAATTTTTGCAAGTTATATTTTCAATGAAAAAATAAAATATTGGTTGTCTAATATACTAATATTTGTAAAATATTCTACCAAATAATACTTTGAAACATGTTTGTAACACTTCTAGAGATTTTTTTTCCAGGAGAATTGAGAATTGAACATACACTGTCATCACTCTTAATACTAAGTCATCTGTGCAAGGTTTCGTGAAGGACTTTGGGAATGACTATAGTGAGGGAAGTGAGTTCTGCACACCAGGAAGCACTTCGCCACTGAGCTCCAGGCCATTAATCACAGCAATCTTGAAAATAAATCCTTTAAAAAATTTCCTGTTAAACAGCCCACCAAGTTTTTGCCAGCCCCTTCTACTTTACATTAAATCTCTGCTACTTAAATTATCTATGTGGGGGGGGAGTAGGGGTAGAGGACAAGACCTCTTTGAGAATCTGACAAAAGTTATAGACCCTCTCCTCAGGAAATTCATATACACATATTATTTTGGATTCAATGTCTGGGGTTTCATAGATCATAGTTCATCCATCAAACTCTCAACTCCAAATGGTGACTATTTGATTATTACCCTGAAATTAAATTTAGAAATTTAGCAAAACATCATTTGTCTAAATGAAAATATCATTTACATATAATTAACATAGACTTGATTCCTAGATAAAGAGAGTATACTATTATCTATATTAGAGATATTGCTATCTTTTTGAAAGTGGAAACCTATTGCTAAATATCCAAGCACAATATATTATACTCCTTCCAAAGCTGTTTGTTATCATCATAAATTGTTTGAGTGAAGTGCAGAGCAGGAAGTACAAGCAAGGGGGTGAGTTTTATTCAACACTAACTAAAAGGAACCTAAGGATTAAACTATGGTTTGATTATATTGCTCCCAAAAGCTATATATAAGAGTGTTTGAGTAAGATAGTTTTCATCTTTAAAAATTCAATCTGTTAAGCTACATAAATTTATAAAAAATTTTCCTATTAAACAAAACTGGAATTAAGGCATTTAGAATTCACTCACTTTGTGGGCATGTGACTACAGTCACACAAACCATATGGCCATTAGAATCAGAAGCAGATTCAGAGCCCTGGTGCATGCCCCAGCAGGTGTTAGGATAAACTGCAAACTTGCAGCCTGAGAACTTTTTGTATTATAATATAGAAGATCTCCTATTAGGCCTTCAAGCAGGTCACAGCACACACAAACACAAAAAAAACAGAACCAGCCTAGCTTTATCAAAATCTTTTTCATCCCCACTTCACTGCTCATTTATACTGCAACCTGTTTTCCCTGGGTGTCAGGCATTGGACTAGTTACTTTCATTATGTGTAACTATTAAAACTATCACGTATTAATCTTGTAGGACTATTTAACCTAAGTAGTATGGTGATACAGAAGGAAGCTCCTCACTCTCTCATGCCAACAAAAACGTATTAAAGGAGGTTGTAAAATAAATTAACACAGCCAGGTTGTTCTTTGTTTCCATCAGCTTCCTGATTGTACAGTACCAAGGATTCTGACCCTTTGCTCCCGTACCCATCTGTCACAAATCTGGAAAGGAGAAAAAGGGAATCAAAGGCAAGAGTGAGGGGTAAAAACCGATAATGAAAAGTTGGTTCCTGTACCAAATGGCGAGTAAATTATCAAGTTCATAGGCTTCCATTCCTCCACCACGTCTCAGAAGCAAAGAATAAGCATGTATTTTGTAGTTAGTGGGAGAAGTGCAAAGACTTTTATTTCCTTTTACAAGCTTCACTTTTCTGGGCTTTTTTTTTCCTACCTCAAGTAATTTCAAATATATAAGGTCATGTCAAAGATGATTCAGAGGTATCAAGCAGTTTTTATCTTTATATTGATCAAGAACTATAATGAGGCATTTCAGATTCTCTTGGGCATCTTGAGAACATTTAAAACTCCAATGCAAAAAAAAATGCTATGTACTTTGAAGCATTCTTTGTCAGCAGAAATAAATACAAAACTTAAAGCAAAATTTTCAAAAAGGGTGTAATACATATGCCTGTATGTAAATTTCCTTGCTGGATTTTAATAAGACAGCTAGAATATTCAAAATAGCATTGTTACTTACAGTGTCCAAGTTGAAATGGTAAAGAATAAAGTGACTTTTAAACTTAAAGTATTTATAAAGCCTATACTACTAATACCTTTAAAACACACAGCAGCTTTAAAACTTGATTGAGCACCGGAAACTCTTTCAAAGGTTCTTTCAGAAGTCTCCTTTGAAGCCGGTTTGGAGAAGAAAATGCTGCTGTCTAAAAATTCTTCAGCTTGAGAATACAGTGTTATTATTGTCTTGCACTTCAGAGCTGGGAAAAACACATGAGTTTTCTTGGCTCTAGGTTTCCATGACTGAGCAAGCACATGGCTTTGTTCCAAAGAGACGTGTTCAAGGAATTTTGCTTACAAGGAAGTGCTAAACCAATTATTTTAATTAATATTCATATTTACTTTGTAGCTAAATGAAGCTAAGGATTCTATTGGCATGGATTAACTCTTATTCCCATAAATCCAAAACCCTCTATAAAGGATTCTACTCTGGGAAGAGAGTAAGATACATTAACACTCCATTAATATCTTCTTTGGAAACATTCTTTTTAACACTTATCTCTTCATCATTTCCTGAATCTGTAATGAAATGTTTGTGCTGGCATCAAATAAAAGGATCCTGTCCAGAGCCTAATAAAGTGTTAGGCACCAAGGTAAGAAGCGAGTCGGCTGCGCTGGCTCCTAGTGTCAGATACACAATGGTACTTTCTAGACTATATTTAGCTCCACAGTCATGGTCAGTAGCCCTAAGACTTAATTAAAGTACAGTCTGAAAGGACTTCCAGTTCCAGGGCTGCCTCACAGGCCAATCAGAGTTCTATTTTCTAAGTCAGAAGCCAGACAGTGAGGTAATTTCCATTTGTACATCCTTTTCTAAAGTAAGAGATTTCCTGAAAGTGATGTTCTGTAATCACAGAATTTCAGGGTGGAAGAGATCTCTGAGGTCACATATAGCAGCTTTCTGTCCATTTCTTGAAACCCTACCACAATATTCCTGCCAAGTGACCCCAGTTTAGAGATAAGGAGCTCACCACCTCAAGGGAGCACGCACTCCTTATTCAGAAAGCTCAAATTGTTCCACCATTGTTTCCTTTGTTGAGATTAAATCTTTCTCCTGGGAAATCCCATCTCTTGATTCTGATTCTGGTTCCCCCAGAACAAATGAGTGGAAAATCTTCACTGATACAAACTGGTTTGATGTTTTGAGATTTATATTTGTAAAGTAGAAGAATGTGTTGTAAGCAGTCAAGAATCTTGTTAAACAGTTCTTTTTAAACCACTTTTTTAAAAAAAGGTATATACACAGCTTTGCTTCTTCCCTACTTACCCATTTTATAGTAATAGCTTTACTTCTCCTATGATTATTCATATCATAAGACAGCCTGTCTTGCAAATGAGTTTCAGCTCCAGGCAAGTTCGCTATAGATTCACTGTGACCAAAGAAATTTACAGCAAAGGGTTCTTGGGGCGAAAAGGTTATACCCAACTTTATTTCCAGGTGGCAGGTCAGTCCCTCGGCGCTGCCACCACTCCAGCCTCCGCTCCGCTCTCCTACTGCCTTGCAGCCCCGCCGCTCCGTCGTGCGCAGAGCAGGGGGCAGAACTCTTTATATTAACACAATAATGGCTTATTGCCTAAAGGTGTGGAAGCGGTAGCATAGCAACAAGCCAGTTACATTTAAGTTCAGTGAGGATCCTGGCCATAGGAACCCCACTTTATCCACACAGCCAAACACTAGGAAATATTTGTTTATGATAGTTTTACTAGAACAAGACGAATGGAGTTCTTGGATTATACTGAATCTATGGACTAATAACAATAATCACTTTCATATATTGAGCACTTAACCATATGAACAACAGTGTGCTAAGTGCTTCATATAACAGTCCTGAAGCATTACCATCCCCATTTTACAAGTGAGAAAACTAAGACTCAAAGATTAAAGAGCTTATCCATAGCCATACATAGGTACTAAGTAGAAGAGTCCCAGGTTCAAATCCAGAACTGATTCTAAGCCTAAATTTCTTTTGCTTATACAAACCCCTCTTGCCCATTAAAAAAAAAAAAAAAAAGTTTCTATAGTGTTCTCCATTCTCTTTAATAATTAAAAGATACTATAGGTCTGTTATGGAATGAATGTTTGTGGGGCCCCCCCCCCCCCGGGATTTATACATTGAAGCTCTAACCCCCAGTGTGGCTTTATCTGGAGATGAGGCCTTAAGGAAATAGTTAAGATTAAACGAGGTAATAAGGGTGTGGCCCTAATCTGAGAGGATTAGCGTCCTCATAAAAGAGTCACAGCTCACTTTCTCTCTTCACCATGTGCAGACACAGTGAGGAGGTGGCCAGCTGCAAGCCAGGAAGAGAGCTTTCACCAGAAACCAGCCCTGCCAGATCTTCATCTGGGATCTCTAGCCTCCACGACCATGAGACAGTTCATTTCTATTGTTTAAGCTCCACAGTCTGTGGCATTTTGCTATGGCAGCCTGAGCACACTAAATTCCAGAGCTTTCTGCCATTTGCCACAACCAAATACGTGAGGGAAGAATGGAAAAAGGGCATCCCTCACCAGAACCTTCCGTTATTCTCCTGACAGGTGACTGTGACCTGGTGGAACAAGAGAGCTGTGGTCTTCACATGGCCCACGTCCCGACTGTGTCACTCTAGAGAAATCACTTCAATTCTTTGTGATCCAGTCTTCTCAGTACTCTGAGAGATCTCAGTTCTAATACACCATTGTCTTACATTCATGAAAACAAAACTTTTTCTAATTTCTTTATTTCCTGATCATTGTTACATATTTATTCCATTTTTTTATTTTCTTAGATATTTGTTACTTTTTTGAATCTTAAAGGCAAAAATTTTGAAGAAAAACTTGTTATAAATAGAGATTTTAGGGGGCAAAAGGGCTATTACAATTAGCACACATAATGTAGCAGGGGTGGGGGTGGGGGACACGGGGAAGGCAGTGTAACACAGAGAAGACAAGTAGTGATCCTGTAACATCCTACTACGTTGATGGACAGTGACTGCAATGGGGTATGTGCTAGGGACTTGATAACAGGGGGAGTCTAGTAACCATAATATTGCTCATGTAATTGTACATTAATAACAGCAAAATAAAAAATATATATATGTAGACATAAAAAAATATTTTACCATTAAAAAAAGTAAGTCTCAAAAAAAATAGTAGAGATTTTCAGGAAAAAGAGGATCTATAGCTTTAAAGTTCATTTTGTTTGTGAATACATGCCAGGCCTCCTTTTAATATTATTCTATGATGATAAAAACATCCCAATACAATTTTTTTAAAAAGCATCCTAAGAATGTTCTAGCAGATTCAGGAATCTTGAAAATGCAAAAAGGCTTACCCAAAACAATGGAAACCTTCTGTGACAGCCCTTTCAAGTGGTCTCCTCCAGAAGAGTAGCTCATTCCATAGTTTTACAAATGAGACATGGTTACTACACCCAGGAGACAATAAAACATAGACTTCCCCAACTGGGCATAATTCTGAGTCTCTCTAAAGAAATGTGGGAAGACGAAGCATTTACATAATGCTTGCCTTTCAGATGTAAATAATCTGCTCCCAGGAGATGATATGATTAGAGAATGTTTCTGAGGGAATCCAAGATCATGAATTCAACATTAGTGTATGATTTGCTCTGTTCTGTGGCCAAAAACTAGACCCCAAACTGTGTTCATCTATCTCACAAATTCAAACTGCTGACAGTCTATGGAAATTAGTATGAGAAAATAAAGAATGAACCACTGCAATTTTATCATTGTTACCAAGGAAAACTGTTAAGAGTATGATACTGGGAAATAATTGGTATCATTTCTATATACGAAAGAAGGAGTGTTATTAAAACTACTTTGAAAATACTTGAAAGAAAAGAGGAACTACAGAAATTATTGCAGTGGGACACTATATTTTTAATACTAATGTATAGAGTTGTGGGTTTCTGTGTGTGTTTATATATGTATGTATACACTCTGTAGACAGATGATATAAATATAGATAGATGTAGATATAGATATATATATGTTGATGTAAATATAGATATACAGATATATGATATAGATTAGATATAAATACAGATAGATGTAGATGTATAGATACACATATACAGATCTGGATATGATATAGATATAGATATTTAATGAAATTTTCCATCCTTTCTTCTTCTTAGTTAAAAGAGTTCTCCAGGTTTCTTCTGTTTAAATTAATGAAATTCAAAAAATACCTGAGTTTGGGATTTTAAAATAAAAAGTTCAGTCATTTAGCTTCTGGTTTTCTAACATAATGATTAAAAGCATAGATAATGGAGCCACACTACATAATTATAAATTCTACCTCTGACACTTATCAGCTATAAAACCTGGGGCAAGTTACTTGACTTCTCTGTGTTTGAGTTTCCTCATCAGTAAGACTGAAAAGAATACTTACCCCATGGCATTGGTGGGAGAATTAAATGAGTTAATATACAATTAATACAGTATCTGGCACACTATAAGAGCTACAGTAGCTAGTTAGCATTATTCATTCATTCTTACACATCATGGTATAGTTTCAAAATGAAGCTACTGTATAGTTCCATACACCCATGTTTTCTCCACCCTCTGTGATTGGTACCTTCTTTGACTGCAGTGACATAATGTGGCAAAGCCAAGTGCAATGGAGACAAGTGGTCATTTTGCTAAAATCACCTGTCCCCCTTGCCCAAGCTACAGAAGTCTGATGTCTTCTCTCATACGTATATCAACAGAAGAAAAATGGTTTTTTAGTTCATTCCATCTTTTAATCACACCCTATTAAGGATTTTGAAAACACCTTTTCCCCTTCTTTCTACTTAAAATTGTATTTTGTTAAGAAGCCTCTGAAACAATCTTTTCCAACTTCATGATACAGCACCTATGGACACACCCCTAAAAAAGAGGAAAGTCACATGATAAAAAATGAGAGTACTGGGAGACCTACGACAAAAATTTGGAATAATTTGTCACACATTTTAAATACAATAAAACTAGTCAGCAATCACAATCAACAGATCAAAAAAGCAGTGTCAACTCTAAAATGGGACTACAGAGCCATGTTCCTCACCTGCCATTTCTTCTTTGGTTTACAGACACAAGGCCTACAACAAACATAATATTGGTCAGCTACCCGTTCTCCTAGCTGCTTCTCAAGCTAGCTAGGATATTGCCCTACCCTGTTCTCTCCTCAATAACTATCCTCTGTAGAAACTGAGTAGAAATAATTAGGCAACTAGGTTGGGAACAAGAGGCTGGGCATAAGCAGTGGTACACTGCATCCTGTAAGTGAGGTAACACAAGAGGCTCTCTGCAAGCAATGAGTTCCATATTTTAGTTCTTCATGATTCATTTGTTCACAATGCCAGAGAAATGTGGTACAGGGGGAACACACAAGAGAAATCACTATTTTAGCCCAGCTGAGCTATACTAGATGAAAGCTAATTAGACATGAAATATTGGGCAAGAAGATATAGGTATCAAAATTCCAAGGAGCTACAGATTTGAGAATGGAATCCCACCCAAGTGGTCCAAGAATGAGGCCAAAGCCACTCATTGGCAGTCATAATCATATAGGCTGGCCTCCCATCTCAAGACTGAATAAAAAAAAAAAAATCAAATGTGTAACCTAAGGAAAAAGGTACTGCAAAACAAAGTAAGGAGACCATCAATTTGAAGGATAAGGAGACATCCAGACATTATTTACCACAGGAAATCCTCCACAGGATGCAAAACAGGAAGACATAGAATGCCTTCCATGAAAGAAGAGAAATCCAGAAAAGAATAGGGTGTGATTAAAAGATGGGATGAGCTAAATAATAATAATAATACCCTGTGTGTGTGTGTGTGTGTGTGTGTGTGTGTCTGTGTGTGTGTAAAAAGAGGAAGTTTTTAATTAACAAGAATATGTACAATTTCTTTTCCAGTTAACATTAAAATGAAAAAAAATGTTTTCCCATCATTAAACTCTCTTTTAAAAGTGGATTTTTTAAAAGATGCATACTGTTACATCACGTATGTATTCTACATGTATGATTCTCTTACTGTTGGACATTTAGGTTTTAAAATTTCCCAATTTTAAAGCATAATGAGCATCCTTGTCCTTTTAATTTTCATAATAACTTTATTTCTTTAAGATAAATTCTCACAAGTAAGAATGCTGAGACAATGAATTTTCTCCTTTTTAAAATGGTTGAAACGTATCAACAAATTGGTTTCAGGAAGTTTATTGAAGTTCGCTCTCTTATCAACAAGTATTGTGATTATCCATGTCAACCAAATCTACTTCAGCATTCAACTTTCAATTTTGAAATTTCCTATTTAAAAGTATTATGTTGTTAAAATTTTTTATTAATTAGGGTGAGCACTTGTCCTGTATTTGTGTATTTGTCATCTTCCATAAATAGCTTGCAAGTGACTCTGCTAGTTTTTCTCTTAGGGTGTTGTGAAAGGATAGAAAAAAGTATATATTTGTCTCTGCCCCCAGTTCATGAGACATACGACTAAAACCCTTGTAATTTCCTAAGTGATAAGAGCATTAGGAGCATCTTTTGCTCTGACATTTGGTCTTTGACCTCCCCTGTTCCTGACATAGGGCTCCTGACACCCTTGTAACTTCCGGGGTGATAGGAATCCCTCTTGTTCTAATGAGGTGACTCTGGGTGGGATCCCGGATGGGGGCTGATTAGTGGAAAGACGAAGCCATGATTAGAAGCTTGGAATTTTCAGCCCTGTTCCCCATTCTCCTGAGAAGGGAGAAGGGCTGATAATGGAGTTAATGATCAACCATGCCTGTGTGTTGAAGGCTGATAACATGGGGTTCAAAGAGCTACCAGGATGCACCCCAACTCCACCGAGACAGAAGGTCCTGCTCTCGGGACGCTCCCCCCCCCCCCGCCAGACCTTACACTATGTATCTCTTCATCTGGCTGTTTTTCTGTATCCTTTACCACATCCTTTAATAAGAATAAACATAGGCAAGTTTCCCTGAGTTCTGTGAATCCCAGGAGGGGGTTGTGAAGATCTCAGATGTATAGCCAACTGGTCATCAGTCAGAAGCACAGGTTACAACCTGGACCTGCAATTGGCATCTGAAGTGGGGTGGGAGCAGTCTTAAAGGACTGCGTCCTTAACCTGTGGGATCTGAAGTTATCTCTATGTAGAGAGTGTCAGAATTGAGTTAAATTGAAGGAACCCAGCTGTTGTGACAGAGAATTACTTGGTGGGGGAAAACCCTCACACATTTGGTGACCAGAAGTATCAAAAGTGAACTGTTCTGTGTGAGTAGTAAAGGACACACACAGAAGAAAAACAGGGAAGGACTGTAGGTTTTTTTAAAAAAACTGTAGGTGTTGATATTCTTTTCAGTTGAAAGAGCTTCTTTACATTAAATCCTTCAATATTTTTTGAGTTTTCCCCCATCAAATTTTTGTCCTTCCATTCAATTTGTGGTATTTTTAAATGAGTGGCATTTAAAATTTTCATATCAAAAAAGCAGGGAAAAAATGAATTGAGCATAAAGGCAATAAAAAGAAAAAATTATGCCTTGTAAAATTAGTGATATGAAAGAAAAGTTTGAGATGTTCTCTATTAATACAAAAGAATACAAGCAGGTAAAGAAATGAGAGAGATGATGTTTTATAGATGAAAGAATATAGAGACAGACAATAACTGTAGTTCTTCACCAAAGCCATCGGAAAGAAAACAATGAAAGACATAAACAAAGAAAAACTGTGGACTGAAACAACTCACAGATACTCAAATGAAATGGTCTCATCATATTGTGGGCAAAATCTGTATAAAGAAACCAATGCCAAGAAACACACTGACAAATATTTTAATCACAAGAATATGGAAAATACCCAGTAAGCATTCAAACAAGTAGGAAGGAAGGAAGGGAGGGAGAGAGGAGGAAGGGAGGGAAAAACTAGGAGGGAGAAACAGGAGGGAGGGAGGGAGGAAGACACATAGACACATACATACAACACAAACACATATCCACACCCTTATGATCTAGGCAATTACAATGCGGGGATCACCTGATACTCTCTGGAACACAACAATGCAACTTTAGCAGAAGCAGGTGAGAAGTTGTAAGTAGGGCAATAGGTTGGTCAGTGTCAAAGAGAAAATCATGTGTGATATTAACAAACTTAATGATATGAATGGAAATGATAGATATTTTTTAAGTAATGAAGTTTCATAGGACTGAAATTACCTGATCAGCTGATTCAATTTCTTCTTCAAGAAAATACAGAATAGATGGATATATTAAGAATTGATCAGTTACTTAGGAGAGTCTAAATATTAATCCTTGCAGTTACATTACTGTTTCATAATCTGTATCTCTTTTTCTTTTTATTAGCCTATAGGTTTCAAAGTTAAGTTAATAAAATTCAGTGCACACATGAAACCTGACATTTAGAGCTGCAGAAAAACATCTTTCATCTGCTGTTTCGTGTAAGGAAGCAAAATGATAATCCAAAATAAGACATTGAGGATGGCCTTACTTGTGTTCTGAAATTATTTTCTATTGGTCGTATAAAGCATATCCCTTCTGGGCTATAGTAGTGTTGCTTTTAAGGGACTTGCTTCAGCATTTTCCTACAAGGTTGCTAATACACACCAGATCACAGAAGCAGACAACTTGCTGGAATAGTACACAGAAAGCAGTATTTTACATAAGCTACAAACCATGCTTCTTAGTTTTGTTTACATTGGTTCCACACATTATAAAAACAATTGGTTTCATAGTAAATTCAGTGATGAAATAAATTATTCATTTTCCCTTCAGGTTGAAGAAAACACATGCTTGTGGGAAACCAAGAAGGACAATGCAAAACTGAGGAGAGAATTTGTGCTATTTGAGCAGGGTGACAAATTCAAACAGCTGAGGCCATGAACCCCAAACTCTCATTTTCATTCCCCTGCATGCCTTAGAGATTTGGTACTTGTCACCCATTAGAAAGGGACACACGAAACACAGAGAGCTCAGCAGCTGCTCAAAAATATTGAGGGGCTTAGTAGGCCACTTGCATTCAGCCTTGTTTCTGAAAACCTCTCACTTGGGCCAGCCACCTTCGGCTTTGAGGACTCTGTATTTTCCATACTGGGTGGGGTGAGTGTTGAATAATGCAGATAACTAAAAACGTTAAAATAAAATAAAATAAAATAAAACTCTTCTAAAATTTAAATTTAAATTTGAAAATTGGTTTACCATCTAAAAGAAAGTGCATTCAGTCTTAAGAGTCTCCATACACTTGGGGTTAATAAACCCAGTATCTATTGTCCAAAAAAATGGACACTATAGTTCAAATCATTCATTGAATGTTGTTAGCAAAGAGAACCATGAGAAGTACTTATACATGCAGCAATGCTCTGCTTTTTAAAAATTATTCCACAGATTATTGAATCTCTAAATAAGATATTACAGGAAAAAGCCTCTAAGTGCATTTATATTCTGCCAACTATGTGAAAGCACTGTGGGAAACACAAGATTCAATCTCTACAAACTGGAATTCACAAACTGGTATGAGATAAGAGTATGTCAGTTACTAATTTCACAGGAGAATATGGCAACTTCTCCAAGAGAAATAAATTAAGTGTAACAGGAGTAGTAGTCAGAGAGGAATTCATTCAGGCGGAGTGTCAGGGAGAGCTACATAAATTAAGTAGCAATTTAAGCTGAGTCTTGAAGGGCAGGTAGGACTAGAAATAGAGAGGGACAGCCAGATGTTACTACACTGATGGACAGTGACTGCACTGGGGTGTGGGTGGGGACTTGATAATAGGGGTAAATGTAGTGACCACATTGTTTTTTCATGTGAAACCTTCATAAGAGTGTATATCAATAGTACCTTAATAAAATAATTAAAAAAAAAGAGAGAGAGGGAAGCCAAGGGAAATGCAGGCTCTGCTTGGGACCCAGCAGTAACTTAGTTTGCCTAGAGCAGAGACCATGTTGAGGGGAAGTGGGCAGCCCAGCCTGGAGAAGCAGATGCGACCCCAGGGTGGAGGGCCGTACATGCCAGGCCAGGAGGGATCAAGGTGTCACTGATGAAAAACGTTTTGCTTTAGATAGATTAACCTAGTGATCATGTGTAATAAAATTGTGAAAAAAATAAAGGCAGAAACTATGGGGGTGGGGTGGGGTAGTAGAATAGACTTTGCAGCAGCCGAGGCAAGAAGCAACAAGAGGACAAAAGGCTGTCAGTAGGAGTGAGCAGAGGCACAGACCGAGTTGCATCCCCCCAAATTCATACGTTGAGTCCTAATGCCTGTCCCTCAGAATGTCACGGTATCTGGAGATAGGGTCTTTAAATTGGTAATTAAGTTAAAATGAGGTCATTAGGGGAGGCCCTGATCCAATATGACTGGCATTGTTATGTGACTTACAGAAGGAGGAAATTTGGAAACAGACTCAAACAGAAGGAAGACCACATGGAAACCCAAGAAGGTGGCCACTCACAAGCAAAGGAGGGAGCCCCCAGGAGAAGCCAGTCCTGGTGACGGCTCGGTCTCTGGCTGACTTCAGGCCTCCAGGATCATGAAAAAACAAATCTCTGTGGCGTAAGCCACCAAATCTTAGGTTCTCTATTATGGAGTCTTAGCGACCTAATACAGGCAAGATTTGACATATGTGAGACATCTGGGGAAGGACTACTTCAGAGCAGTGGAAAACAACTAGAAGGAAGGAAGGTGACAGGAATAAAAGTTGACAAGATGTGAGTCAAGCAGCCAGGACAATAGAAATAGTGGGAATTTAGGAAACTGGTAGAAAATGGTTTGAGGAAAAATGTAACTCGGTTTAAAAAAGGACAAGTTTGAATTGTGACAAGATATTTACAAAGGTGTAAATTAAGTCGTTGCAAATGTAGCCAGAGAGTTCAGGAAAGAGTTAAATTTGGGGGTCATCGTGATGTAAGTGGAAGTTGAGGCTTTAGGAATACAAAAGTTTGTTTAGTAAGATTACAAAAAATGAAAATAGAAAACTGAATACACAACTTGGAGAAGCAAAATGAAGAGACAGGGATTGAGAGAAAGGAGTGAGCAAGCGATCAGTAATCTTCACAGAAATCTGGTTTTATGGCAGCAAAATACAGAAGGAACTTCATCTTCACTTCTACTTCATACTTTTGTTCTTCTGATGTACAAATTTCTGTCAGAAACCTGTAATACTCCAGTGCCTCTGTTAACCTCTTCCTGGGTGGGAGCTCCCTGGGGCCCCTGATTAGACTCACAGCCAAGGCCCAAGAGGCACCAGGGATGTCACACCGTTCACACAATTAGGGTTAGATGTCCTCCCCTGGACTTACTCAGGAGTTGTAGAATCACCCTTACTATACCCAACAGACACCCCCACAACACATACTTATCTATAAAAACTGAAAACTGGCAGTGAAGGGAATAGAGGGGATTTGCAATAGCTGACTCACCCATGTTGTTAGGGAGAGCAGTGTCTATGGTAGAAGGAAAGAGGGAACTCCCCACCCACCTCCATTGAGAGTATCATAGGATAAACCTGGGGGTGCCCTAACATAAAAGGAGACTGTTTTTCTGTTCTCCAGTCAGGCAGTGGACTTGACCATCTTCCTCACCTGTGCCTATCCAAACAGGATCGAAGAGACCTTGAGTAAGAGCATAGGGCAGAGAGGGGCAGCCAAGGAAGCAGCTGGACCTCCTACGATCTACAGTGGAAATAAAGTGTAACTTTCCTAAAGTGTAGTGGACATTGAAAAAGGTAGCTAGCCTTGAGCCACCTTGTTGGTTCCTGCCTCAAAGCCCTACCTACTGGAAGAGAGAACCTCATCCCTTATAGTTTTTTTTCACTCTGCATATAAATTTATTAACCACTTATTATGTCCTCAACACTATGCAAGCTTCCTAGAATAAACAGTGCAGACAATACAGTGCTTGGCCTACAAGGATTTGCATGAAAATCTACTTTATTGTGGAGTCACAACTTTGTGGGTGGAGACCAACATAAAATATGGGTACCTAACCTCAGGGAGCTGTGATGGTGAGAACTGCAAAGGAATAGAAGAGATTGATTTATATGGATCTTTCACCTCAAAATGGGTAGTGAGATAAACTCATACCTGCCCCCAGAAGACAGCCAACATTTAAGGCCTAGCTACATGCGCAGCAGCAAATGTCAGTCAGTATTAGTCAGAAAAACAGTTACACCACCAAGTGAGAATGAGAGCTGTGCATGGAGCTGGTGAGGTTCAGACCACACCCTCCCACCACCATCCCAAGGTGAAGAAGTGGAATAGGGAGTAAGAGCAGGTGACAGCCTCCTCCCACTTCAGGCCAGCCAGGCAGAGGAATGGGCTAAGATTTAAATCAAATTTGAGACTAAAGTTCTACCCTGGACTGGATTTTCAATAAATGAAATTAACCAAAAGATTACAGTATCTTTTCAAGTTATTATTAAGAAATGATGTTCTTAATGATAACTTGTAAAAAGGAAAATTCAACAGAAGATTGAAGGTAGTGACTCAAAATTTTTTTTACATTTATGTTGGTACTCCCACAAAACTGTGATGCCCCAATAAACAAGTTATACCTGCAAATCCTTTTATGCCAAGCACTGTGTTCTGTTCATCTATTTATTCCAGGAAGTTTGCATAGTGTTGAGGACATAAGAAGTGGTTAATAAATTCATATGCAGAATGAAAAAAGGTCAAAGGGAGAGTCATTTTGTCCATCACTCCAGAGAGGCAGGGGTGACACACCTTAGGAGAAGATTAGAGACTTGATCTTCACTGGGCAGTGGCAGAAATGTGGTCAGAATCTGAGATATGGAAGGCAAAAGAAGAGGTGGAAGCTGAAGACTTAGAAAAAGCCTGTAAGTATAAATAATGCCTTCAGGAAATCTGGCAGTTGAAAGAAGAGAAATGGTATGGCCCTAGGAGATCAGAAGATCAAAGAATTAGCATATAATAAACTTAATCCTTCTTTACAACTAAGGGAAGAAACCATTGACAAGGGTAAGAGTTTTGAAGAATAAAAATATTAATTGATGAACATCTTTGATTAATACCATTTTCTTTCTTTAAAAAACTTATGCTACTTATGTCAAACAAGCAATTTGTTTAAGCATTAACTGTTAAAGTATCTTAGCTGTATCTTGTTACTTAAATATCAGACTCCTTAATAATGAGATCTCAAATATTTGGCCAAGAAGGAAATATTTTGCTTGCAGTAAAGCCATGACTCCTCATCCCACAGGGCATTTCCATAAACTGTAAAAAGAGGAGTTGGGTGGCATACACCAAAGCAAACAAATAAATATCTGCACATGTATTTTATCTCCTCTCTGTGAGACCAGACATTATGACTTTTACAATGTCATAACCCACACAGTGTTAATCACAGTGTATTATATATCATGAGTGTTCAGTAAAAGTTTAAAATCAATTAACATAGGAATCTTAAAAACAATCCCATTTACAATTGTATCAAATAGAATAAAATACCTAAAAATAAACTTAATCAAGGAGGTAAAAAACCTGTACAATGAAAACTATAAGACATTGATGAAAGAAATTGAAGACGACACAAATGAATGGAAACATATTCTGTGTTCATGGATTGGAAGAATTAATATTGTTAAAACATCCATAATACCCAAAGCAGTTTACAGATTCAATGCAGTCCCTACCAAAATTCCAATGTTATATTCCAAAGAAATGGAACAAACAATCCTAAAATTTATATGCAACCATGAAAGACACCAAATAGCCAAGGTGATCATGAGAAAGCAGAACAAAGTCTAAGGCATCACACTGCCTGATTTCAAGCTATGGTAATCAGAACAGCATGATAGGGGCCTAAAAACAAACCCACAGATCAATGGAACAGAATTGAGAGGCCAGAAATAAACCCACACGTATATGGTCAACCAATTTATGACAAAGGAGCCGAGTCTATACAATGAGTAAAGGATAGTCTCTGTAATAAATGATGTTGGGAAAACTGGACAGCTACATACAGAAAACTGAAACTGGACCCCTACCTTATACCATGCACAAAAATATCAACCCAAAAGTATTAAAGACTTGAATGTAAGACCTGGAACCATAAAACTTCTAGAACAAAATACAATGGTTTACTTGACATCAATCTTGGCAATCATTTTCGGATTTGATACCAAAAGCAAAGGCAACAAAAGCACAAATAAACAAACAGGACCACATCAAACTCAAAAACTTCCATATGACAAAGGAAAAAAAATGAAAGGGTAACCTAGTGAATGGGAGAAAATATTTGCAAATCATATATCTGATAAGGGGTTAATTTCCAAAATACATAAAGAACTCATAAAACTCAATGACAAAAAAAAACAAATGATATTTAAAAATGGGCAGAGGATATAAGTATACATTTTTCCAAAGAAGACATACAGATGATCCAACAGGTATGTGAAAGGGAGCTCAGCATCACTAATCTTCAGGGAAATACTGATCAAAACTACAATAAGCTATCACTTCACACTTGTTAGAACAGCTGTATTAAAAAAGAAAAGTAACAAATGTTGGTAAGAATGTGGAGAAATGATCCCTGGTGCACTGTTGTGTGTATAACTAGTGCAGCAAACCTGAAAAACAATGTTGGAAGTTCCTCAAAATTTTTCAATAGAATTATTGTATGATCTAGCAATTCTACTCTGGGTATTTATCCAAAGGAAAAAAATCACTATCTCAGAAAGATATCTGCACCTCCATGTTCAATGCAGCATTATTAACAATAGCAAAGACATGGAAACAACCCAAGTATCCACTGATGGATGAATAGATAATGTTGTTACATATACAATGGAATATTAATCAGTCATAAAAAAGGAAATCTTGCCAATTGAAACATGGATGACTTGAGGGCAATATGCTAAGTGAAATAAGTCAGAGACAGACAAATAGTGCATAAACTCACTTAAATGTGGAATCTTAAAAAAAAAGCAAACTCATACGCAGTATAGACTGCTGGTTGCTAGAAGAAAGATAGGTGAAATGGGTGAAAGGTTATCAAAAAGTACAAGGTTCCAATTATAAATTCTGGAAATGTGTGGTACAGTAGGTGACAACAGTTAACAACACTGTATTATATATTTGAAAGCTGCTCAGAGTAGATCTTACAAATTCTAACACACATTAAAAAATTATATAACTATGTGTAGTAATGGATGTTAGCCAAACTTATTATAATCACTTCACTGAATATATATATACATATAGCAAATCATAACACTGTACACCTAAAATTAATACAATGTTCTAAGTCAATTGTATCTCAATTTAAAAATCAACTAATCAGTTCTCTCAATTGATTTGGTGAGAAGCTTAGCTTTAGATATAGTTCACTAAGTCACTGCGGTAATATATGCTGAGCTTTCAAGCCAAGAAATATTCAAGACCTGGGGATAAAATAAATTAATACATCATCATTATTCTATAGAGCATTTAGGGGAAGCAAGAGAAGGAGAAAGATACATAAACAGGAAATTATATACCCAATCAAGTAAAAGATTGGGGCAAATTACTTTGTAAACCACTCCCTTTGGTTCTATCAATCTACTCTATCTGTCCTCATCAAGAGTATAAAAATGAGTAATAACTCTTGTAGTAGACTGTGCTAATGGCCTCGATTTTCTACTTCTCTCTGTATCCATGTACTTTGCAATTCCTCCAGTAAAGAAAATGAGAATAAGATTCAAGATGGCAGTGTGAGAGACAAAACAGAGAATTGCTCCCCAAACCACATATAGTGTAAAAATATAGTTAATACAACTAGCCCTAAAACAGCAACAGGAAAGTAGGCTGCACCAGATTGCATACTGACCTCACGACCAGAGCAGCCCTCACGAAACAGGGTAACGTACAAAAGCCCTAATCTGGGACGACCCAAGCCCTTCCCCCACCTAAGCTCACTGGCAGGAGGAAGAGAAATGGAGCAGGGAGGGGGTGGGAACCTGGGACTGCTGAACACCTAGCCCTGGAGGTGAGCTTTGGAGCCCAAACCCACATTGTGTGGTGCTCTGGAGGTAGAGGAGGTTGGGGAGCTGGGACAGACGGGGTGCTTGAGAGAATGAGATTCCAACCATTTGTGAAGGATGGTATCCACATCCAGCTGCTCTAGGAAAAATGAAGGACAGGGTATCTGAGAGGCTTCCTAGCAGTGAGAGAACTGTTGAAGGGGTGGGGTGTGCACGGTGCTTGTACACAGGAGAAGGGATGGGTGGACAACGTTGACTGGGAGCACTCTTCCCAGGAGGTTGGGAAATTTGAGGAGATTCAGGCGATCCATCCCCCTGGCTGCCTACTCAGCTCCGAGGCATCGCACTGTGACAAGCACCCTGCTGCGCCTTCCTCCTGGCCTGCCAGCACCTGCTACCAAACCGGCAGTCACTGCACTGGCATAAGGCCAGGCAGAGGGAGGCCCCACCTACAACAGCTAGCGACACCAAGCACAGAGGCTTACACCTGTGTGCTTGACCCACTGGCAGTGATACTGGAGACAGGCACTGCAGCCAGAATGAGGAAAGAGCTGTTTCCTCTCGCCAGTCACCAGTGCCAGTCCTGTGCAACCCCCAACCTCACTCTAGTCGCTGAGCAGCTCCAGAGACTAGAGCTTCTGGGCACTAGAGTGCACCACATAGAATTATGAAATTTCAAAGGAACCTGGTTCAGACCAAACTCTCACAAACCCCAGAAAAAGGACCAAATGAAACTGAACTCACCAATCTTCCAGAAAGAGAGTTTAAAATAAAAATCATATACGTGTTCATGGAGGTACAGAAAAATATGCAAGAACTCAGGGACGAATTTAATGTGGAGATTCAGTCATTAGGAAATTCCATATCTCAAATGAAACATACACTGGAGGGACTTAAAAGCAGATTAGATGTAGTAGAAGAGACGGTAAATGGAATAGAAATTAGAGAAGAAGAATACAAAGAAGCTGAGGCACAGTAAGAAAAAAGGATCTCTAAGAATGAAAGAATATTGAGAGAACTGTGTGAACAATCCAAACGGAACAATATTTACATTATACGGATACCAGAAGAAGAAAAGAGAGAAAAAGGGATAGAAAGTGTTATTCAGGAGGTAATTGCTGAAAACTTCCCCAATCTGGGGAAGGAGATAGTCTCTCAAGCCATGGAGGTGCACAGATCTCCCAACACAAGGGACCCAAAGGAAGACAACATTAAGACATATAATAATTAAAATGGCAAAGATCAAGGATAAAGACAGATTTTTAAAAGCAGCTACAGAGAGAAAAAAGATCACATACAAAGGAAAGCTCATGAGGCTATCATCAGATTTCTCAACAGAAACCTTAAAGGCCACAAGGGAGTGGCATGATGTATTTAATGCAATGAAGCAGAAGGGCCTTGAACCAAGAATATTCTACCCGGCAAGGTTATCACTTAAATCTGAAGGAGGGATTAAACAATCTTCAGATAAGCAATAGCTGAGAGAATTTACCTCCCGCAAAGAACATCTACAGTGCATTTTGGAGGGACTCCTATAGATGGAAGTGTTCCTAAGGCTAAATAGATGTGACCCAAGGGATAGACAAAGAGTACAGAATATGATTCATGACATACAAAGAATGGAGGAAGAAGAAAAAGGAGGAAAGAAAATAACCTTTAGGTTGAGTTTATAATAGTATACAAAATAAGATAAATTAGACTGTTAGATAGTAAGGGAATTGCCCTTGAACTTTTGATACCCACTAATCTAAAGACTGCAATGGCAATAAGTACATACCTATCGATAATCACCCTAAATGTAAATGGTCTGAATGCACCAATAAAAACACATAGAGTCACTGAATGGATAAAAAAACAACAACGCATCTACATGCTGCCTACAAGAGACTCACTTCAAACCCTAAAACATAAACAGACTGAAAGTAAAGGGGTGGAAAAGGATATTTCATGCAACAAATAGTGAGAAAAAAGCAGGAGTTGCAGTACTTGTATCAGACAAAACAGACTTCAAAACAAAGAAAGTCACAAGAGGCAAAGAAAGACATTACATAATGATAAAAGGGTCAGTCCAACAAGAGGATATAACTATTATAAATATCTATGCACCCAATACAGAATCACCTACATATGTGAAACAAATACTTACACAATTAAAGGGGCAAATAGAATGCAATGCATTCATTTTAGGAGACTTCACACCACTCACTCCAAAAGACAGATCAATGAGACAGAGGTACTGAACAACACATTAGAACAGATGGACCTAACAGACATCTACAGAACACTCCATCCAAAAGCAACAGGATACACATTCTTGGCAAGTGCACATGGAACATTTTTAAGAATAGATCATATATCAGGCCACAAAAAGAACCTCAGTAAATTAAAAAAGATTGAAATTGTACCAACCAGCTTCTCAGATCACAAAGGTATGAAAGTAGAAATAAACTACACAAAGAAAACAAAAAAGCCCACAAACATATGGAGGCTTAATAACATGCTCCTAAATAATCAATGGATCAATGACCAAATAAAAAGAGATCAAGCAATATATGGAGACAAATGACAAAAATAATTCAACACCACAAAATCTGTGGGATGCAGCGAAAGCTGTCCTAAGAGAGAAATATATTGCAAAACAGGCCTACCTCAGGAAAGAAGAACAATCCCAAACGAACAGTCTAAATGCACAATTAATGAAGCTAGAAAAGGAAAAACAAATGAGGCCCAAAGTCAATAGAAGGAGGGACATAATAAAGATTAAAGCAGAAATAAATAAAATTCAGAAAAATAAAACAATAGAAAGAATCAATGAAAGCAAGAGCTGGTTCTTTGGGAAAATGAACAAAATAGGTAAACCCGTAGCCAGACTTACCAAGACAAAAAGAGAGTCTACACACATAAACAGAATCAGAAATGAGAAAGGAAAAATCACTATGGACACCACAGAAATACAAAGAATTATGAGAGAATACTATGAAAAATTATATTGTAACAAACTGGCTAACCTAGAAGAAATGGACAACTTTCTAGAAAAATACAACCTTCCAAGGCTGACCGAGGAAGAAACAGAAAATCTGAATAGACCAATTACCAGCAAAGAAATTGAATTGGTAATCAAAAAACTATGTAAAAACAAAACACCTGCACCAGATGGTTTCACCACTGAATGTTATCAAACATTTAGTGAAGACCTAAAACCCATCCTCCATAAAGTTTCCCAAAAAGTAGAAGTGGAAGGAATACTTCTAAACTTATTCTATGAGACCAACATCACTCTAATACCAAAACCAGGCAAAGACACTACAAATAAAGAAAATTACAGACCAATATCCCTGATGAACACAGATGCAAAAATATGCAACAAAATATTAGCAAACCGAATTCAAAAATACATCAAAAAGATCATCCATCATGATCAAGTGGGATTCATCCCAGGGATGCAAGGATGGTACAACATTCAAAATCCATCAACATAATCCACTACATCAATAAAAAGAAGGACAAATGCCACATGATCATCTCCACAGATGCTGAAAAAGCATTCAGCAAAATTCAACATCCATTCATGATAAAAACTCTCAACAAAATTCGTATAGAAGGCAAGTACCTTAACATAATAAAGGCCATATATGACAAACCCACAGCCAACATTATACTTAACAGAGAGAAGATGAAAGCTTTTCCTTAATATCAGGAAGACAAGGATGTCCACCCTCCCCCTTTTTATTCAACATAGTTCTGAAGGTCAAAGCCACAGCAATCAGACAACACAAAGAAATAAAAGGCATCCAGACTGGCAAGGAAGAACTCAAACTGTCCCTGTTTGCAGATGACATGATATTGTACATAAGAAACCCTAAAGAATCCACTCCAAAACTACTAGATCTAACATCTGAATTCAGCAAAGTTGCAGGATACAAAATTAATACACAGAAATCTGTTGCATTCCTATACACTAACGGTGAACTAGCAGAAAGAGAAATCAGGAAAACAATCCATTCACAATCCCATCCAAATGAATAAAATACCTAGGAATAAACCTAACCAAGGAAGTGAAAGACTTATACTCTGAAAACTACAAGACACTTATGAGAGAAATTAAAGAAGAAAACAATAAATGGAAACACATCCCATGCTCATGGATAGGAAGAATTAATATTGTCAAAATGGCCATCCTGCTTAAAGCAATCTACAGATTCAATGCAATCCCTATCAAAATACCTACAGCATTCTTCAATGAACTAGAGTAAATAGTTCTAAAATTCATATGGAACCACAAAAGACCCCAAATAGCCAAAGCAATCCTGAGAAGGAAGACTAAAGCAGGGGGAATCTCGCTTCCCAACTTCAAGCACTACTACAAAGCCACAGTAATCAAGATAATTTGGTACTGGCACAAGAAGAGTCCCACAGACCAGTGGAACAGAATAGAAAGTCCAGATATAAACCCAAGCATATATGGTCAATTAATATACAATAAAGGAACCATGGATATACAGTGGGGAAATGACAGCCTCTTCAACAGCTGGTGTTGGCAAAATTGGACAGCTACATGTAAGAAAATGAAACTGGATTACTGTCTAACCCCATACACAAAAGTAAACTCAAAATGGATCAAAGACTTGAATGTAAGTCATGAAACCATAAAACTCTTAGAAAAAAATATCGGCAAAAATCTCTTAGACATAAACATGAGAACTTCTTCATGATCATATCTCCCCGGGCAAGGAAAACAAAAGCAAAAATGAACAAGTGGGACTATATCAAACTAAAAAGCTTCTGTACAGCAAAGGACACCATCAGTAGAACAAAAAGACTTCCTACAGTATGGGAGAATATATTCATAAATGACATATCCAATAAGGGGTTGACATCCAAATGATATAAAGAACTCATGCATCTCAACAAACAAAAAGCAAATAAGCCAATTAAAAAGTGGGCAGAGGAGCTGAACAGACACTTCTCCAAAGAAGAAATTCAGATGGCCAACAGGCACATGAAAAGATGCTTCACATCACTAATCATCAGAGAAATGCAAATTAAAACCACAATGAGATATCACCTCACACCAGTCAGGATGGCTGCCATCTAAAAGACAAACAACAACAAATGTTGGCAAGGATGTGGAGAATGGGGAACCCTCTTACACTGCTGGTGGGAATGTAAATTAGTACAATCATCCTAGAAAGCAGTATGGAGGTTCCTCAAAAACTCAAAATAGAAATACCATTTGACCCAGGAATTCCACTCCTAGGAATTTACCCTAATAATGCACCAGCCCAGTTTGAAAAAGACATATGCACCCCTATGTTTATGGCAGCACTATTTACAATAGCCAAGAAATGGAAGCAACCTAAGTGTCCATCAGTAGATGAATGGATAAAGAAGATGTGGTACATTTACACAATGGAAATATTATTCAGCCATAAGAAGAAAACAAATCCTACCATTTGCAACAACAACGATGGAGCTAGAGGGTATTATGCTCAGTGAAATAAGCCAAGCCGAAAAAGACAAGTATCAAATGATTTCACTCATATGTGGAGTATAAGAATAAAGCAAAAACTGAAGGAACAAAACAGCAGCCGACTCACAGAACCCAAGAATGGATTAACAGTTACCAAAGGGAAAAGTATTGGGGAGGATGTGTGGGAAGGGAGGGATAAGGGGGAAAAAGTGGCATTAGCACGTATAATGTGGGGGGTGGGACACGGGGAAGACAGTATAGCACAGAGAAAACAAGTAGTGATTCTATAGCATCTTACTACACTGATGGACAGTGACTGTAATGGGGTATGTGGTGGGGACTTGAATAGGGGGAGTCTAGTAAGCATAATGTTGCTCATGTAATTGTACATTAATAATAGCAAAATAAAAAAAAGAACAGACACTTCACATGGAGTAAGAAATTACTATGGCAGGATGTTCCTGGACATAGAATCAATTCGAATCTCAACAGTCAGAATCTAAAATCCAATAATATGAATTGCATAAATGGAAGACCCACATGGAATATCAGTCTACTTCCCATTACCAGACTTCCTATCCTGACCAAGTGAAGTTCACAACTTGCTAAAATTTACTGTTTCCCAGACTGTCATATTGAACAGATCATGACATACAGAAGCCAAGGAAAATAAATGAAATTTGTCTTTTACTGGGTCCCACATGCTGTGGTGTTTTCAAACCCACATGCATCCACCAAAAAGCACTCACAATGTTTGATTCTGAAAACAAATCCATAACAAAAATAGAGTACGGAACAAAAATCGGCCCAAAAAGTCATCCCATATGTTTTTCATTTTCTTGTATTCTATTCAGGAAGTGAATGTGGTATAGTATACTTGGTTCCCAGAATTGGGACTTCCAGCTATTCTTTTTAATTTCATACTTACAGAGAAGCCAGTGTTACCCTCTGCCCTGCCTCTGAAATAGCAACAGAAGTAAAGGAAATACTCCACTGAGGGTAAATGTTGTATCTTTCCTAATGTAATGGGTTTGGACTCACACTCCATGCCTAATACAAAGATGTTCTGTGTGTATTGTACACGGGTTGTTGGGATCGGCCAGAGAGAAGATAATGTACCTCCATTACAGAGAGATGAGACCTTTGGCAAATTTCTATTGCACTGTTGAAAGGAAACTCATTCCGAAAGGCTTCTTTCCTCTTTAAGTCCCAAGTACATTTAAAGATACATACACAGTCTGGTTGCCTATTTAAAGGCTAAGCAAAAGAGAAATTCTTTTTAGAGTTTGCAATGTACAAAAAATATAAAAAATTTATTATATATTATAATATATGTACATGTGAGTGTTTATACATCTGCATACATATGTATTACACAAATATTTTGTATATGCTAAATGTGTTTACCCTTACATCATTATAAACACAGACACAAATCATGTATCCTCAACTGCAAATCTACCAGGGTTCTGTACAATGAATATGACAGCTCTCTCCACTTCAGATCTTTTAGAAGGTGGTTGTTGCTTTTTTAATTGTCATAAAAATGTGGAGGCTATCATGCTACTTATAAAAATTTAGTGGAGCTCATGGGCAAAGTGAAGCCATTTCAAAGTGTTCTTCTCTGCATGTAGAAGTAAGAACAGGCAATCTTACGTATCTTACACACCAAAACCACTACCTCTTTAGTGGATTTATCAAGAAAGTTGTGGTGTCCTAAGCAGCACAGAAAATCAATCAATTGTGAGACATTTGGATTATCAATGTACAGATGCTGATAGGGGCCAGAGTTATTTTAGAAAGGCTAGTCTTTAACACAATTTTCATGTAATGTTAAAATTCAGAGACTCTGGATGAATAGTATTGCTATTTCTTGTTACTCATGATCCATTTAAAATCCATTAACCATATATATATATAAATCTCCAAACACATATATTTAGTCAAAATATATGCTCAGATATCAAATATTTAAGGTAATATGACAATACTTGTAAATTTCACACTAAAATTTGCAAGCACTCATTGGGAAACAGCTACATTGTAAGCCTATATCTTACTTTCACAATATAATAGTATCTTATTTTCTAAACCTTTATTCTATTTAAATATCAGACCAACACCTTAATCCAGAATCTTTGAAATCAACAAAAATTTCTAAGACTTAATACCTGACAATATGCCCATTAGTATCACAGATTCAATGTGACCAGTTCAACAGATGAGTAAATTATTCACCCTGTCAAAATATTTTATATTCCATGAAATAAAATAATTAACGAGTAACAGTGGAAGGCCACTCTAATATAAACTAAGATTATTCACAATACTATGAAACTTTAACATGTTCCCAGTGAGATATCCATCCAATTCAGTCTCTCATTAATAAAAATCTGTTTTAAACAAGCTCTGATACTTGATTATAAAAAGACTCTTTGTTTTTCTTGGCTTGTATATGTCTTAAGATCAATTTTTCCTTGTACTGCTGTATCAACTGTTTGCATTTACTTTGAATCTTTTCCATTTTGTTTTATCCCAGTCATTTCAGGAATGAGTGTGTAGGGTTCTGGCCAATACTTACTTCTTTTGTAGCCTTTTTAACCCAACACAACAATGACCAGGAAGGCCCTCAGACTCCAGAAACCAATGCTTCAGACACATTTTCTCTCTCTGGCAGGCTTCTTGACATCTCGTTTCACTTTTTTTAATGTTCCAAAGGAACTTGATTAGCACTGTAGAGACTCCTTTTCCCCCTTAGATTCACTGATAACTAGGTAAAACTCACTGAACAATAAAGTCCTACAGAGAGGCTCTTGAAAGACTGAAGGCAACATCAAGGAAGTGGCCGTCACCTGTCAGTCATAACGCCCTAAACTGCATTCTGTACTAGCCCTGGAACCTCACTTTTTAACAGGTACAGCAAAGTGTTATGGTTGAATCTGTTTCACCTGTGATGGAAAAAAATGCTTCAAAATCTACAAAACTACTCCTGCCATACCCACATCTAAAATGGTTTACAATTTAAATCTTAAATAATGCCACAACTGCCTAGGATGCATCCCTGAAGACTTCTTCTGTGTATGTTTGTGAAGACTGTCCGATTCATGAGATCATGCTGGTACTGGAAACTAGACAATAAAACACAGCTCTTACTTTCAACACTAAACACATCCCTGTACAGCATTTATAAATTGCAACTGGGCTGATCTATGCTGAACCAAAGGTACGTAGTCACTTGTACAAAGAAAATGTATCCTGTTTGGACAGCAGGGAATGTTTTAAACTGTGACTGAACAGTTAGAGGAAGCTGAACTGTAAGCCTGAGAATTTGATCAATGCAGCCAAGTTCAGATCTTGGTTTCACCTTCTGTTTTCTTCCTTGATAGCACTTGACAGTGTTTAAAGACTTACCCAGAATTTTTAAAGGGTGAAAAGGGTCTTTGTAAACTAGTTCTAAGAAAAATGTTAATAACTTATTTAACAAATTTCGTTATTTCTCACTTTAGTTCTAAAGTGATAACTGATAAAATCTAGGCATTACGTTTACATTTCTACCACCACATTGTGCGCTTCTGTTACACAGTTGGAATCACTTTTCCAAAAATGGCATTTAAAATGTAAATAAGCTATAACTCAATCATATTTCCCCCAGCAAATTTGTAATATAGGTTTATTATCCTGAAGGAAAGCTTAATGCCGAACTTTTTATAGAAATGAACAAAAATGTTAGATATTTTTATAACTGTAACTCAATATAATAATGCAAGTAATTCTATTCCATTTGGCAGCCATTAAGGATGTGTGCAAATACTCTGGGCAGCTCTCCTTCATGCACGTATTAAGACTATACGTTCCACCCCAGGTCATGTGACTTGATTTAGCCAATGAAATGTGAGTGAGTCACTTGCAGTTGGAAGCTTTAAAAGTCGGTGTATAATTCACAATGCCTCTTTTTCCTCTGCCAGGGTGACTGACAATGCTCAAGAAGGCGGCTACACTGTTACCTAGATCCTAGGGTGAGAGGGAACTGCTGCAAAACCCCCAGCTGACCTGTTACCATACTATATAGGAAGTGCCAGCAAGAAATACACCTTCGTTATTCCAGGCTGATATTTGGGGATTGTGCTTTATTGCATAACAACCTAGCCTTACCTGATAGACACCTTTATATATTAAGGTATAAAGCTTTCTTAAGTATATCTAAATTACTCAGTAACCAATAACATAAATGTTGGCTTATTTTGGGCAGCAATATATTAGATAGTAAACTTATTCTATTATCCCCTCTCCATCTTGCATCTTCAGTATCTTTCTCTCCAATGGCTCCTTTCACACAGCAATCAGAAAAGTTAATGCCTCAGTGTTAGTGAGATACCTCCTTTAGCCTTAATATGTCTTTCAGTTAACTTCTTTCTTCTCTGTCAACATTTCTGAAAGCAGAGTCTGTGACTGCTGCCTCTACTTCCTGTTTTACCTTATGCATTCTTGTTTCCACTCCTTGTACTTTAAGGAAAAAAGTCTGTCAATGAACTTCTAATTATCAAGTCCATGGCTCTTTGCTTGTCCCCATCTTTTCAATTTTTCCTTCATATTCAATGTTGATTACCAACCCTGACCCCTGAAATTTCTTCTTTTACTTCTGTGATATTGTATCATTTGGGTTTTCCCCTAATATGTGTTTTATCAGTCTCTTTTGTTGGTTCTAATTTCTCTTTTTTTTCTCTATGTAGAAGTATTCCCCAGATCTTTCATCTCTTTTCCACCTCTCCCTTAACAGTATCATCCACTTATACCACTTCAACTGTCACTAATATACAGATGATTCCCAAAATTATCTCTCTTTAACTTGTGTCCTGCTTCTCAGTTACTACATATATATATCCTCCTGGTCATACTACTAGAACCACATTTTAATTTATTTTAATACCTTCAAAAATATATATTTTTGAATATTTATTTATCCTCTTTTCTTTCTCCATTAATATTCTCAGCAATCCTCAACAGTTTAGAGAGATCTTCAAAAATTTTCTCTTCCTCCCTAATCACATTCAATCAGTTCCTAAATCCTATCCATATTTAATGTTAATTTAACAGAAGACTACTATGAAAAAAAAATTACATTTTCTGTTGGTATGATTTGGTCCAGTAATTTATCATAAAGAACAGAGTTAAATATAACAGAGCAAATGAATCCAATAACGTATAAAAAGAATTACAAGCTACAACCAAGTGGGATTTATTCCAGCTATGAATAATAAATAAGACTCGTTCAATATTCAAAATTCAATTAATTTAATCTATCACATCAACAGGCCGACAAAAATTCTTATGATCATATTAATAGATGTAGAAAAGCATTTGAGAAATTCCAACACCTATTCATCATAAAAACTCCCAGAACACTAGGAATAGAGGGGAATTTCCTCAATGTGGCAGAGAACAGCTACAAAAAGAACACAGCTAACTTCATACTTAATGGTGAGAAACTAAGAGACTTCTTTCTAAGATTAAGAACAAGTCAAGGATGTCCCCTCTTACAATTCATATTCAACATCATACAGGAAGTCCTACTCAATGCCACAAGACAAGAAAAGGACATAAAACGTATAGAGATTGGGAAAAAAGCAATAAAACTGTCTTTTTCACAGATAGCAAGATTGTTAATGTAGAAAATCGCAAAGAATTGCCAATAAAACTCCTAGAACTAACAAACAATTATAGCTAGGTCGCAGGATACACCACAACTGCTCTCCTACATAAAAGCAATGAACAACTGGGATGTGAAGTTTAAAGCAAACACTTCACATTTACAAAAAGAAAGAAAGATAAGAAAGAGATAGGTGTAAATCTAACAAAATATGTACAAGAAATATATGAGGAAAACTACGAAACTCTGATGAAAGACATAAAAGAACTAAATGAACATATTTCACATTCATACATAGGAAAACTCAATATTGTTAAGATGTCAGTTCTTCCCAACTTAACCTATAGATTTAATGTAATACCAATCAAAATCTCAGCAAGTTATTTTGTATATATGGACAAACTCATTTTAAAGTTTTTTCACAATTTTGAAGATGTTCGTTTCATTTCCTTCTTGTCTTTTATTGGCTGTTGAGAAGGCCAAATACAGTTTTAATGTTCCTCTTTGAACATTTTTTTCTCTGCCTTTAATGTTTTTTATTTGTTTTGGTGTTTGCAAGTTGTATTCATATATGTTTGATGTAGTTTTTTGCATTTATTATGAAGCTATGACTTCATATTTCTGAAAAATTTTTAATTATCTATTCAAATATTACTTTTGTCAAATTCTCCCTCTTCTTTTCTCTTTGGATCTCCAGTACACATATGTCAGAATATCTTTCTATCTATACTTGTCACTCCTCTCTCAGTGTTATAGTTGGGATTTTCTTCTGTTCTATCTTCTAGTTAACTAATTTTCCTTTAGATTCTTCCACATTTTCATGAAAATGAGGTTTCATTTCTTAACTTTATTCACGGTATGTTGCAGTTCCAGAATTTCCACTGAATACTTTTTATACACTTTCCAATTAAACTTGTGTTAACCTAATTTATCGAGGTTATCAATCAAGAGTCATTTGTAAATTGTTTGATAAATTCAAACCTGTATCTTCTGACTGTCTCTTCTATTATCCATTTTTAATATGGCTTATACCATGAATTCTATCCCTTGGCAGTTCTGAAATTTTGATTCATTGTCATACATGTTGAGTGAAAAGTTATAGAGACAATTTGTACCTCTATTTGATATTATATTCCCCCAAAGATGATCTTTTACTTCTTTCTAATGCCTTCTGTCTTGGCATCTGTGGTTCGGGAGATGGGGGTGCTCCAGCCTCGCTCCTGTGTTCTTGGATTCTCTCAGTGGTGTCTTTTCCATTAGTAGCTGTTAGTTGTTCTCCTGATGGAAGCGAAGTCAGGAACAACCTATACTGCTTGCCATCTTGGTGACATCCTTCCCCCAAATTTTACTATCTTAATGTGTGTGTGTGTGTGTGTGTGTGTGTGTGTGTGTGTGTGTGTGTGTGTGTTTAAGGAATTTATTTCCCCGAATATTCTGGGAAAATATTCTATTACTCCAATGCAAAGAGTATTAAAGAGTATGGCAAAAAATAATGAACTTGTATTTACCCTTTTAATATAAGTTATGCATAATTCATGATCCTAATGACTTAGCTACATCATAAATTCCAAATAAGTTAAAGAAAATCTATTAGAGAATATGTATTCATCAGCAATAGAGTCTAGAAAGTATTTTGTATAGCATTTAGTGCTAAAACAATGATAAAATTGACATATCTTAAAATAGATTAAAAATTCCCCACAATGTTTCCGTACTGGAGACTACTCATTTTTCCTCCAGATCCATTCTCCCCTCCTTGCTTTTGTAATCGGCTCCTCACATTTTAGCTGGGCATATGGCTACCTAGCTAAAGCATACATTCCCAGCCTCTCTAGAAACTAGATGTGTCCATTAGACTAAGTTTTGGCCAATGGATCGTCGACAGCCGTGATCTGTAGCATTTCTAGTTTGTGCACTCAAAAGTAGGGAGCAGGTTTTCCACTGTCCTCCCCCCTCTCCCCACCAATTGAAATACTGACACGATAAGGGAAAAAAGAACGGTCAGGCCATTAAATGAAAGGTCTGAAGACAAAAGGATCCGAGGCTTCTGATACCATCAAGATGCCAGACCGACTTACCCACTTGTCCAGACTTAGAAGAGGCGATAAATACTACTGTCTTGATTGTCACTGTATTTTTAGATTCTCTGTTGCCTCAAAAAACCCTGTGTCCTATCTAATAAAGTTCCACCTAGCACTTTCTTCAAAATAAATCTGGGGCCCTTGACAACATATTTAATTTACCAAACACCTTTTTTTCAGAGTCCAACTCACTTTCCACTTACCATAATTTTTCATCATTTTTCTTCACAGCATCTCTGATGGAATATAGTAACAATGCTCTAAAGTTGGCTTAATCCCCAAATTCTATGACCAAGGTGTTCATGACAGGCTGCTTTCTACCCTAGAAAATACATCTGGTTCTGTTTCATTACTGCTAGGCTAAACTTCCAATTTCCAAGGACCATGAACAAGATTATTTTAACCCATTTTTTCAAGCAAATTCATTTTCATTCATAGTCCTTTCAATTCCCCAAAAGTAGGCTTAATATATAGGAATGGTGATTTAGTAGACAGCAATGTATGGTTTTTCCCTAAAGTTATCTTATGGCACAAAATGGTTAATATTCTTCTACTGTACACAATTCACCCATAAAAAATAACTTCCTCATGTAATGAAGATAGGTTTAGATATCTATAGAATATTTTCACCTATTTGGAAAGAAAAACCCTACAAAACATAAACATTTTGTGGCCCTGTAGTTTCCCTTGGCAGCCTACTTTTCTCTCCATAAGAAAGGGATAATTACACCTGCCACTAACTATTTCACGCTGAAAGTTATGAAGATAAATGAGATAACCTATATATGAAAGCATTTGGTGCTCTTAGGGAGAATAAGTGCACCTAAATCCAAGATGATATAATTCTTTATAATGTGTCCCAGGAACTTTCCAAAGAGTTCCAGAGAGGTCACTACCCACAACAAACTTTTGGCACCAAAGGACCACTTTTCTAAAAAAAATTTTATCCCTTGCACCTGAGAACACTTTTCCATTAATTGTTGGTGAGTCCAGATGCTATTCTGTTTGGTCATCTCTAATGCTCTAAAAGGATCCAGATTTTTTACTTCAATTTCTTGCACCAATGGAATGAGCAAAATGCCCTCTAAATCACGGGGGTTTCAGTTGACAGGTTAACAGTGAGACCCATGTCAATCAGCTTCAAATGCAAAGCAGACCTGGCAAGACCAGGAGGGGATAAGAGGGAAAAGGAAAGCCTCGGTGGCAGTCTGACAACTCCCTCGTGTCTACTGTCTGCTGCAATACAGCAACCCCCAAGGACCCGTCCAGTCAGCTGAACTGGCCTTGAACTCGACCAAATGGTGTTCTTTTAGTTGACACTCCTTAGTTGTGTACAAAATCTACTCTAGGTAACTAATTTCTGCAGAGAATTTGGAAATAAAAATTTATGATGGCAAACCAAAGAGCCAGAAGTTTACCAATCCAACCCATAAATTACATCCCTTAACCTGACAGCCAACACACTAATGACCCTAGTTAACACCCCATTTACCCACATGCTGGAGTTAACTAACAAATGTCTTTGTTTCTTGTCTTTGTAATGCCAAGTGTTTCTGTGGGCCCCATGCTGCTTTAGGAAGTTGCCAAAGAAGCAATCAGTAGTGAGTATGCCAGCTGCCTCTGGACCTCACTGTGTGTATACCGATATGGCTGAGTCAAGGCATCCCATATCAGATCTTCAGTTAGCTCTGGGGCCGCAGGGGAAAGCTTGAACATCTCGGCAGTCTTCCTGGAGCGTGGTTACAGTGATGTAAGGTAAGATCGGAGTCTGAGTGAACTGTAGGACCACTGAGGTCCTCAGAGCATATCCCCACTCCTGATGGCTTGTCACTGAGGCTTCTATAACTGACAAAACACTTAGGATACAGCTCAGGTGTTGAATGTCACTTTTCATTGCCATTTCACAAAATGATAATTTTGTATTGCACAGTTTTTCCTTAAGAAAATACTAAGGAGAAAACAGCAACTTATCTGTTTAGATAATGCGGAAGAAAACAAAAATAACAGGCTAAATACTGTTCTGAAATAACGACTAAATATTGCCCCAAATTCTAGATTTGTCATAATTTTATTTACAACGAATTAGTGATTACTAACCATACTTGTTATTGCTCACTAAAGAATCTTCAAGATGTTGAAAAAGTTGGTGTGGGTAAAATTGTAATATTTCCAGAATATCTTGCCTAGCTTTAGTGCATTGCATATCCTCAGGGGTGGAGAGATGTTCGTCTCCATACCAATGGGTAATTACCTGGGCAACTAAGGGCTTATCTGAACCTGAGAGGTTAGCGGGAGGGCCTTTCTTGCTTCTGCCAGAGAAAGAGAGAGACGCCCCGACTGCAGTTTGTAAGGAATAAACAGATTTTAAACTTTATTTCTCCCTTTGATTGATTTCGGTTTTAGAGGTATTTTGCCCTGGGATTTCTTCTCCCCAGATTTACAGTTGGAAAAAATGAAAATGAGTATTTACTTAACAATTTATTCAAACAAACATGAAGACTTATGTTTTGCAGATCAGTCCCATGTACACAGTGCTACCGATTAGAGGAGCGGAGCATGCTCTCATGAAGAACTGCTTTCCAACGTGACATCATGACACCAGTTGCTAAGACTTTCTTAAACTCTTTCCAAAATCATACAAGGGGCTTGCTTAAGTCTTTCTAAAGCAGGCTCATTGCAATCACCACTTTTCACAGTGATCATAAAGTAAGTGTCTTATAGCATAAAGAGCATTATAGAAAGAGACACACATGTACCGTTTTTGTGTGCCTCTAAGCTAATTAGAGTATAACATGCAATAATACAAAAATCATACCACTGGAACAGCTAAAATATAAATAATATATGTATATAGTAATATATATAAAATCTGCAGTGAACATGTTTATCTACCATGCAACAGTCTGAGCAAACTGCTTTGACTAGAGAAGTGGGTTCCACCTGCCTTTATTAGCTTGTATGCTTCTGAACATGAGCAACAAGATACACCAAAAATAGGAAATCACTTAGCACAGCATGTTCTTTTGGTCTACATGCAATCCATTCAACAAACAAACCAAGCCATTTCTTCAGCAGACACTGCTTCACACCCTGAGTTGCAGCCCCTACGTCACCCTGCCCAGCAGAATTTGCAGACCCCTGAAGGCCAATTTTTTTTCAAGAAAGAAAATATTAGTCAATAAAAAGAAACTTGTATCTTTAGATCTCATTTAGGATATTTAAAAACAGGAATTTTTCCTCAAAAGGTAAGCAGCGTAGTGATTTTAGGATTTTTTAAATACTCCAATATACTGTTCTGCAAAAAGACTATTAATTTTACTGAAGACACTGCAAAGAATCATATTGTGGGGAAAACTGCAAATTCAAATATTTTTATTTCCATTTTGGAGAGAAGGCACACATACCCATGAGTCCACATAGCTTCCTTCAGCACATCACGTTGGATTTCCTTAATACTAAGATACAGACATGACAGAACCATCTCACATAGAATACGAAGGGCCCCTAACAGGACCATTTTCCACTCCATCTCCTCTAGTCTCATTTACACACACAAACAAAAATTTCACTATTTCTGACACCTACCTCCTGCTCTTATCACTGTCTCGAGAAAATAGGTGGTATATAATAAACAGCAATTAATGGAATAAAATATTTTATCATTGCATTGTTGATTATATTCAGTGAATATTTCTCCCATTTCTAGGATAAAAATGTTGAATAGAGGCATCTGTTTTGCAGATCCTCTTCCACTAGGTATCTGTTGTTAAAGCAAGATGACCTACTAATATTTTCAAGCGAATTTAACACCGTAAATGAGAGTGCTGTGCAACAAAGGATGGCCAGAGAACAATGGGTGTGTGCTGCTCCAGACATGTCCAGAATAAATTAATATATTTCTGTTTCCAAAAGCAGGTGAAGCTAACCACATAAAATACTGAATGGTAAAGACTTTATTTTTATTACACAGAACAGCTAATAGGAGATGTTGCCAGAAAAACATACGAGGTCCTACTACATGCATATTTGACTGGATAAGCCAGTGAACTCTGACAGAGATAAAATCTCATCCAAATCAAGTGTATCTTATTCAATAAAAATAAAGGTAATATTAAAATGTAAAATAAAAATAGAAAGGATTAACTGAGAAGTTCTATTTCTTTCCAGATATGTGTCAGAGCATTTTAATGTCTTTGGCGAAAATACTTCATTTACAAATCTATAAGAGAGAATAGAAAATGTTACCAGTAATAACATTAATAAATTTGCTTTCTTTCAACAACTTTTGGTAAATAAAACACAATTATTATCTTTGCAATACAAACTATGAGCATTTCTATATAATGTATCTATCTCACTAGAAAGATTATATGATGTTCCCACTCTTTACTAATACTAGTCAACAGAAACACTTGCTCTCAAGAGTAAATATTAAAGTATAACATACGTTCCCTGTTAGATATTAATTTTATTGTAGTTCAGTGACAGACTAATTTCAGAAAGGGAATAAGGGAGCGTGCAACATAAAGGAGAAAAGCCTTTGAAAAATCACTTTAGGAGATAAAAGCCTCCTCCTCATAGTATAATCATTAAAACAAGTTGCAGGGCAGTAATATAGTCATTAGAAAACTACATTATATTGATTACCTATAAATATTTTTTACTGAAATTTTCACAATTTTAATAAAAAGGTGTAGAATCTGAGTTTCTCTGTTATTTCCACTAATGGAATCTTCTTTCACTTAAGATTTTAGAATCATTTCTATTCCAAAAGAGATCATAGTGTAACCATTTCAGAACTAGCTCTTTTAGGTTTGTGCTCAGCCTACAAAACACTGCACAGTGTAGTCCAGCTGCAAGATAACCTACAGGACAGGTAAGCTGAACCAGTATAATTCAACAGGTAAAATTTTTCTTCCACTGTCTCTTTAGTATTGACATAGTAGGTCAATTTTTTCCCCTGCTTTGGAAGGAAACTCAGACAATCATGACCTTTTTGATGACTCCTGGGTAATAAAAATGCCTCTATTTTCATCAAGTTGAAAAATATCATCATTTGGATACCTAAAAAGTTCGTTCCATATTATAACTATGGCTACCAACATCACTCCATAGTCCAGCCTTTTCATCTCTTCCTACACAAACCCTACCACTTGGGAGGGGGGCGTTACTGGGACTTCTCTCTGTCCAGATCACCTCTTATCCCCATTCTAGCTGCTTATTCTGCCCCCTTCGAGAAGGGTGGTTTAAGTGGGAGAAGGATGGTCTTAATTGTGGAGAAAGAAGGGGTTATGGGTACCAGAACACTATTTAACTGGCATTGTTGTAATTTGGCTCTGTGACCCACTCTGTGAACCTAGAAGATGTATAAAAGTTCTTTCTTTTGTAGGGTGTCCATGAGACACTCCTATTGCTGGGACTCTGACCCTGCCAAATATATTTCTGATCTGGCTGTTTGTTTTCCCTGAAGAACCCAAGGATCCAACTGGAGCTTCTACCTGGTATATCTGTTTAACATCCCAGGCCACAATGTCAATAATACCTAGTATTATTTCACAGTGGCAGGCAATCAGACCTGAGGAATGCTATAGTAGAAAGAATATGAGCTTTCATATATAAAAGACCTGCATTTTGAATTCCATTTATTTCCTGTTTGCCCTTGAAGAGATTGATTACCTCTCTGAACCAGTTTCCTTGTTAATAAAATAATACATAAATTTTAATGTTTCTAATGAGAATTCTCTAGTCATGAGTCAGAGAAGGGCATTAATAATTTGAAGACGTACTATGAGAATAAGTTAGAATGGTATTCTGGTTATCTATTTTTGCATAAGAAACTACCTATAAACTTTGTGATGTAAAAGGATAATTTAGGACTTGCAAGATGGCAGCCTGAGAGGTGAGATGGGGAGCTCCTCCCAAAAGCACAAATTGTACAAAAATATAGTTAATTAATACAACTAACCTTAAAAGAACAAGAAAGAAGGCTGAACCAGACTGCAAACAGACCTCATGAACAGAGCAGACCTCACAAAACAGGGTAACGTAGGAAAGCCTTAATCTGGCGGGACCCAAGCCCTTCCCCCACCCCAGCTCACTGGCAGGAGGAAGAGAAACGGAGTGGGGGAGGGGGTGGAAGACTGTGACTGCTAAACACCTACCCCTGGAGATCTGCTTTGTGAGCAGAATCCTATACTGTGTGGTGCTCTGGACGTTGGGAAGCTCAGACAGGTGGAGTGCTTGAGAAATTGACATCTAGCCGTTTGTGGAGGACGGAATCCACACCCGGCCACTCTGTATCAGAGGAAAGGCAGGCAGTCTGAGAGGCTTCCTAGCATCCAGAGGGCTGCTTAAGGGGTGGGGTTTGCACGAAGCTTGCAATGTGGGAGAAGGGAGAGCTGGACAAGGTTGCCAGGGGGCACTCTGCCCAGCTGGTTGGGAACTTTGTGGAGCTTCAGGTGCTCCATCCCCGTGGCTGACTACTCAGCTCTGAGCCCCCTCCCCCATTGTGACACACAACCTGTGAAACTTTCCTACTGGCCTGCAGGCACCTGCTCGCAAACCAGCAGTCACTGTGCAGGCATCAGGCCAGCCAAAGGGAGGCCCTGCCTACAACAGCTAGAGACGCAAAGCACAGAGGTTTACACATATGTGCTTGGCCCACTGGCTGTGACACTGGAGACAGGCACCACAGACAGGAATCAGGAAACAGATCTTTCCTCCCCCCAGGCACCAGCTCTGCTCCCCGATGACCCCCAACCTCACTCAAGGGGCTGAGCAGCTCCAGAGACTGGAGTTTCTGTGCACTAGTGGGCACCACACAGAAATAGGAAACGACAAAAGAACATGTTCAGACCAAAACCTCACAAACCCCAGAAAAAGGGCCAAATGAAACCGAACTCACCAATCTTCCTAAAAGAGAGTTCAAAATAAAAATTATAAACATGCTTATGGAGGTACAGAAAAATATTCAAGAACTCAGGAACAAATTTAAGTTGGAGATTCAACCATTAAGAAATTCCATATCTGAAATGCAACATAGAAAGGAGGGATTTAAAAGCAGATTAGATGTAGTAGAAGAGACAGTAAATGGAATACAAATTGGAGAAGAGGAATACAAAGAAGGAGAGGCACAGAAAGAAAACAGGATCTCGAACAATGAAAGAATATTGAGAACTGTGTGACCAATCCAAATGGAACAATATTCCCATTATATGGGTACCAGAAGAAGAAGAGAGAGAAAAAGGGATAGAAATGTCACTGAGGAGGTGACTGGTGAAAATTTCCCCAATCTGGGGAAGGAGATAGTCTCTCAATCCATGGAGGTGCACAGATCTCCCAACACAAGGGACCCAAGGAAGATAAAATCAAAACATATAATAATTAAAATGGCAAAGATCAAGTATAAAGACAGACTTTTAAAAGCAGCTAGAGAGAGAGAAAAAACATCACATACAAAGGAAAACCCATCAGGCTGTCATCAGACTTCTCAACAGAAACCTTACAAGTCAGAAGGGAGTCACATGGTATATTTAATGCAGTGAAGCAGAAGGGCCTTGAACCAAGAATACTTTACCCAGAAAAATATCATTTAAATTTGAAGGAGGGATTAAACAATTTACAGATAAGCAAAAGCTGAGAGAATTTACCTCCCACAAACCACCTGTACAGTGCATTTTGGAGGGACTCCTATAGATGGAAGTATTCCTAAGGCTAAAAATATGACACCAAAGGGAAGACAAAGAGTACAGAATATGATTCATAACATACAAAGAATAGAGGAGGAGAAAAAAGGAGGAAAAAAAAGAAGCTTTAGGTTGTGTTTGTAATACTATATGAAGTAAGTTTGGACTCTTAGATAGTAAGGGAACTGCCTTGACCCTTTGGTAACCAGAAATCTAAAGCATGCAATGGCAATAAGTACATACCTATCGATAATCACCCTAAATGTAAATGGTCTGAGTGCACCCATCAAAAGACACAGTGTTACTGAATGGATAAAAAAATAACACCCATCTACATGCTGCCTACAACAGACTCACTTCAAACCCAAACACATACACAGACTGAAAGTGAAGGGATGGAAAAAGATATTTCATGCAAATAATAGTAAGAAAAAAGGAGGAGTTGCAGTACTAGTATCAGACAAAATAGACTTCAAAACAAAGAAAGTCACAAGAGACAAAGGACATTACATAATGACAAAAGAGTCAGTCCAAAAAGAGGATATAACTATTATAAATATCTATGCACCCAACACAGGATCACCTACATATGTCAAACAAATACTTACAGAATGAAAGGGGCAAACAGAATGCAATGCATTCATTTTAGGAAACTTCAACACACCACTCACTTCAAAGGACAGATCAACCAGACACAAAATAAATAAAGAGACAGAGGCACTGAACAACATATTAGAACAGATGGACCTAACAGACATCTACGGAACACTCCATACAAAAGCAACAGGATACACATTCTTCTCAAGTGTACATGGAATATTTTCAAGAATAGATCATATATTAGGCCACAAAAAGAACCGCAGTAAATTCAAAAAGATTGAAATTGTACCAACCAGCTTCTCAGATCATAAAGCTTTGAAATTAGAAATAAATTACACAGAGAAAATGAAAAAGCCCACAAACACTTGGAGGCTTAATAACATGCTCCTAAATAATCAATGGATCAATGACCAAATAAAAACAGAGGTCAAGCAATATATGGAGACAAATGACAATAATTCAACACTACAAAATCTGTGGAATGCTGCAAAGGCATTGCTAATAGGGAAATATATTACAATACAGGCCTACCTCAGGAAAGAAGAACAATCCCAAATGAACACTCTAAACTCACAATTAATGAAACTAGAAAAGGAAGAACAAATGAGGCTCAAAGTCAGTACAAGGAGGGACATAATAAAGATTAAAGCAGAAATAAATAAAATTCAGAAGAATAAAACAATAGAAAGAATCAATGAAAGCAGGAGCTGGTTCCTTGAGAAAACAAAACAAAACAGACAAATTACTTGCCAGACTTAATCAAGAAAAAAAGAGAGTCTACACACATAAACAGAATCAGACATGAGAAAGGAAAAATCACTATGAAAACCACAGAACTACAAAGAATTATGAGAGTATACTATGAAAAATTATACGGTAACAAAGGGATAACCTAGAAGAAATGGACAACTTTCTAGAAAAATACAACCTTCCAAGCCTGATGCAGGAAGAAACAGAAAATCTGAATAGACCCATTACCAGCAAAGAAATTGAATTGGTAATCAAAAACTACCTAAGAACAAAACTCCTGTACCTGATGGTTTCACTGCTGAATTTTATCAAACATTTAGTGAAGACCTAATACCTATTCTCCATGAAATTTTCCAAAAAGTAGAAGAGTAGGGAATACTTCCAAACTCTTTCTATGAAGCCAACATCACTCTAATACCAACACCAGGCAAAGACATCACAAAAAAAGAAAATTGCAGACCAATATCCCTGATGAACACAGATGCAAAAATACTCAACAAAATATTAGCAAACCAAATTCAAAAATACATCAGAAAGATCATCCATCATGATCAAGTCAGATTCATCCCAGGGATGCAAGGATGGTACAACATTTGAAAATCCATTAACATCATCCACCACATCAACAAAAAGAAGGACAAAAACCACACGATCATCTCCATAGATGTTGAAAAAGCTTCGACAAAATTCAACATTCATTCATGATAAAAACTCTCAACCTAATGGGTATAGAGGGCATGTACCACAACATAATAAAGGCTATATATGATAAACCCACAGTCAACATTATACTTAACAGAGAAAAGCTGAAAGCTTTTCCTTTAATATCGGGAAGAAGACAAGGATGCCCACTCTCCCCCCTTTTATTCAACATAGTTCTGAAGGTCATAGCCACAGCAGTCAGACAACATAAAGAAATAAAAGACATCCAGATTGGCAAGGAAGAACTCAAACTGTCCCTGTTTGCAGATGACATGATATTGTACATAAGAAACCCTAAAGAATCCACTCCAAAATTACTAGATCTAATATCTGAATTCAGCAAAGTTGCAGGATACAAAATTAATACACAGAAATCCGTTGCATTCCTATACACTAACAGTGAACTAGCAGAAAGAGAAATCAGGAAAACAATCCATTCACAATTGCATCAGAAAGAATAAAATACCTAGGAATAAACCTAACCAAGGATGTGAAAGACCTATACCCTGAACACTACAAGACACTCTTAAGATTAAAGAGGACACTAATAAATGGAAATTCATCCCACGCTCTTGGCTAAGAAGAATTAATATTGTCAAAATGGTCCTCCTGCTTAAAGCAATCTACAGATTCAATGCAATCCCTATCACAATACCTATACCATTCTTCAATGAATTAGAGCAAATAGTTCTAAAATTCATATGGAACTGCAAAAGACCCCCAATAGCCAAAGCAATCCTGAGAAGGAAGAATAAAGCAGGGGGAATTATGCTCCCTGACTTCAAACTCTACTACAAAGCTATAGTAATCAAGACAATTTGGTACTGGCACAAGAACAGACCCATAGACCAGTGGAACAGAATAGAGAGCCCAGATATAAACCCAAGTATATATGGTCAATTAATATACAATAAAGGAGCCATGGATATACAATGGGGAAATGACAGCCTCTTCAACCGCTGGTGTTGGCAAAACTGGACAGCTACATGTAAGAAAATGAAACTGGATTACTGTCTAACCCCATACACAAAAGTGAACTCAAAATGGATCAAAGACCTGAATGTAAGTCATGAAACCATAAAACTCTTAGAAAAAAATATCGGCAAAAATGTCTTGGATATAAACATGAGCAAAAATATCGGCAAAAATTTCTTGGACACAAACATGAGCAACTTCTTCATGAACATATCTCCCTGGGCAAGGGAAACAAAAGCAAAAATGAACAAATGGGATTATATCAAACTAAAAAGCTTCTGTACAGCAAGGGATACTATCAGAACAAATAGATATACTACAGTATGGGAGAATATATTCATAAATGACATATCCGATAAGGGGCTGACCTCCAAATTATATAAAGAGCTCACGCACCTCAACAAACAAAAAGCAGATAAGCCAATTAAAATATGTGCAGAGGAGCTTAACAGACACTTCTCCAAAGAAGAAATTCAGATCGCCAACAGGCACATGAAAAGATGCTCCACATCACTAGTTATCAGAGAAATGCAAATTAAAACCACAATGAGATATCACCTCACACCAGTTAGGATGGCCGCCATCCAAAAGACAAACAACAACAAATGTTGGCGAGGATGTGGAGAAAGGGGAACCCTCCTACACTGCTGGTGGGAATGTAAATTAGTTCAACCATTGTGGAAAGCAGTATGGAGGTTCCTCAAAAAAGTAAAAATAGAAATACCATTTGACCCAGGAATTCCACTCCTAGGAATTTACTCTAAGAATGCAGGAGCCCAGTCTGAAAAAGATATATGCACCCCTATGTTTAATGCAGGACTATTTACAATAGCCAAGAAATGAAAACAACCTAAGTGTCCATCAGTAGATGAATGGATAAAGATGTGGTACAAATACACAATGGAATATTATTCAGCCACAAGAAGAAAACAAATTCTACCATTTGCAACAACATGCATGGAGCTAGAGGGTATTATGCTCAGTGAAATAAGCCAGGTGGTGAAAGACAAGTATCAAATGATTTCACTCATATGTGGAGTATAAGAACAAAGAAAAAACTGAATGAACAAAACAGCAGCACAGACTCAGAGAACCCAAGAATAGACTAACAGTTACCAATGGGAAAGGGACTGGGAAAGAGGGTTGGGAAGGGAGGGATAAGGGGGAAAAAGGGCTATTACAATTAGTACACATAATGTAGTGGGTGTGGGGGTGGAGTGGGTGTATACGGGGAAGGTAGTATAACACAGAGAAGACAAGTAGTGATTCTATAACATCCTACTGCTGATGGACAGTGACTGCAATGGGATATGTGGTGGGGACTTGATAATAGGGGGAGTCTAGTAACCATAATGTTGCTCATGTAATTGTATATTAATAATACCAAAATAATAATAATAATAAAGAATGCATCCCAGGAAGAGAAAGTGGCTTGTGAAGCTGATGTTTTTAGTGTTCTGCCCAAATCAAAGAGACGGTGGGAACCTACAGGCACAAAGAGGTAATTCTACTTAGAAATGTCACACTGCAGGTTGCCAATTAAATACTGTTGTAGAGACGCAGTCAGGCATGGACAATGTCATGTGTTGTGAGATTTAGAGGCACCTGTGCCACTGATGGGTGGATATTTTCCACTGCTTTGGGCATGGTGTGGTATCCAGGTGTCCCCTGTGAAGTGAGGGAGGCCATTCCTGCCAGTGACTCTGGGACCCAAAGAAAGAGTGTCAAGGGATTGAGGAAATCCAGGCTGAAACCCAAATTATTATACTACTACTAATTCTGTTATGAAACTACCAGTTCCCTAGGCCTCAGTTTATCTTCTTTATAGTGAGGGATTTAAGCTGGAGGATCTCTAAGGTCTGGAACTGCAGCCACAGAAAATGGAAGACTGCCCCCTTTCACAAAGGTTCTTTGTTATGGAACTCCTTGCTGCCGACCCTCCAGACTCCAGACAAGCGCCATCCTAGAATTTAGCATTTTATTGACTTTGACATGTGCTGTCATTGATGCTTCTGTTTTATGTGTTTTAAGTAAATGTTATCATTTGCCACTGTGAGAAAAAAAGAATTATTTATTATTTATTTCCTCTCATGGTTATGGGGGACTCAGATGGGTGGTCCTCTCCTGTGGTTAGAGACAATGGCTGAGTCTACAGTCATTTGAAGACTTGAACTGGGCTGCACATCCTAGACGGTTCCCTCACCTGGCTGGCAGTTGATGCTGGTGTCAGCTGAGTGTTCACTGGGACTGGTGACTGGAGCAATGGTACATGGACTGCCTGTATGGCTTGGCATGCTCACCACACCCAAGCTGGGTCCCAAAAGGGAGCAGCTCAAGAGCCAACCTCCTAAAAGGCCCAGAGGGCGGCTCTAAGCCTTCCTGGGATCTAGCTTCCGCAGTCCCACATCACCTCCCCCACATGTTAGCGGTGGCCAATCACCAAGGCCAGCCCAGATCAAAGGGGAGGGTGACTCAACACCCCTTCCATGAAAAGCAGATTCTCATATCCAGAGAGAAGGTAATTGTTTTCAGACTATCTGCCACAAATGGATAAGAAGGAAAAGAGAAGCCAAAAAGGGAGAAAAAATAGTGAATAACACAAAAATGATGGCACAAACTCTGGTACATGGCAATAAAGCATTGTAACTTCTTAATTTTTAATCTTTTACTTTTTCAATGTCTATTTTTACAACTTAAATTATTAGTATTCTGGTGCATGAATGGTGCATGTTCAAAATATTTCATTAACAGAAGTAGGGGCAAGGAATTATGTGTTCTCCACTGCAGAAATTATAAGAGTATAAGAATTAGTAACATAAGTCTCTATTAAACATTCTTCACCATATAAATAGAAAAGTACCCTTTTTTTTTACTCGTAATAATAGAGACGCATAATTGAAAACATTTGGGACCACTAATAAAGGGTGGCCTGTAGCTGGCCAGAAGTAGTGATGACCTCAAATTTACTACAGAGGATTCCTGTGTTGGTATGTTCCTAGAAACAGAAACACACTAGAAAAGCTAGAATGAATTTTAGAAAGCTAACTCTAAAATCATGATACCTATTGACTTCATTTTATTGTTTTGGAGTGTGACTGACAGATTCTAATCTAAGACTAGAGAATTGCCCAAGTACCTATATTTTTTCCAACACAATGACAGTCTACTCACTATAAGAAATGTCTGTGGTAGATTACAGATAGCTGCAAATCATTTGATGCTTCTCCCATTAAGGGATGAGGCCTATGTGCTCTCCCCTTAAATCTGAGTAGGCTCTGCCACTAATTGACTGATGGAATAGGGCACAAGAGATAATGGGCCAGTTTCCAGACCCATGCCTTCATCTGCTGGTAGCTGCTATTTCCTGTCTTCTGGAATATTTGCTCTTGGAACCCAGCTGCCACATGGTTGAGGAAGCCCCAACAGGCCAGTGGGAAGGCCCATGTGGAAAGGAACTAAAAACTCTGGTCAACAGACAGAGTTAAACTCCGAGTCAACAGTCAGCACCAATTTGCCAGCCGTGAGTGACTCATCTTAGACATGAATCAGGGAGGCCCAGGTGAGTTTCCCACTTGACTCCACGTGGAACAAAGACAAGCTCAGGCTGAATTGCAGACCGGTGAGCAAATTAAATGACTGTTGCTCTTTGGGGAGTGGCTCATCACACAACAACAGGCAGTAGAACAGTATCCTAACTTCAACTGCCCAGACTGTAAGCTTACTTTAATACTGCCTTTGCTCCCCAGGAAAGAGTTCCATCTAACACGAGTTAGTTTCATTACCTAACTCACCATCTTATCTCATGACAAGAAATACAACAGAACTCTGCTGTAACATGGCATTCTATCACGCAGATGGGAAAAAAGGAAAAATAGTGTCCACTACACAATAACCTTCATCCCTGAAAGTAACCCTCTGTCACACATCAGCAGCTGGTGTCCCACAGTCACGACCGATCAGCCTCAAGCCACCCTCGTCCCTTTGCCTGGATCCTCTCTGTAATCAATGACACATATTGGTGAGATTGCTGGTCTTTTATGAAAGGGACAGTGTGTGGTCATGAAAAAGAATAAAACTTCAAACTCACAAGAGGCAGATGTGTTTCACTGGCCTCATAAATGGTCCATTTTAACCTACTTTATCCCAAGCCAAAAAAGGTAATACCAAAATACACTGAAAACTTCATAATATTAACTAGTCTTTTTCATAAAACAGCATTAAAATGAGATTCCACTGTAGTAAATCAAAAAATTCTAGATAGTAATATTCCTTGACTTCATAATTCGTTTTTCATATACATAGTCTCTAGGAAACCAGGAGTGGTCACGGAATGATCTACATTGTGTGTAAGACCAGTAAGATGAAGAGAAGTCCTAGATTATCAACTCTGTTAGAAAAACTGATAAACAGTAGGTTTTAAATTATTAAAATGCATATTTATTTTCTAACAACAGGACTTTGACAGTCTCAGCTTGGATATAAAAATATCTGTAAAAAAGTTACATGTTGGAAGAGAGCCAAGTGGAGAGGAAAAAAAGTATTAACATGAGATAAAACACCCACTAAAGGGGAGCAAGGACGCGTCTATCCTCGGCTTCAGGAAAGCTGGGGGCGCCAGCACTGGCCGTGTCAGTCTGTCAAAGGTGCCAGGCGGGAGCCCTGCTAAGCGCTGAGGGCCATGCTGCCCTTCAGTCTGAGTGTGGCTGGCATAAAACTAGTAAGACAGGTCTTATCAGGTTCCATTCTGGTTTAATCTGGTTTTCGGACTCATAACACATGTATTCCATAATTTTTGTTTTAAACATGATATACAAGAAAATCTACATGTACAATCTGCCTGGAGATTCTTCCCTCAGTTTGATGCATTGTCTTTTGATGAACATTTAGTCCAGCAAATTTTGTTTCTGTACACTAAGGACTTTTATAGTTCTAAAGGAGCTTTTAAATCCTTAGGCAGAGATTCGCTCATCTCAGTAAAACGACAGCTGGCAGATAGACACGATCTACAGGAAATCAGGGTAACAACTTGGGCCATTTTTTACTGAGCTACTCAGCAAACTTTGATTTGTCTTCTGCGAAATGAAGATTTGTCTTCTTAAATGAAGGTATATGATTTCTTTTATCCTGTATTCTAAAAGTCAATAAACAAATCATCAAATAAAATCTGGTCCATACCAGCTTTCATAATTCATGTCTGAGCTATGCAGTTCACAACCGTATTTCTACCATAAAAATAAACTTAAAACATATTAAAACCAAGAAAAATAATATAGTTTATCTGAGGTTAACCATCAACATTCATACTATTTCGTTATGTTTACCTCCCTATAATTTTGATAGATGACCTTATTCCTAGTTATTCAATAGGTATAAGTATTTAGAAAATGTCCTTTAAACAACTAATGAAATTATATTCAATTATTTTGCCTAGAGATCATCAGGAAAGACATAAGTAATGTCAGATTCAAACTGACTCCTTCCCATATACCAACCAGCTTCTGGTTCTTCGTTACCCAAGAACAGTGTCTGCACTGTATCAGGACTTTGAGAAGCAGCCTTATTACATATAGTTACATGAAGGTGGAAGCTGCCTTTTTCTTACTCACGACTTTGCATCCCGTGCATCTAGGACAGTGCTTGGCACACGGAATACATTTAGCCCGTATTAGTTGAATGAATACAGAGAGAGGTGCTCCTCAAAGCCATCTTTTCTACCTTCTAATATCAAATCTATATTAAGCCACTCCTGTGGCTTAAGGAATTATTTCTAGGAAAGAACTTTTTAATATATCACTTGAGTGTGTCAACACGCTGATAACTAGCAATCAGTTCAGATAGATTTGTTTAGCAGAGTAGTGCAGGGATTTCATTTCATTCTATCCTGCATTCCCAGTGTCTATGACAATACCCAGCACACAGCATCTTTCATTCAGTTTGTTGGACGTATGATGGATGGATGGATGGATGGATGGATGGATGGATGGATGGATGAGTGGATGAACATGATCCAAGATAACAGAAAATAAGATCTTCCCTGGGCTGCTGCAGAAGAGCTCAGGAAATTAAAGACAATACATGGGTATTATGGGTTGAATTATATTTCCCAAAAAGAAATGTTCAAGCCTTAATCACTGGTACCTGTGAATATGACCTTATTTGGAAATTGGGTATTTGCAAATGTAATCAAGTTAGGATGAGGTCATACTAGGTTAGAGCAAGGCCTATCCAATATGACTATTGCCCTTATAAAAAGAGAAGGGACACAGACAGACAGAGGGAAGACAGCCATGTAAAGATGGAGGCAGAGGCTGGAGCAATGCCACCACAAGCCAAGAACACCTGGGGCCAAAGGCTGGATGAGGCTGGGAAGGGTCCTCCCCTAGAGGCTTCAGAGAGAACGTGGTCCTGCCAACATCTTCATTTCCGACTTCTAGCCTCAAAGTCTACAAAAGAATAAATTTCTGTTGTTTTAAGTTACACAATTTGTGGTGCTTTGTTACAACAACCTTAAGAAACTAATACAACTGGGTGTATTAAGGGAAGAAAGGAGTCTCAAAAGAGGAGAAGATATTAAAGACAAATTTTGTCTTCCTAAATCCTTTTTATTTATATTGAACCAAAGCTTGTTGTAAACAACTAAAAAACTAGGTACTAGGAGTTTTAAAAAGTAAAGAGCAACAGATTATACTTTTTAAAAATTATTCTTCTTGGTTTATTAACTAAACCTTTCTTAGTAAAAAATCTAATTTTTACTGCAAATGCTTGCCTAACAAATGCTTTATCTTGGGTTCTCAAGATTTTAACAAGTAGAAAAGTGACATTGAAGTTCAATTTCTTATCAATAGGCTAATATTTTACATTACGTGACAAACTGTAACTTTTCATATTACAGGTATTTAATTATTTTTACTTTTACTATTCTGTTAATTTTTCTATTTTGCTATTATGAACTTGTCAAAGAAAAGATCCCTAACTTTGAGACATATTATCTCATTAAAATTATGTTCAGTTAAATCATTAAAAAGCTTTTCTGAGACTAAAAAAATTCAAATATTATTTTTTAAACTATTTAGCTGGTAAAAATAGTAGGTCTCTGCTTTTTTTCAGTTTTTTTTAAAAAGCTAAATATATCCCTAAATACATAAATCAGGAGGTGGTTAGCTTTATAAAAGGTGATTCATTTTATAATTAATGATAATCTCAGAGTGGTAAACTCCACTGATGTATTTGAAATTATTCTATTTACAAAATTTAATTTGCAATTTCCAGGAATATGGCTATTAATTATATGTAGTGAGATACAAACATGAACCGGACACACATGTTCAAGCCAGTCCCTCACTTATTACCAGACCTGTTATTCCGAGAAATAACGTGAGTTTTTAAGAGAAAATCAAGGCTGTAATGAGAATCTGGAGAACCATATTTCTGGGACCATTTAGCTCTAGTCAATGAGGTCATTGAGTATACTTTAAACACCAGCTTCTTCAAATCCAAGGAGGGAGTTTGGGAAATGAATTTTAATTGAATAAAATTCAATATAATCTAATAGTTCCAAGATATTGATAACAAAGTGAGGAGTGTGCAAATTTTATATTGTTTAGATTTTTCACTGATCTCTCTAATAGGAAGAAAGTTAACTTACCTTTCAGATCTCCACAAAACTCAATACCTGATGTAGATTTTGCCAATGGCATTGCATGTCATGACATGAAGGTATTAGAGGCTAAGACTGTTAATTGGTACTATGATCTTGGTAAGCCTAAAAGACGAAGAGAGGAAAATTCGGAAATCGAAAAGATGCTATCAAAATTTTAGCAACTAAGTCAATCAAACAGATGTGGCTTGTTTTATAGCCTCTGCAGAGCCCAGATTAGAGAGTATCTCATAAAAATGTACTCTGGGGGAATACTAGTAAATCTGCAATTTAAATGTGGTGTTTACAGAAAAGGCTGTGGAGAATTGTAAGTTTTAATTTTCTTTTGGAAATTATACAGATTTTTAAATGAATTTTCTCTGAGAACTATGAAAGTTCTCCCAATCTCAAAGTTTGTTAACACTAGAATTATTCCATATGTCTCTTTACTTATACAATATTCACCTGTTTGGCTACTAAAAATATCTTGGTTTTCATCTTAATGTTAATATATTCTAAGTGTTTCCTCTTGTTGTTTGTTGGAGAGGATTCTTTATTCCTTTTTTGTTTGTTTTACAAAATTCAAAATCTTACTTATCTAATCCCATACAAGCAAATATTCAATTTGCCAATTTTATGCTAATTCTTTAGTTTAAAAAGCTTGGAAGTTTTAGAGTAAGGTTAAAATATAATCCATATAACTGAGGTATTAGTCAGAAAAGAAGAGTACACTAGATGGAAAGGTTACAAGTAAACAAAAAAGAATTCAGGAATTCACACTTACAAAAACTACACTGCTCCAAATCATTATGACACTTGAGGAAATTTTAAATGAGTTTACCACAAATAATAAAGAACTAGAAATATGATGAATCTGTAATTCAAATTTTTCCTTTTGCTAGCCACAAAAATGTCCAGTCAGATTAATATTTGTCCTTTAAATGTAGTAACATCTAAATAGAAGGTTAATTTAGAAATATACAGCACAGAAGACAACAGTATTTGACTTACAGAAACAAAAGAAAATTAGTTGAGACAAAAAGATTGGTATAGTAAAAACAAAGAAACTGCCAATAATAATGATTTATCACTGAATGAAAAAACACTTCATCATGAAGTATCTTCAAGAAAAAAATCACACTCAGTTTTACATTCAACTTGAACAAATTAAAGTCCTGATTTGAAAAAGGATATGGGACTCACATTTATAGTCAAACAACTGTTGACATGGGTGTCAAGATCATTCAATGGAGAAAAGTGTTTTCAATAAATGATGCTGGGACAATTGGACATTCACATGAAAAAAAATCAAATTGAACCCTTACCTCACACCATATACAATAATTAATTCAAAATGGCTCATAGACCTAAATATAAGAGCTAAAACTATAAAACTCTTGGAAGAAAAAATTGAAACATATCTTCATCACCTTTGATTGGGCAGTTTTTTTAAATGACACCAAAAGCACAAAAGACAAGAGGAAAATTAGACAAATTACACACCATCAAAATTAAAAGTTTGTACCTCAAAGAACATCACCAGAAAAATGAAACGATAACCCACAGATGAGAGACAATATTTGCAAATCATACATCTGATACAGGACTTAATAGAGAATAGAGAACTTTTAAAACTTGGTAATAAAAAGACAATCCAATTTAAAAGTAGGCAAAGGATCTGAAGAGACATTTCTCCAAATACATTATACACATAGCCAGTAAGTACATGAAAGGTGATCACTATGAAAAGAACTGTTTTCTTTCAACAATGTAACCACAATTGACATGAAGTTCTCTTTTGTGCTTGGAAACAGCCTTCCTTACTCTGCTTTGCCACCATGACTTGTTTAAAAAGTAATATTTAGCATGACTTGTACAGAAAATGATTGTAACAATCAATACTCTATATTTCTTTGAAATGAGATTTGGATTTTCTTCATTTGACCATATTTTAGGACTAATTCTGTTTGTTCCTTTGGTTACCTAACCATTAGTAATATATATTTCAAGTATACAAAATATATAATAATAGTAATACTTTTAAGCACTTACAATATGTTAAACCAACTTGTAAGCCGTTTTTTGTGAATTAGTCTTTTAAGCCTCAAAACAGCTGTAAGAGAAAGACACTATTCATTTCCTAATTTAGCAGAAAGAAACAGTGAAGCTTTGAAATGTTTAATGCAATAGTTCTCAAGGATGTCTACTTGGTTATACATAGGATCTGATAAGCCAGAAATTTAGTCATGTGAAAGTCACATATAACTCTGTGTACATTTCCACAGCTAGGAAATGGTGGAGCCAGCTTTGTACTCAGGTGACCTGGCTCCAAGAGCCTTTGCCCTTATGCTCTATTCTATATTCAAGTCTTTTTTCTGTAAGTACATGTTTTTCCCAAAGCTAGGTTACTCATACAAATAACTGACAGTAGATCAACTATAAGTTATACACTAAAATCATTTCTCAGTTGTCAATAATGATGAAGACAACACTAGCTTTTAGGACAAGATGGGATTTAATTAAAGAAGATGAAAATTAGTGATGTATATATTAAAACCAACAAAAGTTCAAAAGCTCCACAATACTTTGTAGATTAGAAGACATGGTTTATTACTGTTCTACAGTGGAAAGTGTTACTAAATGCTAAGTTTTTCAGAATCAACTGCTACATTTTCTTTGGCTTTTAAACTAAACTTATTCTTCATGGCACCTACACAAGAAAAACCCCACTCTGTCCAAACTCAGGACAATTCAGACTCTGTCTAGATTTTGCCTCCAACCATTTCAGATTTTGATATAGTTTGTCACTCTGCCATGTCCTGTTCAAATCATGCAGTACTGTACTCTCTCAAGCTTGTGTTCCAGAAACCATGTAAGTCTGCTAACTTCAAGAAAATGTTGGTACATTTGAACCCAATGACCTGCTTTTGAACTTTATTGGGTTTTTTTGGGGGGTTTTTTTTTTTTACAGTTTATTTTATTTTAGTATCATTAACCTACAATTACATGAGCAATATTGTGATGATTAAACTACCCCCTTCATCAGGTCCCCCCCCACCAACCCTATTACAGTCACTGTCCATCAGTGTAGTGAGATGAGAAAACTTTATTGGTTTTAATCTAATATATGTATCACTAATTTTTATCTTCTTTAATTAAAAAAAAATTCACCCCTTTGAGCATGTAGTTCTGAACATGTCAATCCTGTACTCATCTAGCAAAAATGACCAAATTAGTACCCATCATTTTCATGCAAGTTTTTGACCTAATGAAAAACACTGATGTCTACCATTTAAATCCAAAACAGATTGGTATTTAAGACCAAAATGATCATTCTTCCTCCCTTGCAATATCTGCTACCAAAACAGGTTCATAGTTCCAACACTTCCACATGACTCAGATGCCTAACAAGACTTCAGTACTTGCACTGTCAACCTAGGTATAGGAGGAATCTGGCCAGTTTTAAATTCTAGACATTAGGGAAAAACAAATTTATATTAATGAATTCAGGAAATTTTTTCCTGGACAAATTGCCTATAATTCATTGTTGGAATCTTGCAAGTAGAAAAGTAAGGAAGCCAGGCTCCAGAAGCCATTATCAATAGAATTATTGAATCACAGTAAGAAAGAACTAGAAGAAATTATACAGATAATCTAAAAATTTGTTGCTTTAGGGTGATAAAATTGAGGTCACAGAAGACACTGATTTACACACGACTAGATTTCTGGGGTCTTTCAGTTCTAGCCCAGTGTCTATCCATTAATTCATGCTGTTTCTCACTTCTCAGATGCCTGTGTTTTGAGGCAATTACTGTCAACGGTCACACAGAGAATAAGTTTTTGTTTTGTTTCTGTTTTTCTTTTGTTTTGTTTCATTTCATTTTAAGAAACAAAAGAAAGAATAACTGAGAACAATCACTTAAGTCTTTTACTTACCAGTTTTACCTCAATCTCCATTCCTTGTTCACTGCCTCTTCCTCCCTCCTCCGCCCACCCCCAGCCTCCTGAACCGCCACTATCTATGCCATCCCTCCAAAGGGAAACAAAGTTTGGTATGAGTTTTTAGTTTGTCTTTTCACATCTCCTAGCCACGCCTTTATTTTCATTCATAACCGTCTGTCCCTCTCATTGAGCTGAAGAGGAAATCACACATCCTAGCACAAGCAGCCTCCTAACACTGCATACTGTAGTTCAGCTCAGTCTCAAGGGAAAGGCTGACACTTCCTTGATGTTCAAGCTATAGCTACAATTTTAGTTTCTTCTTGAGATGGCCTTTTATGTGACATTATGAAATTACAAAATGTCAACTTAGCTTCCAATAAAATCAACTCTTTGGTACTTTACTGAACAAAGAGTAATGTTGGAATAAAAATGGTTTTATGTTTATTGTTTCTATACTATTATAATCTCTGGAAAAACAAGTCATGCATGTTTATAACTTGTTCAATAAAGTGATGGGAAATCTACACATATTATTTGTTTTCTAATTTGAAAGTAGGCTAGAAGATAACATTTGTCACTTATAGCCTTACTTCTAATCTAATAAAGGCAACAGACCCATATCATAGCCATCAGTTGTTTCAAGTTCTCAATCAACTGAGTCTTTGTATATTCTATAAGGGAAAAATTCATCAAAATCATACTATGAGAAAAATCTCTGTTTTCTTGGGAGACATTTTAGTATGATGTCAGCCACTCAAATTATGGTTCTTTTACTGGTTCATTGCATTTTATTTTAAAGATTAACTGAGTTTGCTCTTCAGCAAACTTGTATTTCTGACCCTAAAGATTCCTTGAGATTAAACAGACATCCAGTTCACTTTAGGTACTTGTGGCTTATCTCAGCTGATGAGATATTCAGAAATAACTCTACCTAACAGATTCTGATAAACAAAATGAGCTCAAACTACACACAAAGCCTATCTAAGGTTTTTCACCAGGCACTTTGTATATACCCACAATGGAACGCAGAGAATTTTAATGTTATTTTTTTGTGCAAATTTGAAGACTGAATAAATTGTACCATGTAGCAAGTACGGCAATAATATTTTTAATATCATGTACATAGCACTATCCATAATGAGTAGAAATTTTTTTCATACTATATGGGATATACTTATGTGTTTTGTTATTAAGACCAACTCATACCATAGGGATAACATCACTAAGATTATCTTTATAGGAAAAAGTTCAAAAGTACTTTATTGAAACCTAAATTCTAGAAACTAAATTCAAATTCCTTTACGGCACATGGAAACAATTTTCTTTCTTTTTAGTAACCAAACATAATATGATTTATCTCCTGTAATATTGTTATTTCACTGTTTTCAGTGTCACATTGTTTATGAGGTTTCTGCATCTATAATTCCTCTGAAAAGAATACAAAATAGACAAATATCTTTCTTGTATGTGTGGATACTTTTCAGAAAATTTATGAACCAAGACTGAATAATGGGCCAACTGAATGTGAGGTCTTTAGGACCAAACATTCCAGGGAAGCAAGTTTCCCAACCTAGCATCATGTCTTATCCATATCAAGTGCCAAATAATTTGTGATGAATGGCTGCTAAAGCTCTGACTTAAAAAATGGGAAAATCTACATATACTACACTTTATGTGAGTACATTTTCACTGAAAACCGAGGCAATTCCAAAATGATTCAAATTTGTCTAATCTCCAACTAAACCAGAGTAATAAGAAAATTCACACAAATTTCTCTGATTAGTTCTGAAAATGTCAAGCCGGCTTTCAAAATCTGTACCTGCAGGAATCACATCCCATCACTCAACTTGTGAAACAGTAATGGATGAAATCATGGTTAACATTTGTAAGAGTACACAGAAGCCTGCTGTCACTTAAAACACATTATACGTAAGTGCTTCATTTTTAATATCCAAAAACATGTTTTCACACCTGTTACAACAAGGAAGTGGGGTTAGAAGGCAACTGAAACATAAATACAAAATAACTCTTTTAACACTTCTATTATTTTAAGCAATACTGTTTTTGCATATCAGATTGAGGGCACTGTTAACACTTAGGAGATCCAATTCACACTTCCTATATGAAGGTCTCTAAGCCTGTTACTAACACTCAGCTGTCCTGGCCATCCTTTCTCTGACCAACTTACTAAATGAATGGTCTCAGGATCACATGTGAAATGTAAAAACTGTATTATTCAATTACTGTATCTTAACATTCCTTTTAGGTCAGTATCCTTCAATGTTATAAATTTTAAGGACTTTCGTATGAGAAAAAGAAATTCTCATGACCAGTGTTGAGGCTATTATAACTATAAAGCAGGAGAAAGGAATAAAGTGGTACAAGTAGCATAATAGACATAAATGCTCCAAGAGAAACTAATAAAATTCAAAATTAAAATCAATCATTAAATCATGTTTTTGCAATTATGTTTTATAGTTCATAGTGTTCCAAACAACACTTTATTCTTTAAACTCAATTCTAATACTTGTAAACATTTGAAACAATTATATTTTTAAAAAGCTTTTTTCAGAAAAACGTGATAAACTAAAAACTCAACTCTATATACGCTTTGGGCCTCTGCTTAGTAGGTTCTAAGAATTTATGTTCTCAATAATTAATATTAAACTATTTAATAATTACTACATAAACATTTTAATGTGTTGACTATAAATTCCATCTCCTTTTACATTAATGCTAAATGTAAACTTGAGACTCCTTACTTCACACACCTAGTCAGTTACTTCCTCAGGGACCAAAACAGTTTCAAGAGGTCACGCTGTCTTCGCAGCTATAAACCAGACATATTCCCAAAGGAGGCTCTCGGTCCTGGGATCAAGATGAAGTGAATCTGTACTGCTGATGGGAAAGCTGCACTGTTGTGTTTGAATTTGTACTGTTCTAAATAGCTTCCTGGCTAAATAGATTTTCTACCAATCCACTTTATTGTTCCAATAACTCTGTCTTGTATATAACTGGAAAGAAATGTAATTAGTTTCATTAATTAAATAAAAATGATTAAAATGAACTAAATTACAATGAGTGGCTGTGTGTACATGGCATGTGGGGGTATTGTATTCAGGGGGCAAAATGGGGCCAAAGGAGCTGATTGTCTTGCCTTCAGTTGATATTACACATAAAAAACTCAAATAGGCTAAGAATTAAGTTTTGAAGGAGTGAATGCCTCAGTATCTTTTCTTAAAGATGCTTTAAGTCTATTTACTATCAGGAAACGCTTCTTGTCCCCAGCCTGCATCTCCTCCTGCTGTAATTTTTAATGATCTGTCATCTATAAAAATTAAAATATTAATATTATGTTGTCATAGATATTTGCATCTTTCCAACCAAGTCAGCGTATAAATCAGGCCACTATTGTGGACCTTACCCAAAAATAAATATTACTGTTCTAATATATTAGCTGGAACTACATAGACCTCAATCTTATTCTTAAGTTTTCCCTTAGAAACGTGGGGTGCATTTTTACATGAAACCATCAGACACTATTATTACATTCTAAACTCACAAACAAAACTGTACTTACCATGCTAATGTGTCCTACGTACTGACTTTAGAACCCGAAGTCCCCAGTGTTCAGAAGTATGGAGAACTGGGTGGTGAGAGTTGTTAGCAAGCAAAACACTCACAAAAAAGTTTTTTGACAGAAAGGGAGTGGGGCACCTCTCCTACCCCCAACTTTAAGTGCTCCTAAATATTCTGGAAATTAAATTGTATCTTTATTTGGGTAAAGATGACGATTCTCTTTCTATGGCACTGTGAAGCTCCTTAGACTCATAACTCCCTGGAATACAGGGAATGGTGGTTTATACACTGTATTCACTAAAGTCTTATTAATCAGTCCACTGCCTAACAAAATGCCTTCTATCTACCCAGCAGAATATCAGTAAAGGTATTAAATGATCAGGTCCTCCATGTTTATTACCAAATAATGTCTTTTACAGCCAGGCACGGTATAAAAATTAGTGTGTGACTAGTACTGAGGATAAGACATTGACATTAATAAATATATATAAATTATATATTAGGAAGTATATCCATGTGTATTAATTTTGAATTAGAGCTCAGAATTTATATTGTCCTCTTCTGAGTAAACAACTTATGATGCTATATTGACATTAATTTCATTGTTCTAAACATATTCTTAATGTCCATTTGGGAATTTTTAGAATTTTTAATATGTTCTGTGTTTTTTATCCTTTAAGAGTGCATATGACTTTTAGAAATAGTCACAGTTATTCTGAGTCCAGACTGGTGATAACAGTGATGTACCTCATGGATAATATCATTTGTGTTTAAAAAGAAAGGAGGAGGAGGAAGAGAAAAAGTAATAAAACTGTTGTTGGCATGTTATCAATCAGGTTCTAAAAAACTCTGAAAGGAACTATCAAAAAAAAGTCACTGAAATTGCCCACTAAAATATGTGTGCAACCTCTTACAGACATGTGGAAGAATCATATATGGAGGTCCCTCGCATGACTGCATGGAAATATTATATTTCTAAGTTTGGCACATGTGTTTAAATATCAGTCATCTTAATTTAAAATCCCACTGTAAAATGTCGGTATTTTCACATATTAAGCTTACTTAATTTGGGCTATTACTGCTCAAAAATTAAAAATCAAATCTATTCCAGCTGAAGAATATACATTACTTGACTAAAATATAATAAAAATTCCAGTTTTCCACCAACTCAGTAGAAAAGTAATCCTCTCAAACTGCAGTGTATACAGGGTGTTAAAAAACAGATACATGGGCCACACTCCCAGAAAATCTGAATTAATCAGTATGGAGTAAGTCCCTAGGGAATCTGCAAACTTCCTAATCCCCTAGCTGACATTACACAGATGGCCTTGACACCACACCTTGAGGAACTCAGCAATCAGCTATCATGAAGGTTAGATTTTCCAATTACATGACCACATCAGTAGGTGTCTGCTACTGTTTCTAAAATCAATCTAAAAGATAAACTGAGGCATACTTAAAATTTTTAAAGTTTATGTGACCCAAAATCCATTCTAACTAGGCAATATGGGAAGTGGCTAGCAGCCCTCTGCCAACAGGAGCTTGAGGAGAGACTCTGATAGAGAAAAAGCAGAAGCAAAGAAGAAAATTATTGATTTTATAGCTTAAAGATAGTAGGCTGTGGCTGCTTGTCCTGATCATTCAATTTCATAACTTTGAGGCATGTACACGCTTAGATTTTGAAACCAAGAAATCAGGTAAGCCACCATGGCATTAGAGCCACCTTCTAATTCATTTAACAGAGCTCTTTTCAGTAAAATACATACTTAATATTAACTTGCCCACAAAAAAAGTAGTAGAGAGTTTTCAAGAATACACTCTGGATTAAAGATGGTGGTGTGAGAGGTGAGACACAGGCTTCCTCCTAAAACCGCATATAATATGAAAATATAACTAATACAACTACTCTTGAAAGAGCAACAGGAGAGAGGACTGCAACAAACTGCATACACCTGGAGACAAGAGCAGACCCCACGGAAAAGGGTAACGCACTAAAGCTGTGGTCCTGCGGAATCCAAGCCCTTCCCCCACCCCAGCTCACCAACGGGAGGAAGAGGAACGGAGCAGGCAGGGAGTGGAGATCTGGGACTGCTGAATACCTAACTCTGGAGATCTGCTCTGGGAGCACAAACCTACATTTCATGGTGCTTGCACGATACTCTCGTAATTAGGGGGTTGGAAAGCTAAGACAGGCAGAATTCCTGGAGAGACTAAGATTCCAGCTGCTTGTGGAAAGCAGGGATCCATATCCAGCTGCTCTGGAAAGGCGGGCAGTCTGAGAGACTTCCTAACAAAGAAGCCCTTAGCAATAGGGCTGCTAAAGGGGCAAGGACTGCACAGAGCTTACTGCTCAGGAGAGAGGACAGGGAGACAAAATTGTCCGGGTGCACTCTGTCCAGCAGGTTGGGAGCTTTCACGATCTTCAAGTGCGCCAGCTCCCTGGCTGACTACACAGCTTCAAGAACCCCTTCTGTGATGACAGGCATAGCAGCCTGGAAGCAGGAAACAGCTCTTTCCTCCCCCAGGCACCAATACCACTCCCCTGCAATCCCCAACCTTGCTTCAGGGGCCGAGCAGCTCCAGAGAGTAGAGCTTCTGGACACTAGAGGGCGGCATACACAAATATGAAACACCAAAGGAACCTGGTCCACAGTAAAATTATTAATAAAATTCCGGAGAGAGATTTAAATGATATTGACCTCATAACTCTTCCTGAAAGGGAGTTCAAAATAAAAATCATTAAGATGCTCACGGATGTACGGAAAGATATTCAAGAACTCAGGAATGAATTCCGGTCAGAGATCCAATCATTGAAGAACACAATGGATGGTATTAAAAGCAGATTGGATACAGTGGAGGAGACAATAAATGAAATAGAAACTAGAGAAGAGGAATACAAAGAAGCTGAGGCACAGAGAGAAAAACGATCTCTAAGAATGAAAGAATATTGAGAGAAATGTGTGACCAATCCAAACAGAACAATATTCGCATTATAGGGGTACCAGAAGAAGAAGAGAGAAAAGGGGATAGAAAGTGTCTTTGAGGAGGTGATTGCTGAAAACTTCCCCAAACTGGGGAAGGAGATAGTCTCTCAGGCTATGGAGGTGCACAGATCTCCCAACACAAGGGACCCAAGGAAGACAACATCAAGACATATAATAATTAAAATGGCAAAAATCAAGGATAAGGACAGACTATTAAAAGCAGCCAGAGAGAAAAATAAGATCACATACAAAGGAGAGCCCATCAGGCTATCATCAGACTTCTCAGCAGAAACCTTACAGGCCAGAAGGGAGTGGCATGATGTATTTAATGCAATGAAGCAGAAGAGCCTTGAACCAAGATTACTTTATCTGGAAAGATTACCATTTAAATTTGAAGGAGGGATTAAACAATTCCCAGATAAATAAAAGCTGAGAGAATTTACCTTCCACAAACCATCTCTACAGTGTATTTTTGAGGGACTGCTATAGATGGAAGGGTTCCTATGGTTTAATAGCTCTCACCACAGGTAATAAAACCACAATAAAGAAAGTAGAACAGCTAATTATTAAGAAAATGCAAAATTAAATTAACTATCCCCAAAGTCAATCAAGGGATAGACAAACAGTACCGAATATGATACCTAATATATAAAGAATGGAAGAGGAAGAAAAAGGAGGAGGAAAAAACAAAAACAAAAAAAGAACCTTTAGATTGTGTTTGTAATAGCATATTAAGTGAGTTAAGTTAGACTCTTAAGTAGTAAGGAAGTTAGCATTGAACCTTTGGTAACCACGAATCTGAAGCCTGCAGTGCCAATAAGTACATACCTATCCATAATGACCCTAAATGTAAATGGACTGAATTCACCAGTCAAAAGACATAGAGTCACTGAATGAATAAAAAAACAAGACCGATCTATATGCTGCCTTCAAGGGACTCACTTTAAACCCAAACACATACACAGACTAAAAGTGAAGGGATGGAGAAAGACATTTCATGCAACTAATAGGGAGAAAAAAGCAGGAGTTGCAGTACTAATATCAGACAAAATATACTTCAAAACAAAGAAAGTCACAAGAGACAAAGAAGGACATTACATAATGATAAAAGGGTCAGTCCAACAAGAAGATATAACCATTATAAATATATTTACACCCAACACAGGAGCTCCTACATATGTGAAACAAATACTCAGAGAATTAAAAGGGGAAATAGAATGCAATGCATTCATTCTAGGAGACTTCAACACACCACTCACTCTGAAGGACAGATCAACCAGACAGAAAATAAGTAAGGAGACAGAGGCACTGAACAACACATTAGAACAGATGGACCTATCAGACATCTACAGAGCCCTACACCCAAAAGCAGCAGACTACACATTCTTCTCAAGTGTACATGGAACATTTTCAAGAATAGATCATATATTAGGCCACAAAAAGAGCCTCAGTAAATTAAAAAAGATTGAAATTGTACCAACCAGCTTCTCAGACCACAAAGGAATGAAACTAGAAATGAATTTCGCAAAGAAAATGAAAAAATCCCACAAAAACATGGAGGCTTCATAACATGCTTCTAAATAATCTATGGATCGATGACCAAATAAAAACAGAGATCAAGCAATATATGGAGACAAATGAAAACAATAATTCAACACAGTAAAATCTGCAAAGGCCATGCTAAGAGGAAAGTATATTGCAATAAAAGCCTACCTCAGGAAAGAAGAACATTCCCATATGAGCAGTATAAACTCACAATTAACAGAACTAGAAAAAGAAGAACAAATGAGGCCCAAAGTCAGTAGGAGGAACATAATAAAGATTAGAGCATAAATAAATAAAATCGAGAAGAATAAAACAATAGAAAGGACCAATGAAAGCAAAAGCTGGTTCTTCGAGAAAATAAACAAAATAGATAAACCCCAAGCCAGACCTATCAAGAAAGAAAGAGAGTCTACTCACATAAACAGAATCAAAAATGAGAAAGGAAAAATCACGACAGAGAGCACAGAAATATAAAGAATTATTAGAGGATACTATGAAAAATTATACGCTAACAAACTGGATAACGTACAAGAGACGGACAACTTTCTAGAAAAATACATCCTTCCAAGGCTGACCCAGAAAGAAACAGAAAATCTCAACAGAGCATTTACACGCAATGAAATTGAACTGGTAATCAAAAATCTACTTAACAACAAAATGCCTGAACCACATGGCTTCACTGCTGAATTTTATCAAACATTTAGTGAAGACCTAATACCCATCCTCCTTAAAGATTTCCAAGGAGTAGAAGAAGAGGGAATACTTCAAACTCATTCTATGAGGCCAGCATCACTCTAATACCAAAACCGGGCAAAGACACCACAAAAAAAGAAAACTATAGACCCATATCCCCGATGAACAGAGACACGAAAATACTCAACAAAATATTAGCAAACCGAATTCAAAAATACATCAAAAGGATCATCCATTATGATCAAGTAGGATTTATCCAAGGGATGCAAGAATGGTTCAACATTCGAAAATCCATCAACATCATCCACCACATCAACAAAAAGAAGAACAAAAACCACATGATCATCTCCATAGATGCTGAAAAAGCATTTGACAAAATTCAACATCCATTCATGATAAAAACTCTCAACAAAATGGGTATAGAGGACAAGTACCTCAACATAATAAAGGCCATATATGACAAACCCACAGCCAACATCATACTTAACAGTGAGAAGCTGAAAGCTTTTCTTTTAAAATCGGGAACAAGACAGGGAGGATGCCCACTCTCCCCACTTTTATGCAACATAGTTCTGGAGGTCCTAGCCATGGCAATCAGACAAAACAAAGACATACAAGGCATCCAGATTGGTAAGGAAGAAGTCAAACTGTCCCTGTCTGCAGCTGACATCATATTGTACATAAAAAACCCTAAAGAATGTACTCCAAAACTACTAGATCTAGTATCTTAATTCAGCAAAGTTGCAGGGTACAAAATTAATGCGCAGAAATCTATGGCATTCCTATACACTAACAATGACCTAGCAGAGAGAGAAATCAGGAAAACAATTCCATTCAAAGTTGCATCAAAAATAATAAAATACCTAGGAGTAAACCTAACCAAGGAAGTGAAAGACCTATACTCTGAAAACTACAAGATACTCATGAGAGAAATTAAAGAAGATACCATAAATGGAAACACATCCTGTGCTCATGGTTAGGAAGAATTAATATTGTCAAAATGGCCATCCTGCCAAAAGCAATCTACAGATTCAATGCAATTCCTATCAAAATACCAACAGCATTCTTCAACGAACTAGAGAAAATCATTCTAAAATTCATATGGAACCACAAAAGACCCTGAATAGCCAAAGCAATCCTGAGAAGGAAGAATAAAGCTGGGGGGGATTATGCTCCCCAACTTCAAGCTTTACTACAAAGCCACAGTACTCAAGACAATTTGGTACTGGTACAAGAACAGACCCATAGAACAATGGAACAGACTAGAGAGCCCTGATATAAACTCAACCATATATGGTCAATTAATATATGATAAAGGAGCCATGAACATACAATGGGGATATGACAGCCTCTTCAAAAGCTGGTCTTGGCAAAACTGGACAGTTACATGTAAGAGAATGAAAGTGGATTATTGTTTAACCCCATACACAAAAGTAAACTCAAAATGGATCAAGGACCTGAATGTAAGTCATGAAACCATAAAACTCTTAGAAGACAACATAGGCAAAAATCTCCTGAATATAAGCATGAGCGACTTCTTTCTGAACGCATCTCCTCGAGCAAGGGAAAAAAAAGCAGAAATGAACTCATGGGACTACATCAAACTAAAAAGTTTCTGTACAGAAAAGGACACCATCAACAGAACAAAAAGGCATCCTACTGTATGGGAGAATATATTTGTAAATGACATATCTGACAAGGGGTTAACATCCAAAATATATGAAGAACTTACATGCCTCTACACCCTAAAAGCAAATAACCCAATTAAAAAATGGGCAGAGGATATGAAGAGGCAGTTTGCCAAAGAAGAAATTCAGATGGCCAACAGACACATGAAAAGATGCTCTACATCACTAATCATCAGGGAAATGCAAATTAAAACCACAATGAGATATCACCTCACACCAGTAAGGATGACCACCATCCAAAAGACTAAGAATAACAAATGCTGGAGAGGATGTGGATAAAGGGGAACCCTCCTACACTGCTGGTGGGAATGTAAGCTAGTTCAACCATTGTGGAAAGCAATATGGAGGTTCCTCAAAAAACTAAAAATACCATTTGACCCAGGAATCCCACTCCTTGGAATTTACCCAAAGAATAGAACTTCTCAGATTCAAAAAGAGATATGCACCCCTATGTTTATTGCAGCATTTTTTACAATAACCAAGATATGGAACCAAGCTAAGTGTCCATCAGTAGATGAATGGATAAAGAAGATGTGGTACATATACACAATGGAATACTATTCAGCCATAAGAAAGAAACAAATCCTGCCATTTGCAACACCATGGATGGAGATGTAGGATATTATGCTCAGTGAAATAAGCCAGGTGGAGAAAGACAAGCGCCAAATGCTTTCCCTCATTTGTGGAGTATAACAATGAAGCAAAACTGAAAGAACAAAATAGTAGCAGACTCAGAGACTCCAAGAAGGAACTAGTGGTTACCAAAGGGGAGGGGTGTGGGAGGGTGGTTGGGGAGGGTGGGAGAAGGGGATTGAGGGGTATTATGTTTAATACACGTGGTGTGGGGGATCACAGGGAGAACAGTGAGCACAGAGAAGGCAAACAGTGAATCTGTGTCAACTTCCTACACTGATGGATAGTGACTGAATTGGGGTATGAATGGGGACTTGATAATACCGGTAAATGTAGTAACCACATTGTTTTTTCATGTGAAACCTTCATAAGAGTGTATATCAATAATATCTTAATAAAAAAAAGTTGCAGAGATTAATGAAAAGTGCCATTCAATACCTACAGAACATGTTAAACTAGTATGTTCAATACTAATCAAGCTTTATCTTCTATCAATCCCAAGAAAAATCTCAGGTCTTCCCTTCTTCGTAGGCCATTAGAGCAGGCGAGAGTGAGTTCTACCCAGTCTCTTTCTGTAACGTGAACGCCTGTTCCAGCGCTCCACAATCCCTTTCTCAACCAGAACCAAATGCAGGAGGACCATCATCCCTTTTCATACAGGACCCACTAAAGTTTTCAGCATAGGAATTTCTGATAGTTCAGTGATAAGATGTAGCATAGGGTTGGGGTTTTTTTTTTGTCTCTTTGTTTATAAATAGCCTATCCTAGCGTTACCTGCATCATTCTTTAAACAAAATAGGCCCAACTGCATAACTAAGAAAATGTCATTTTTGTACAATTAAACAATAATTTATAGTATAGGTCTAAAGAAGCAGTAAAAATTGAAAGTAAAAATGAACAAAATTACACAAGAATAATACTAACATCTTAAGGAAAATCCCAGGAGTGGCATCTGGCAAAAACATAACATAGCTTTAAGTTGTGTGGTTGCCCCCTCCCCTAAGAAAAACTGACTTCTAAATAGTACATTTGAAAAGTCATCCCAATTATTTTGGAGGTATTATGTTGTGATTCTAACTATAGTCTATTCTTTGTATTTGTGGTAGTCAAATTCTATAAAGGCTTCACACACACTAAATTAGGGAACTTGGAACCATCGCTCTTAAGGGAAACACAGGTTTAGGTTCCTGTGAGCTTCTGATCACACTGCTGTCAACTATTGAATACATAATATTGTTTTACCTGTGTTTCCATTTAAAGACATCTTATTTTCTGTTTCATTAACTCTGAACACATGGACAACAAATAGAATGATTACTCAAGTTTGAACAAAGCTTCTCTAACACGTAATTTCAACATAAGGCACATCACACCCTTCTGTGCTCAGGAGCACTAGACAGAACTATTCTTGGGGACAAATTAAACAGTAAAACAACCCACAAAAAGCATGATACAAAAAAAAATGTGGCATTAAAAAGACTGCAAAAAGGACAATTGTTTGAGTTTTAAAGTTGAACCAGGGCCAGGCATTGACTTCTTGGACCTCAGTTGGAAATGTGAATCTTGGAAAATTTTTACACTCTCTGCATGCCCACAACTGACTGCAGAAGGGCCACAGGTATTGATTTGAGGTTTTCAGAAAATTTTTGCAAGTAAGTGAACTACAAATACAGAATCTGTGAATAACAAGCATCTACTGTGCTTTCACTATGAAGGTAAAAGTCCTTATCTTAGGTTTGGTATCCAGCAGCACTTCCTAAGGTCCTTTTTTCAGTGATATAACACTGCCACTGCAGTGAAATGTATTGTTTTACCATAAGTGTGTTATTTGTACCATTTTCAGTAATTTATCTTTCTTGCCACAGGAAAATCAACAATTGTTGCATTTCATCAAAAGTTTCTAATACATGGTCTAAATTACAAGCATGTTTAACACTGTAAGTGTTTAAGGGCCCAAAAGATGCTACAAAATTTACCAGTGATATGTTAATAGTCACACACAGGCTGTTCAAATCGTCAAAAAGGAAAGCACCTTTGCCAGTGTCAGTATGCCAATCCAAAGGTTCTATTTCAAAAGCACTTGATCAAAAAATTGCACAAGATGGAAAAAGTACATTCAAACAAACTGCTTTCATCAATGGCACAGAGAGAAATGAAGGTTAGGTATCATAGCAATATATTTCTATTACCGAAAATACAAACTCAAAATTGTTGATAAAAGTTAAAAGTCAATCAGTAAAATTGCTCATGGCCATGAGATTTAATGCAACTACTGTTATTAAATATTGATTACATTTCAGTATTCAAAAATCACCAAATACACTGTCAAGTCCCGTGTTATGTGATAAACTAGTCTACACATATTAGAATTCTATAATTTAGAATTTCCAAGATTTAGCCTTTATTTAGTTTAACTTCCCCATTTTACAGTAAGACTTTAGTGACTACCAGCTCAGCTTAAGCCAATCTCAAGCTGCACCACATTCTTGTTTGAGCTGTGGGATATTATATATCAAAGAGGGCAAAGATTCACAAAGAAATCCAGGAAAGACAACTGGAGGGAGATAGTAGCTCTTTTTACATGACATGAGGTGTGTGGTCAGAGAAGCCATAAAAGAAGTCTGTTTGGATGAGGTCTGTAGCTCTGCTTCCTTTATTCTGTTTAACCTACTATGAATTCTATCCTGATCATTCAAACTAAATACAATTTTCTAAACAGTCTTATTAGTGTTTACTGTGAGAAATGTTTCTTTATTGCTGAGAGGCACCATGACACCATGGAAAGGCGTTGCAATTCAGACAGACCTGGTTAAACCTCAGCTCTCCCGGTTACTACATGTATGATCTTAGGCAAGTTAGAAATTTGCTTAGGCAAGTTAGAAATTTCCTCATATGAAAAATAAGGAAATTAAATTAGTACACCAAGTTGTGTTGGGAAAACTAAACAGGTTGAAGTATAAACAGCATCTAACATAGAACTTAGTTATATGTAATTACTCAATCCATGTGGTTCTTTGGCACATCAGAGAATTCTGAAGTCATGACCTCAATTTCTTGGGTTAGCCCAGATGTTACCAAAAATCCAAATATATCTGCTGTTGATTTCAGAAATCACCCAATTATATATACAATCAATTTGTACAGTAAGTGGGTAAAAAGAGAAAAATGTTCTTTAATAAGTACAAGCATCAATACTTTGTCAATAAGCCATGAAATGAGCAAGAGAACATATTCACAATCCAAGCTGACAAATTTTCCCTCTTGAGTCTTCAGCACAATACACTCTGAATTTATCATACCAACTAATTGGTTAGCATTGCACAAAGAGAAAGAAGTAAGATAGCTAAGTATTACCATTTCCGTCAATAAAAGTTACAAAATGACTTTAAATATTCAACCACAAAGTGTTCATGCTAAGCAATACTCCTATAATTTTAGCTGAAATTCACTTTTTGAACATATATACAATAAAACTTTGTTTTCAACTGGAAGACTTTCAGACTGAATCATCCTAATAGTTGTGTCATCATTCCAGTGCACTTATGTGGCTATCAAGAAAGATATCAAGAACCTTAGCCTGTAATAATTCCCTGAATATATGACTGCATTCTCCCTCACCACAAAAAAAGACCATTAATTGTTCTGCAGTTACATCAACAGAATTTTTTTTCTGAGAGATATATGTAGGTAACCTCTGTGACAAATTATAAGATTTGGTCTAGACCAGGTAACAATACATTATAAATCAGTGTCTCATTTTGCTATAATTGCCTCCTTAAAATAGCTACAACCCGATCAATGTCTCAGATTCTGTTTTCTTATACACACATTCTTAAAAGCATCAATGACAAAATGCTAACTGACTAAGGCAGAAGAGCAGCTGGTTCCGTGGCTCCGTGAAAAGAATGTTCTGAAAACAGTTCAAGAATGTTTGATGTACTTCACAGGGATTCTGTTCTAAAATTTCAAAGCCACATTAAAAAGTGATAATTGCTATCTTCAGTAGAAAAGAGGAAGTCCAAAAGGCTGGAATTAGACCAAACGTTAGCGACAACTGTCTTCTGGGTTCTTAATGAATTTTGCCTGCTTCCTCCTTACCAAATATGGTTTTAACCTACATTTTATGAATCGAAGGACCTGAGGCTGTTATTATTTCTTTAAGGGAGAGACACTGCTTTTTAAGACTCATCAGCTGTATAGCATTCCAATTCACTTAGCAAGACAGAGGAATATGTTGCCAAATGAAAATATAATCACTCTCATAATTAAGCACTTAATAAATATATTACTTACACTTATAACATTATTTGGAGGCTGCTAAATCCACATGCGCTTTCTCTTGTTCTTTCTTTGTCTCTGCATCTCCATTGGGCCCTGAGCTGCTATATTCATTCTGGTTCAACTAGTCTGAAACTATCTCATCTTATGAACATTAAGAAACAGAGAATATTAAAAAAACAGTAAACAGATATAGATTTTTTTTTCTTTTCCTGCCTGTGAGAAAAAAAACTAAAGTCCATTTGCTGAGGAAACTTAGTGGAACAGCACTGAACAAACACTGGAAGAACTGATTCCAACACTTCTCATGAAGTAAGCTACGTGCGTGATCTTTGGGAATGTGAGTCATGTTTTTGAGATTCAATTCATTTATTATGTAGGAGACAGGTAATTATAATAATACTTTCATTGTTATAATTATCTATGTGATCCACTTCACAAAGATATTATGAAGAATGACTAATAAATAAGCCATCTGACAGTACCACACAGAACATGAAGCTCCATCGCTTATGCTGCAGTGGTCTGCAGTGGGTAATTATAAGCTGCTAGGAGCCAAAGAACATAATGTACCAGACTTAATACCACTTGGTAGGTACAGCTCTGTCATCCTTTTCCAGCTACTGAGTAATTTCATGCTCTGCAGATCATGCTACTGCCTCCAAACATAACAATGCACTCTGAACAAGGTCCACAACCTGAGTAACACAAATCCAATACAGCGCTTCCCACCTTCAGGTATACTCTCATTTCCTACACACTCAGCTCCTTACAAACTTTTTCTTAGTGTTCCATCCAACTATCCCACTCAATTTCTCAAAGCAACCTCATTCAAAGTCTTACTGTGTTCCAAGAAAAAAATAAAGTGGGTAGAGCCTACATAGACTTTTCTCATTATTCCATAGTGTTACTGAAGTAAATATTCTTCTCATGTCAAAATGCATTCTGCAAAAATAAAGATTAAGGAAAGAGCTAAAGATAGACTTGAGCAAGAATCCTTGATTATTGTCGCCAGTCTTTCCTTTCTGAGTTCTTTTTCTTCTGTAAGACTGTGTCTTCCCCTTATTTAACATTAGTCTCCAGAAGTAACCCTCCAGTACTATGGTTCCCTCTCCAGCACCCTTTCCATGTCCAAATGTTTCAATCAAACCAACTATGATAAACTCCTCCCCCATCAGCAATTAACATTCATTCCAGGGAAAGAGTCGGTGTGTATCAGTTTGGTTCACAGAGAAGCTAGTTCTCCCCCACCCACCACCACCCCACCATTACTGCTCTGTCCCTTGGCAAAAACCCAGGAAACAGGTTGCCCCAGCTGCTGCTGGCAGCCGTCTAGGTTCACAGAGAAATCTGTCTCAAAGGAGAGTTTCTGGTTAAGGCCTTTAAGGAAAACTGCCCCATCATGAGCTGACCACGGAGCTAACTGAGTAGAGATACAGTGGTAGCACATGACAGAGAAGACAGATCGTACAGAATTCACTCAGTAAGACCATGAAACAAATAAACAGCAAGGTATAGGTGAAACCAAATCTATGACACAAATTGTGCAATTAGGTTTCAGTGTAACCTACTGTGTGGCAGAGAATTTGCAATTGGGTTCAAGTATAACCTCCACTATGGCAAAAGTATGTATTACTTATTTCTGGCAGTGTTATTTCCAAGTAACCCCCTACTTGGAACAGACTGGGCAGCTCTGGGTGTAACTTCTCTGGGCACAATCTGTACATCCTATGGGGACTGGGCACAGGGCTGAACATGCTGTTTTTGCTTAATATATAACTGACTTCTTGTATTTTGCTTACACTTATAGCCATTTCATTTGTATTCTTCATACAACTGCTTAGAGATAAAAGAAGTTATATCCTATTGTAAAGTAGTAACAGCTCAAGAAAATCACCAAGGTACAAGAAGTTGGATATATATGTGCATGTGTATATATAAAACTTTGGAGAAATGGCTCATTGCCAAAGATTTCTTCACTTCTGTAATATCACTTAAATTAAAAGTCCCAATATGTATTTAAAACATCTAACTTACAAAATTTCATGATGTACACAATTTTTCAAGAATACATCTGTTGAAGAAAGCAAGATGAACTTAGTAAGAAACTAAGGCAGATTTTTTTTCTAAATAATAGCTATTTTGAATTTTCCGGTTTGCCCGACATCAGAAGCAATAGAACCTGGCAGCAAGTATTAGTCCTGAATTGGATGAAATCCAAAACCTTGGCCCACATACTTGTAACTTCTTCAGTTCATTCTTAAAAGTTCTCCTAACACTAAGGGCACAACCACGAATGGTTCTTCCCCCATTCGATGCTTCAGGACTGAATAAATCATGTTCAGTCTATAAGCCTCACACAAAATATAGTTGATTCCCAGTTATCATTTATATTGAAAAAGTTATCCTGATCCAAGAAAGGCATTTTAACTCAGAGTCTCTTCCAAATAACTATTTTCTAGAAATGCCTTGTTTTTTACTATCCTACAACACTTCATGTTTATTGTTTGTTTTGAGAACATTCTTTGATTTAATATTTCTTTTTTTTTTTTTTTTTTTTTTTTTTTACACTTTGGAGGTCTATCTCATGCCCTGGTTACAAATTTAGTTGATTATGGGGCTTGAAGAAGAGGAAAAATAGCATATAGATTAAGTTAAAGAATAAGCTGGGCCTTTTTTGTAGGCCATGTATATTTTACAATGGCATGATCTAATCAGTACAATGAATATATGGCCTGAGTTCTGATACATTTTTTGCCTGGGGAATATCTGGACATTCCAAGTTATTCCTGGTCTTTGAAACTTCAGCTAATTAACTAATTAACTCTATGAGTCCTTTCTGGCTCTCTGGTTTAATCTGGTTAACTCTTTGAGTCCCATGTAATGGGCTCCGCTAGCCTTATTCTCCATCCATATGCTCTTATGCTGTCTTTCTGCCTAAAAAATCTTGTCTCCAAACTATGAATCAGTTATTTCCCTGTGTTCCTAGTACTTTATATGTATCTCTATTAGAGTAGATGTGATATCATGATTTAATATTTCTAAAGATTTATCTATTTAGACCATGTTAAAAGCTATGAGTGTTGGATGTTAATCCTTTCTACTGCATTTGGTTCTCAACAGGAATTGATATGGAAGATAGAAAGACTCTGGTGCTTTCTTGTTCCTCCAAAAAAATTTCTAAGTGTAAAAGGGAAAATTTCCACAAACATTGTTATGAAGTTTTAAATCATGTAGAATGATCACTGATAACAAAGGAAAGGCTTCAACATGTTTGGGAAACATGTAAAATTAAAGTTCTGTAAAGAAATCTTTTTCATTAAGCAACAACACTACCAACTAGCCGGTTGAATAAGCTAAAAAGCTAAGTATGATCTGAACCAATTATATACATGAGATATAATTTACAATATGCCCTGTTTCATAAAAATGCTGGGTATTACCCCCGGCATCCCAGTAGTAGCTCTTTGCTCTCCTTCACGGACACCAGAAAGGAAATATATAAACATTTCTAACGTGATCTACACATAACACAAAATAAGTGCTGAGACATGACTGCTCAAGGAAATGACACAACTGAGGAAAAGAAAGCAAGGGCGATCCATCTGCCAATGGATGAACAAGAGATCTCAGGCTGAGGTATTCAGAAGAATTCTCTTTCAGAACTCAGCATATTCTGAGGGGAAATTAGGGTTCACCCAGATGCAACTTTTCAAATGCAAAATTTACAAGGGTATAAACCTTCAACCAGGGAAGTAAAAAAGAGAAATAAAAATTATATGAAACAAGGGAGGTACCCTATGGATTATTTAAAGCCAAAATTGGCAAATTTCTACTCATATTAATGCACAGAATATACACTGGTAAAGGGATGGTGTAATGGCAATCTCTGAACCAACTATTCTTGAATCCACCTCATCACTGCTAAAAAAAATATGGCATCCTTAAACTTTCAAGGACACACATCTCATTCATATTTGGCTAAAACCCATCATCCTTCAGAGGCCATTACCAGGGCCACCATCTACAGCAGACCAACCTCCAACCTTGCTCTCCACCTTGATAGAGTGATATTTATCCAGGCTCTGAATTCCATATATAAGTCCATTTTTTGCAGTACATTAGTAGTTTGCCTTGTATAGTCAGAAGCACAGTGATGTCATAGTAATGAACAGACTCTGCAGACAGACCTGAGTTCAAACCCTGATGTTGTCACTGGAGCTAATGATTTGACCTACCTGTGCTTCAGTTTCCTAAGCTGTTACATAGGGACGGATAACAGTAAGAGCTCCTTATAAGGTCACTGCAAGAATCAAATGAGACACTACATGTAAGCTGTCTGCCCAGTAGTTTGGCAGTCTCTTAAGTTCAATGATAACTGCTATACTGTGATAATTTGTATATCTGTTTATTTTTTTACCCCGTATTAAATTATAAAACCTTTCTGAAACAATGCAGACTATAAAAAAGTAAATCCCTGAGAGTACTTATTTGCTTTTCCTGAAGTCAATTTGTTATTATTTGCTAATTTGAATGGAGATTAATTCTTCCAAAACAGTACACAATGCCTCCCACGTTTGTTTTTGAATAGCTGTTCATAACGTTAGTATTCATCCCACCAGTCTTTCAGTAGAATACAAAGACAGAAGAAAGGAAGACTTTCTGCAACTCAGGGGTTTTTTGTTTCTAATCAATCAATTTAAGGAATGGAACTATATAACCTCTAATACTTCTTTCAATACTCATATTCTAGAAAACAGTAACATCCAGTAGAGCCAAATCATTCTTGCTCTAGGTTGAGGCTATTTCTTTTTAGCTTTGCAACATTCGTTGCCTTCTTGCTTACATACCCTCTTTCTTTCCAAAATGTCATCTATGCAGCTTGTATCTTCCGGAGTGCCATGTCTCTTCATTTACACCTTCTTTGCCCAATCCCCAAAATAAGAGATACCTTGTTTTAATCATCAAAATCTATTGCTAAAAATTGTATTGTCGTGATAATATGGGTCAATGTTGTAACAATGTTGCTTATGTGAACCTTCGTAAGATTGTGTATCAATGATACCTTAATAAAACAAAATTGTATTAAGTCATATATACACCAAGGAGGGTGGTCTTGTTTTCTAGATGGTTTCTGAACATACCATCATTAAATCACCTGTTTGCCACTTAATGGGAAACCTTTAGAGGAAAAAGGTCATGTGCTAACTCAAAGCTATGAAATGTTTGCCTAGCAAAAATCATTTTGCCTGAGTAATAAAATGACTCACATAAGCACCACCGGTTTTCACCTTGGCACTCCGTTAGTCCCCAGGCCTTCTGGGCTCACAGATGGTCTTAATTAAAAACAAGTAGTTTCTAATTTACAACACAGGAAACATTTAGAATTTGTTGTTGAAGTAGAGTTAGTGGAACCTAGTAACCTCAATCTCACCCTCAGACAACTACCTCCATGACTTTAATTCATTTGTACAGATTCCTGATGTATTCATAAGTCTTTTTTACTACAAGTATAATACACTTCCATTGCACTTAAACTTAAAAAAAAAAGTTGACAGAAAGATACCATATCAAGTCCTGTCTTTCTTCCACCTTGTGTCCTTGAGTCATGTCAAGCTTGTAATGGGAGCTGGCTACAAAGTCCAAGAGGCCTGGGTCTGGAATATTAATGGCTGACGGGCTTTACCTTTCCTACAGCCACATTCTCTAACTGTGATATCAATGTCCTGAGCTTTTATAAAGTAGAATACCGCTTGCTTTGCACATGCTGGTAAGCCTGTCATCCTATTTTTCCTACGAACACTCCAATAGCTGCTGTGTTTCCCAGTCACATTTCCTCAGCTTTGTATAATTTGTATAACAAGAAGTCCATTCTACCAACAATTTTTCTAATAGTCTATTCTGCTCAAAAGTAATTAGTCTCATTTTTTTAAAAGGTAAACCCTACCTTGGAATAATTAATGTCCTTAACCCATATGCACTCCACTTCATTCCCACAATAAAACACACCAACACACAATTTGTCAAAGTGTTTCAGAGGTGAAGGGGTAGGGTTGAAGGTCAAATGAAGAATGGTAGTTTTATACTCTGGGAGACTAGCCAATATTAGTGTTCATAAGATGGAGTGTGAACTGGACAAGGTTTATGGTATAATCCCAATAGACCAGAAGTCATATACTATATTTGAATGATTCTTCCCTGTTACATAAAACGAATATTCTACATAAAAGTACCTTAATATTGACATTATTTGTACTTAGACCCACTTTTATGAAAGTAAATGGGATTGGCTTTTTCATTTCATTAAAACATTCTTAACACTTTCATTTCCAAAGTTTGAGAAGCTCTTTACACAAAATAATTGTTCATATTTGTATTTCTCTCATTAAATTTTTAAAAAATGGTTTCCCTAGATAGTTTTCAATATCTTAAAAAACTTCAATTTCTCAATATTAACTATCCTACTTAAAATAGTCGTGCAACTAATAGTCATATTCATAAACTAAATAAAAATTTTCAATGTAGGAGAGGAGACAAAATAGGAGCCAGAAGGAATATCACTTTAAAATTAAGGCTTCATCTCTTTTTGACTCTGTGGGTCATCATGCTATCAACACACAGATAGGAAATTGTTCTGTGAGCCTAGAAGGAAAAGGTCTGGGAACCGACTCAGCTTCCAGGTTGAAAGGGGCCTCTGGGGCGGCTGTAGCTCTACCAAAAGCTTTGTAGGATCAGATAGTTATTCTTTATTCTAAAAGGAACAGTTCTTTAAAATTTGTACCCAATTTGTAGGGTTCAATTTTAACTCTACTAAAGTAGAAAAGAGCCACAAAGATGATTAAAGGGTTGAAAAGTAATATCTGTGGGAAATATTAAAGAGTTGAGCTCACCGAGCCTGGTGAAGGGAAGACTGATGAATGATTGAATAACATTCTTTAGGTTATTCCAGTGACCAGGTATTCTCTACCTACAATGAGGAACCAAAGAAAATAACCTTCCGTTCCAATATGAATAACTTAGGTTAGTTAGATCTAAGAAAGATTTCTCGGAGAGCAAGTCTGTTTAATATTGGAATGGACTATCCTCTAAAAGTCTTCAAGTCTGGCAGAGACGACCATCTTCCTGGCGTTGGGAGTTACGGTGCTAATGGAAGGTAGGAGGAAAAACCCTCTTGGGTCCCTTCCACAACTATAAAATCTACGGTTTTTTAGTCTTCTCTTACATCTGTGTGAATACACAATTACTTATGTTAAAAAAGTACTGGAGTGTAGCTCCAGGAGGACGGGTTCCCTGCGGGGGCAAGTTCTCTATGAATCTTATGAGACTGAAGGAAAACGATGACATGGAGCTGACGATGAAAGGCTTGTTCTCACAGCTCAGTCTCTCCTCAGTCTGAACCGCGATGCTCAGCGCTCTGCACCAGTGGCGCCTGACGGCTCCCATCCGGCTTGGCTCCCTGGCTCCCTCTCTCCTGCCCTGCGCTCTCTCCTTCCCCCCAACCCCTTGCCCCAGGAGGAACTCCGTGGGTGGGTCCCTTGTGACTGGCAGGCGCCTGGCCGATTACTTACCAGGAGCTGAGGGGAGGAAAGAATAGGTGCTTCCTCTCCCGCCTTACCCCAGACCACAATCCCACTGCTGACCAGCAACTCTGCCCCAGGTAAACGCCCACTGATGTGCAAAACAGGCTCTTATGTGTATACAATAGGCACTATCAAGACCCAGGCAGGAATCCTGGTTGAAAACTTCCATTTTCCCCACATTGGAGGCATTAAATTAGATGCCAAAGTCAAAACAGTTCTGGGAGATAGAGGCTCTTTTCAGCATAAAGGATTCTCAGACCTTACACAAAGCAGCCCTAGGCCAGAGTAAACCCGCTTTGTTGATCTTACAATCATACAAAAACACCATTCTCGACCTATCCTGGAACAGGCAGAAAGATATAAGAAGAAAAACAAAAGCAGGGTTTTTTTCCCCTCAACATGAAAAATAGCCCAAACATAGATATTTAACTCCCTAAATCAAGGTAAATTAGACATGCACAAAGGAAAAGTACAGTGTTATACTACAGATTATCTTTTTTCTTTTTTCCAGTATCTAACTAGCCACTGAATACTAAGAAAACTAGGACAATAATAAAGTTAACATAATTTATCAGAGAAAGTGCTGTGTCACCTTGTAGGCTTTACTATGATTATGTTTCATTTAAATGCACTCGTTAAATCCCACTGTTCCCTATCGCAGTAATTTACAACAATTGCAGGGGACCTTACAAAATGAATAAAAAGGAGTTGAGGCATCTGCAATTCAAGGCATTTAAGCCTTAATTCACAGACAGCAGCCCTAAGAATAATTACCAGGGCCTAGTCATTTTCTGCTACATGGCACATGAAAGGCAATGCTATCACATTTTTTTTTAATCCCAAGATGTGGTATTTTTAGGATTATTATCATTCCTCACTTGAGTGATTCAATAACAAGCACTTGTTACATGGTCCCCAATAGAGCTTACATAACTAAACATATACAATTATAGTCACACAAAATTAAGTGACTGAGGTGGTGTGTTGCTTTATGGAGTATTTGATAAAGAGCATAAAACATATCTTTTAAAATCGGCTTCCCAAGAATTCTTAAGCCTATGGTAATTTAATGTACAGTAAGTGTGTGAGCCTTGACGAAATTTTTTTGTGCCATGATTTGTCCATTTGATAGCCTTATATTTTATGATCTCTACTCAAAATCACTTAATAAACTAGATATCTTTTGTAATCATACAAAACTAAACTTCAAAGTTCCTTAATATGCCATAAAATTGACCCAGACGAGGCAAAATTTTAAAGTTTAATTACTATCATACCTTAGGAAGAGGTTAGATGACCCTATTATGTAATTTATTATCCCAACTAACATACTTTTGAGAGTGAAGGCGGTTCTGTTAACAATTAAACCAGAACAGCAGGTGAAGACCAGAAGTGTTCCTAGGCAAGTCAGAAATGTGGACAATCCCATCATACAGCAACATGATCCAGTTTGTTACAGCCAAACACAGAAGCCTGCAAGGTCTCCAGGGACTTGGCCATCTGGGTTGGGACTGGAATGCAGGACATAATTAACTGGTATGGAGGAGTGGACAGAAAGTTTATTTTGAAGGTCAAAGCATCTATCAAAAGGTCATTCTAGGGAAGCCAGCAATAATGGAAGCCCAACCTAAAATAACAGAGGTGTCTCACCACATATTTGGTGCATAGTGACAGGCAAAGAAAAAGCAAGAAAAACTCAGACAAGGAGGGAATGCAATGAGCAAGCATCATGTTTGGCTGGAATTCATTCAAAGCTGGAGCCATTCGTCCAACCACTGCACACATATTAAATGAACACCTATTATATCAACCCTGGCTACAGGGACTGAGGGAGTAGAACACAATGGTGGTTATCAACACAGGGCACTGGGTAAAAACACAGCAGATGATAGTTTACTAAAACTACAGCACAAAAGGTTAAATCTAAAAGAGAAAGATAAAGAAGCCCTATATTAGGAACTGTGCCCGTGGAGAGGGGAGGTGTGAAGAGGCCGGGCCTGGCGGCTACTGGTTTTTTTTTAATAGATGATCCTCTAGTTGTATTTTATTAAACAGCAAAAAATATTCTGCTGAAAAGGTATAAGTAACCCTCAAAATTAAAATACCCGCAGCAATAAGGTCATCCAAAGTAGCAAGAAATCATTTTTAAAGAAGTAAGATAGACATTTTCATAAGCAGGAATTTCAAATTATCTAAGACTGCTCAGAAGCAACACTTTTGAACAGTGATGATTATAATGATCAGTATTTGGATTGTCCTTGAGATGTTGCACACAAATATAGACCTATATCTTCAAGTAAAATTAAGCAGAGATAGTAAATGCAAATGATAAATCTATGTAGTAAGCATTATGGTAGAGCTAGAGAACTACTACAAATCATTAAAGTAAAAGTAAGCTTTGGAGACTAAATCATTGTCATTTGCATCAGTGAAACTCTGACCACTGGATATTCAAATAATGTATGGAAAGGAATAGTATTTTAATTGGTGATGAATGAATACCCCATCATATCTCAAGGCATTCTTGTTTTCTCAGAAACAATTTGAGATCTCACTGTGTGAACTTCCTTAACATATTATTATAATTAGGATGTCTACATATTGTACCTTATAGGTATATCAAAATATTTCTTAGTAAACATTCAACAAATCTTAAACTTTTATAAATAGTTCAGGATTAAATTGTAATACAATTTAATTTTTCTGCAGATTTGACACTATTGTGCTCATTTTTCTCCACCTGAGTCTACCCGCTTTCTCCTATATATTCTCTCTGTTAAACTTCTTCATTAATGTATTTATTTCTTTTATAAATTTGTTAAACCACCTAGAAAGAGGCCTCTGTTCTGGAATTTGTGAGGGATGCAAAGATGAAACCACATATGAGTTACCTTCAAGAAGCTGTTTACATGGAAAAATGCACATAAATAAGCACTGGAATGCAAGGCAGACTATAATAACTGCCATTAAAAAGAAACAGAGTATGTGCTCTAAAGTTCAGATGATGAAGAAATTATTTCTAAATGGGGAGACACGCACTGTAAATGGGCTCTAGAAGAGGGGAATCAAGGAGAAGAATGGAATCAAAGCCCCAAAATGAGAAGGCTTGATGTTTGCATGTTTGGGGAATTTAAAGTGTCTAGATGAGCTGGAGTGGGTGGTACAGGGAAAAGTAAGAGAGATAAGCCTGAAAAGGTGGGAAGGAGCCCAATCAGGGTAGGTTCAGAAATATCAGATAAGGAACTATGAAGGGAAGTTTTTATATAGCAAAGCAGACAACAATTATGATCAGCTCAAAGACGATTAAAGAGCCTACAATTGGCACTGTAAGCCTGAATTAGGGCAGATGTAATACTGCTTTGGTACAATTGCAGAGACAGTAAAACTACTGAATATGGAGTTTAAGACACAAGAAAGGAAGACCTGTTGCCAGTAACAAAAAACCAGTACACAGACAGCATGAGGAGCAGCTTTAGCAGATGAAGTTCTTAGATGCCAAGTGTGAGGTAACTACGGCATTCTGTGTGGGAGAACCACCAGGGAGGTAGAACATGGGGCTTCGTCCCAGAATATCAGAACTGAAAGTGAGTATATGGGATTCACCGGAACAGATGACAGCAAGAGAAAGAATGTGAAGACGCTAAGATCTAAGTGAAAAATCATGAGGTACTCTAGGCCAGCAGGAGAAAGAAGGGGATGTAGAAGAGAGAGATCAGAGAAAGAAGAGAATCAAGAGAGCCGTCATGGAAGGCAAGGAAAGAGTTTACAGAAGGAGGTACAGTCAACAGAGTCAATGCTTAGAAAGTTGAAAAGAAGGAAAACTGAGAACAGGCCTTCTTGTTCTCCAATCAAGATGATGTATGAGAATGCTTTACTGTCTACATAGCCATATATAAAGTTATTGCTCTGACTGTAGTTACTGTTATTTTCTAGTCCTTAGCCAGGGTAACTGGCAACCTTTTATTCTTCATCTAGCTTGTTCAGAGTTATAATTAATCAAAAGGTGATTAATCATTCCTCTTCAGATTCTCATCATTTCTACCAATAAACATGTATATATTCAACAATATATCTGTGTAGGGCTGTAGTGGACAAACAGCAAAGGTTTATATTGCAGACAGGTATGTCCAGACTCTACATAGAGGTTGGAATCTTCCTCAGTTATTGGGGCAGCTGTACTGGGCAAGTCCTCCAACCCAGCTAGCAGGGAGTCAGCAGCAGTGAGGACACGTGACTCTCAAGTGGCACTGTACTAGGGTCTGCACTCTGCCTGCCTACATGAACACAGGGCTTCGGAGCTGTACCACACAAAATTAACAGCATCTCCCTATCCTCGTAACCGGCTCGAAAATAAATAGCCATCAGTCTCCATCCAGCAGTGCAATGAAGCCAAGCCAGAGTCCAAGTCACTTCCCAGCTGCTGGTTACCCATCCCCCCTCTTTCCCTGTAGACCATCGTCTGTGTCAGACATCAAGCTGGCGCTGAACAGCTGATTAGTGAGGGGTGGATGAAACAGCCTCCAAGCAGCTGCACCATTTTTCAGAGACAAAGCACGATGGTTAATGTTTATGAGAAGATGAATGTAGGGAAACTAAGCTTTTAAAGCCCTTGCTAAGTGCAAAAGCACTGCTCAAGTCAGCATCTGGGCAAAATTTTTCCAATTACTTTTCTGACAGCATTTAAACAAGACAGTGAGCCAGGGGCATACAATTAACTGTAGTTCATGCACTTACTCAGCATACACTTACTGAGCACCTACTAGATGCCAGTAAGAACTAAATATTTTAACCACCTTGACTAATTCATGTGCATAGGTGAAATGGTCCAGAAATACCTTTCCTTCGTTCAAATCCAACCTGACCTTTAACAGCCCAGCTCAAATGCCAAGTCCTCTAGAAAGGTCTCCTTGAGTCTCCAGGCAAAAGTAGCAACCCTTCTCTCTAAATTCTCACAGCATTCTACACGCATCTCTTTTACAGACATGGTATCCCCCACTGTAATTATTTACATGTTTTGTCTCCTAACAGACTGTAAGTAATTTGAAATCAAGATTCACATCAGCTCATCTTCATCATCTTCACATTCCTCAGAGCATAATGCAGTTCCTTGCATAATGAAAGGACATGTTCATCAGCTGCCTGCTGTCCACTACAGCCCAACACAGATTAGATGCTTGAGAGAAAACATTTTCTTATTTTTGACACTGAAAAAAATTTTTAATCTAAATGGAGAGACAAAATAAAGAAAAATGTTAAATATACATATGAGTGCAGTACAGCAGTAATCATAATTCCAATCCAATAATGCTGAATCTATCATACTTTGATGAAGTTAAGATTTAGCTTTCTACTTGCATGTGTTTAAGAAGAGGTTTATTAAAATGAAAAAAAAATAAGACTAAAGTAGACATTCATGACCTACTTCAACTTTCTGAGTTGTTCTTCAGTATTTTAGAACATTAAGTACTTGAGTCTTACATACTCATTAAAGCAGGCCCAACAGGGCTTCTACTTTCCTTTATCAAGAAAACATTTATTAGCAAGGAAATTGGATTACTACATGTACCTGAAATATCTTTTATATTTATTTGTACCTACAAATAATCTATAATTTATACAGGTTGCTAATCCACACAGGCTACCTTCAAATACTCTAACTTAGAGAAAGCTTCATGTTTCGGAGCTATATGGAAGCACTTATGGGCTACAATGGCTAAATAAATGGGAGGTGGGAATTAAAACCCACTTTATTTCTCAAGTAGCTGAGCATCCAGTAGTAGAGGGATATGGTAAGTGAAAAGAATGATGGGTTAGAAGTGTGGAGGACTCGGATTCTACAGGGTGCTACATATATATATATTTATGTGCATATATGTCAATGTGTGTGTGTGTATATATACATATATGTGCCTATATAATACAGTGTATATATGCCCCCTCCGTTTCATCAACCCTGGATTACAAACTCCTTGAACAGAGGAACAGCGTTATACTCATCTTTCCATTCCCTACAATGCTTATACAAGTTTCCTGGTATGTGTGTATAATTCATAGTAAATAAATTTTAGTTAAATTGAGCTGAATTGAATGAAATTCCTTTAAGAAGCTAGACTGTTTCTATGGTTTGATCAATATACTTGAAAATTAGACACACTGCCCAGCAGAGAGATTTTTCTAACTTTTTGACAGGGTTTCCAAACTGGTAAATATAGTAATTCCTTAAAATGAACTCTGTACATTTCTAGTTATCTCTTGAGAAGAAAGAAAAGGGTAAAGATAAAATTAACATTTCTTGAGCATCCACCAGGCACCAGGCACTGTGTTAAGTGCTTTCACTTAGTTTCAAACGTGCTAATACAAATACAAGGCTTATAAAATCTCATCTGTTGGGAACAAATTGGAGTCACTAGGCTAAGAAAATCCTGCCTTGGTCTATGAGGTAAAATCTGGCAGCTAAACTATTTTAAAAAGTAAGTATCCTGTTTGAGTGGGGAAATACCTCTTCTCAATGGAAGTTTACTTGATGGTAGAGCTCTGTCACCTGGACCAATAAGAACAGGACTTCCACAATGTTTCAAAAATGCTGAGCTTAGCTATAATGAAGAGTTAGTTTGCTCATAAATTATAATATTTAAACTCATTTATTTCAAGAGTAATTTCACCTGATACTACAACTTAATTTAAAAATAAAATTTAAATCATCAAACCAAAGAGTGCTGCATTGCTAAAACAAACCCAGACTGTACTGAAGTTGAAAATTTGGTGAAAAGCCTACAGGTCTCGTGGTTTGAGTGCTTTCCAAATGTACTTTTAACTCATTGCTCCAAAGCCACAGTTCTTCCCAGGCAGAGTGTCTCACAACGGGAAAGAGGATGAATATTTGTGGTTGGGAAGGCTACCTAGAGGATTTTTATGTGAAGTCCTTTCCCTCCTCTCAACTACACCCCCTCCCAAATGAGAACCACTGCTCACTCATTTTTTTCAAATAAGCTTCATTATTATATACTAGACTGTTTTAAAAACCTCTTTACCTTTTTTCTGGTGTTCCCCTAATCCAGGGAAGTAGAAGGAAGAGGCTGATAAAAAATTAAAATAGCAACGACATATAAATTCCCCTCATTAAAACACACTGTAACTTCAAAATATGGATGCTTTCTGACAATTTCATACATATTTACTTAGCTCAAATGAATATCACATCTGTTATTAACAAAACTGGCTCTGAGTTTTGGACACATCAAACTTTCTATTCCACTCTGCTCTTCTATCTTTACCTACTTAAGTAAAATGAGTGTTTTACAGATTTTAAGCGACGGTCCAGCCGTCACAACTGGGCATTAGAATAGAGCATACCAAGTTCCCATATTGGTCATCAAGGATAATATCACCTCCTCTCACATGAACCTGAAGTCTTTTGGAAAGAAGCCACCAGAAAGAGAAAAAAAAAACTAGACACAGATATGAATGCTTCAAGCATTGTCTGGGTGTGTGTGTGTGGTATGGATTTAACCTAGGGAAGAAAGCAAAAGAATTTACAAAACGCTCTTAAAGTGACCTTCTTGTGTTATGTTTCCAGTAATTTTCAAAATAAAATAAAATTTCATCAACAGTTAAATGTTTAAGTTTTTTCATTCAGAAAAATGTGTGTGTGGACAGTTACATTAATTCTCTTCAGACTAAATCACCCTGGGCAAATGCATACAATTGCAACTAGCTTGCCCATAAGTGACCTTTGAGGCACCTTCTCAAACTGGAGCTCACATTCCATAGCAGAACATAAGTGCACAGGGACCAACATGACGCACACTCCTGAAGCACCTATTTCAGGTAAATATTTGAGAAGTATCTGAATTTTTGTGATCTTAAAGATTTTCTAATTTGTTTTAAAAGAAATATAGAGTAGAAAGAACCATCAGGGACAAGGATTAAAGAAGTTTTAGTTTCCTCCTACACTGCTGGTGGGAATGTAAATTGGCCCAGCCACATGGAAAGCAGTATGGAAGTTCCTCAAAAATAGAAAGACCATACACCCATCAATTCCACTTCTGGGAATTCACCCAAAGAAAACAAAATCACTGATTTGAAAAGATAAACGCACTCCTATGTTTACTGCAGCGTTATTTACAACAGCCAAGATATGGAAGCAACCAAAGTGTCCATCAATGATGACTGGATAAAGAAAAGGTTGCACATATACACAATGGAATATTATTCAGCCATAAAAAAGAAAGAAGTCCTGTCACTTGCAACAACATGGATGGACCTAGAGGGTATTATGCTCAGTGGAAAAAGCCAGACAGAGAAAGACAAGTGCCACATGATTTCACTTACATGTGAAATCTAAAAACAAAACATAAATAGACTCAGACACAAAGACTAGTGGTTACATGGGGAGGGCCTCTAGGTGGGGGTGGGGGTGAAAGAGGTGAAGGGGCTAAAGAGGCACAAAAATCTCAATCATAATATAAATTAGTCACAGGGATGAAAGTACAGCACAAATAATATTGTAAATAATACTGTAACATCTTTCTATGTTGACAGATAGTAACTACACTTATTGGGGTGAGCATATAATAATGTAGACAACTGTCAGGTCACTTTGTTGTATACTTGAAACCAATGTACTATTATATATCAACTACACTTCAAGAAGAGATTATTTAAATTTTTTAAATACTATAACATATAGAAAAAGAAGTTTTAGTTCCAAGTCCTACTACCTATGGTTTTCCAATTTCACAGAAGCCTTAGTTCTAAATAAGTCTTTGGTTGAAATAATGTTAATGCTCATGAGGCTTCTGTGACAAAATGATGAGAGTACTGGGAGTTAAGAGACCCATGTCTGATCTCTGACTCGCCAGTATCACTCCTGGAAGTCTTGGTCAAGTCCCTTTTGATTCTGAGACCTCAATTTCTTCCTCTCTAAAACAAAGTGGTTGAGCTTAACCATACCAAAAACCTCTTCCTACTCTATATTCTGAGATCATTGTACTATTTTACCCTTGAGATACTGGAGTTCAAGGACACTAACTGAATCAGAGAAAAGTCATATCCAAACCACTAACAAGAACTTAACTAACTTGGCTGCACTGACTAGTTCCCCATAACAAATATCATTTAGGCTCATTTATCTACCAAGAAAAGGTGCTTCCTATCATTCTGTGTGAGTGTTTTGTTGAGAGACACTCTCTTCACAATAGCATCTGTTATCAAAGGAAATTCCTATTCTAATTACTACATAAAAGATTACTACATATCATTCATAACATCTGTACAAATAAAATCTCTAAATGTGTACAGGGTTTGGAAAATTTTATATTTCCAACAACTTGTCTTCATACTGCATTTAAGAATCCAATTTGACAATAAATTTTCACCCCAAGTCTGAAATGTAATTTCACATAGAACCAGTTTATTATTTCAGCAAATCGTAGTTCATATCTTGTATTTTTAGAGTATTAACTCATTCTATGTTTAAGACAATCACTATGCTATTTATCCATGAAAGATGATAATGTACAGTTTAACATCTGGCAAGCAAAAGAAAATCACGACTATTCCTCTTGATACAGAAAGACCCCCCTCAGGGAAGCACTTGAACCAAAAAGAAATACTTGAATAGGAAGAAAGTGAACAAAAGGAGTGAATAAAACTTGGAAAGGGACTACTGTGTTTTGAGCCATCTCCTTAGACTTATTTAGTGCTCACAATAACTCCATAAGGTAGGGATTATTCCCATTTATAAATATGCAAACTAAGATTAAAGACATTGTTATTCCAGCTAATAATGTGTAGTTGGGACTCAGACTCAGCTATGTCTCCCTCCAGGCAGTCAGGCTGCCTCCAGACTAAAGGTAACTGGACAGCACACACACTTTGTAATGAAGTGGGCATGGAAAAGGAAAAGAAATGAGTTCCAGATTGAGACTTTGTGGACTGTGCACTATAGGAAATAACTCTGAAGGAGGAATTAGTTACAGAAGGACCAAGATCTAACAACAGTCACCAAAATAAAGGAAAGAGAATTTCAAAAGAAGGTTGGTTGAAATGTTAGCCTTTGTAGTTGCTTACATAATCAGGACTGACTACCTGTTAATGAAACCATTGAATTAAGTAAAACACCTGTAGATCATCACTGACACCTTCTTCTCCGTCACTAATCAGTAACAGAGCCCAACTGAAGTTTCCTTTCTAGAACTCTTTCCAGTCTTCCTGCCGCCACCCAACCTCAGACCCTCTCAATTTCAGCTGAAAACTGGCAGTAGCTTGGTCTCCCAGCTTCCAGTCTGCATGCATACTTCATACTTGATAGCTTAAATCTCCCTAAAACACTATCTGACAATATTACTCTGCAGTGCAGAAATCAAAATGGTTTTCCATACAATATTCATCTTCATTGTCTTTCCCATTATCCATATGCATTCTTATATTTATCTGCTCCACCTTATGCTGATACATCTCAATAAAACTAGAAAGAGATAAAAAAATTTTTTAAAGAGTTGAAGAAAATAGTAAACTGCTCCCCAGTATGGTCCTAGTCAACCAAATAAGTTCTGTGACCATTATTCCAGCTGTTTGACCTTGGGCAAGTTAGTATGTGCCTCAGTTTACCATCTGTAAAATGGGAATGACAGTGCTTACTCATATAATTATTTTAAGAATAAAATGAATTAACACATAATAAACTTGAAAAAGTGGTATACTGTTCAATAAGTGCTCAATAAATATTAGCAATTACTTCATTTTATTAATATATTTATAATAAAATTTTATTATCTTTTCTGCTAAATATTGTACGATACCCCAAAATAAATATTATTAACAACCATGAAAATAATAACAACAGTGGAGACACCAAAATTTGAACACATGTAATCTGGCTCTAGAGCTATGCTTCAATGACTATGTTGTAATGCCATGAAGAAATGACTGGATTACTGCCTCTAAAATAGAACTGTGAGTGTGTGTTCTTGCTATTTCCGCCATCTAAAGGCTCTTCCTGTTCTCAAATTATCAAATTCTTAAATATAATCACTAAAAATCCAGTCCAATTATTACCCTTTTCAAGATATCTTCCAAAAGTTATGCTCTACCAATGTTTAATCTATTTGCACTTTTTATCTTTACATTAATGCATTGTAACTAAAATTTTAAGTGAGAATTGCAACAGACTATGTTTTCATATTACTTTAAAATCTACAAATCACTTTCAAATACACCAGCTCTTTGTGTTTCATTTCCCTGGCACAGCCCTTAAGGGCTGGCACAGGGACTCAGACCTCTGCGCACCCCAAGCAACCCCAGCACAGTCTCTTGCAAGGAGTCTGCATGGAGGTCAGCAGTTACCCAGGTGCCAGCAGTTTCACCAGGCTGACTAAGAAAGAAACCAAACTAATTTTCACAATGAAAAGAATCATCCAAGGTGGTTAGATACTAAATCCTGCTTTTCTTTAAGAAACAACTTTCCAATTTCAAAAGAATTAGTTTTCATTTAAACTGTCTCTTTCTACATCTGTTTCTTCCAAACATACTGCTGACACTTCTTAATTACAGGAAAAATGGAGCTTCACTGCCATAGTTGACTAAAAGAAAAGGTCTATAGATAGGAACTACAATTCTGTCACTGAAACGAATGGCATTTTCCTTTCCTGCATTTTTATTTTGATTTAACATATAAAGCTCAAAGGTTATGTTGATAAATTTCGTGACATAAGGCATAAGCCCGGTGCTGACGTAGCAGGAATGCTGCATTCAACTACAACAGCAGAGTCTTCCCAACAGTTTTGGACACAAACCCTCCCAAGCCTCCAAGAACTGCAGTAGGATTACCAAAAGCACCAATTCACATGAGATATGTACTCATGTTTCTACTGCTAAGTATTCATATTTGCATAAACAATCACTGATGTGTTTGCAACCAGAAAGCTACCCTCTATTTCCATTTTTTTATGGCTATCTCTGGCGTCTTTCTCCATTTAATTCCATTAAAGCCATGCTTGTTTCAAGACAACAACAAAAGAAAAACAGAAAGGAAAAGGCACACGCCATATGGCCAGAGGTTGCCTTATTATTCATGCATTGCATGCACTCATAGGGAGAGCCTCAAAAATAAAGAAAGATTTAGTGTGTGACTAACAAGAGATGAATGAATGCCATCTGAAATTTTTACTTAAGACAGCCAGAATTCAAATTATGACTCAAGGAGAAGCCACATCAGGTACAAAGTGAGAACAGGCAAGAAAACCCTCAGTCTAACCCAGTTTCTTATACAAAACTGTCCACTGTCAACATTTTGAAGATGTTTGCTTTGAACTGCTGGATTTCATGCACTGTGAGCTCTTTGAAGTATCTTTTTATTCAACAAGTATTGGGCAATAGGGGGCTAGAGAAGAGAGAGATTCATAATAAACTGATTCCTTAATTTGGAATACAAATTATACAATACTATGTTGTATATTTGAAAGTTGTCAAGAGAACATATCGTAAAAGTTGTCATCATAAGAAAAAAAATTAAGTACATTCCACACAGTACACAGTTTAATGGTAGACACATTATAAGTGCTAAGTAAATATTTCTTGAATTGAAATCAGTTTTTAAATGTAAAGAAATCAATTGTGTTCCCCGGTAAGTCGCAGCCTCTGCCCACTGAGTATCTCTGTAAGCACCTGCCGAGGAGCTCTTATCACTGAGGCAGTAACGGTATACTCATCTAGTATTTTAACACATAGTAATTTAAAATACCCGTGGCCCAGGGTATTTCCCTTTTGTTCAGTATAAGAATGACTGGTAGGAGAACGTGCCTTTACAATCAGCATGACCTTGAATTCTGACCTGTACGTTTTCAGGGCATTTCCCCATTCTCCCATATATTTGCCTTCTGTATTCTTAATTGCATGATATAATGCAAGCTCTAAAACTCCCCCATCTTAGCCATAACCAAGGAATATATATTAACATTTCCAAGGATCCACAAGGTGATTTTAAGCTCTTTAATCACAGCAGTGTTTTATTAGAAGGAATGATTTTCTGGCAACTTGTCTCTCAAAACCTCTCAAACTAAGGGCAATAACATTTTTTAATTGCAAACTATGAAATCCTCCACAATATATCATGTGGAGATTCGCTAGAGCTGTATTTCAAAAGAACACAATAATGAGCCTTGAAAGAGTAGTAATCCTTTCATTGTGTCAATAATAAAAAATAACTGCCTCATTTTCTATGTCTGAGCCCTGTGCCTCTACTTACATTTTTAAACTCTCTTCTTTCATGCTACCTTGAGAATGTACTTTGCAGAATAGCCTAAGAGACACTGGTCTACCAAAAAAAAAGGGCATACCTCAACTCAATCATTCATTCATTAAGTAAATATTTGCTAAACGTCCTCTACGAGCCAAGCACCATGAGAAAGTCTTGGCTAGAATCTTCTCTTACATGTACCTTAAGAGTCTAACGGAGCAGACGAACCATCTAACAAAAAAGGATTTTAAGTGCCATTTACTTTTTAAGTATTGAGTTCTATGGAATCCAGACAGAAACAACATAAGCAGGAGAAATTAAGCTTCAGGAAGGAAGAGAAGTTTAAGGTAGAGCTGAAGGCTGAAGAAGGTGAAGAGTCTCCCATGACATCATGGGTGAGGGCCAAAGGGCTGAAAAAGAGCACGTGGCAGGAGAGAGAAGAAAATAGTGCAATATGGCTAACGGGCCACCGGGAGGGAGGAGGGCAGAGGCCTTGTCAAAGGTCCTCTTAGTTTTGGTCACGTATTTGGGTCCTTTTCAGGATTTACCAGATTTCATCTTAGCGGGAGCACTCTGGCTGTGTTGTGGAAAATGGACTAGAGAAAAGCAATAATGGAGCAATCACTAGGCTGCTTCCATCCAAAGAACAACGTTGCTGGGCAGGCCTAGAGAAGCAGCAGCAGGAACACAGAAGCAGACCTGAGAAGTCTAGGGGCCTGGGCAGGACTCGGTGAATGGGACAATAGAGGGAGCACAGGGGGGTCAAGGATAGTTCTCGAGTGTCTGGTCTGGACAGTGACCGCCATTCACAGACAGAGGCGCCGAGCAGGAGCGAATCAGGTGGGGAACGGGCAGCACTAAATTCACCTCTGAGCCATTCAGAGTCTGAGATGCCCAACTAGAGGTCAGACCTGCTGATCAAATCCCCCTAAAGAGATTTCAAATGAAATCTAGCAACATGTTGTGTTATTGGCACCACCAGGGTCACAAACATCTTCACCAATCCCACTCATCACACTAATGAGTTCCCACTTCTGTTATTTGGTTATATGTAGTTTCTGCTCTCATGTTGCATAATTAGTTTTATTATATTTTATATAGACCAACATAACCTTTGTTGAAGGAAGTAAATGTTTTCCAACTTAGAAACATGATCTTGCTAAAAGACAGGTTAACAGGTATATGTCATAATTTCTAATTAATCTGTGTATAATGTCTTTTTTTAATAAAGAAAATTGAAAGGAAGTTCAGGTTCAAGCCCATGAATCATAATCTTGTTCAGACATTTCTGACATTTCCAATTTTAACCATGTCACTAAAATGGAAAAATTCATGATTTAGTACGCTGAGCAGAGCTCACTGATCATGCAGTATTTAATTAGAAAACCCTCAACTTTTCAGGGCAAACCATATGGGTTCAACTCTGTACTCTATTAGCCTATCTATTAAAGTTACAAAACTGACACACTGCAAAGTATTCAGCCTGAGCTAAAGCTTTGGACTAATGGTTATACTTGCAATAAATACTCTGAGCTGAAAGACAAAGAACAATCTAAACAGCACATTGAAAAGAAACACTTAAGAGAAAATATTATTTTCAATCAACAGTGAAATTTTCCTTATGCTTTTTCATGAAAACAGGCTTAAAATTAAAGAAAGAAAAAGCCATCTTTGGGTGTATTTTCTAGATGAAATAACAGAACATGCTAATGAGAAGCAGGTGATGTTTGTGTTTTTAAGTCATCTGAACCATGTGAAGAATTAAAGATATAACAACTTCATAATACCCATGTCAGGATTCTTCTCCAGAAGAGACACTGTTGTGACCCTGTGCTACATACCATCAGACCTTCCTAAATTTTACTTTCAGAAGAGTTCACCTGTTTTTTCCGATTATCTCCTTGCTAAATGGTAGTTAAAGGCAGGCAACCTTAGGAAGATAAAGCACAAACAAAGTCAACCTAAAAAAAAGAAAATAATTAAACGATGTATCAAATTTTGCTGGAATACATGTTCAAAACAACAGAAACTACAACCAAGTCCTAATCAGCCTTCCTCTGGGTTTCTGTCATCTTGATATAATGCTTTTCCAGTCTTTCTCTTCTCCCAGTACTTTTCTATTCCCTCCCCTTTCTTCCTCCTACTAACCCTATCTCCAAATATCTCCTTCAGTAAGGCTTTTTTAATAGGGTCTCCTCTTCAGGAGTAACAGGTGTAATATTCAGGAATTTGAGGCCTGTACTCTGGGATGAGACAGAGCTAAACTCCCCTTCAATAGTCATATGATAAAAGACTTTTACCTTCTTTGGGGCTCCTTTATCCCATCTATAAAACTGAGATGACAGGCTGTTGTAAAGACTGACTAAGAAACACAGGAAAAAGACTTAAAACAATGCTTGGTATAATGACTATCAAGCTATTATTTTTATTATTTGCTTGGAAGGCAAAGATAAACAGCTATAATTATCCTCTGGAAATAATGAGGTGAAGATGAATGACCTTCAGAAATCTACACAGGACAGTAGAATGGTCTGAAGAAAGAAGCCATTATCAAGCTTATGCCTTAAGCATAATTTCCAGTACTGTAAAAATGCCCCATCGACCCAAAACTATGTCTTGTAGATTGTTTATGTGACTGGCGCTAAACTTATCAAGGTAAGGAGACCAGGAAAGAATGTAGTAATAATCTAGGACTGCTTTCATAAATGAATTATTCTCCTGACCAGTCAGCATGACCTTCTCAGTTTGTAATATTTATACCCATTACTACCTTCTAAAAAAGCATTCAGTGTAGGAAAAGAGGAACCATAGAAAAAAATGAAATGAAAAATGTGGATACAAACCTTTTTCTGTGCAGTTGAATTACACGTTTCTTTCAAGTGAAAACCAAGTAGCAATTACAGTTATAAACTCAACCCCTGACTTTGTGCTGTCAGCTCTTTGGTAGTCCTCCGAGAGCTTTTGCTATTACACTCCAAGCTTATTCTGCATTATGTCTTAATTAGATTAAATTGCATCACTGGACTCTGAGATTATCCTAAATCACATGGTGGAGAAGCTAATGATTGTGAATGCAAAGCTACAGCTCTTAAAACTAGATGGGAACAGTCTACAGAGATTTTCTGGGGGTGTGGGGAGAGGGTAGTTAAAAACGGTCAGTTTAGTCACCTTTACAAATTCATCTAGCACTGCTGATTACAAATAAAAGCACAAATTCTCACTCCTTTAACTGGCAAAGTAAGAATGGCCAATAAATCAGGTTAAATCCCATATTTACCTATTATTTGAACAAAAAACTTTGTCACATTCAAACATCAAAAGTTCATTCCTGTGTAACTGTATTTATAAAGATTCAGGGATCTAAAAAAGAAAAAAAAATCAAAGAAACTAGAAAATTACTTAATTAAAAGAATATGTTCACTGTCTCTGATCAAACTAAACAAAATTCCACTGCAAATTTTAAGCATAATAATAAAACAAGAAATTTTAACTCTTCATTTTTTGTGTGTTTTTTCTTCTTTAGTCAGTATGGCTTCATATTATCTCCATTATGGATGACACAATATAAAACAACCTAAAATCCGACTTCATCTGAGGTTTGGAGTTAGCCCAAGTGTTATATTTAGTGTTATATAACATGACACTAATAGACTATGTGACCAAGCCCTCTTTGCACAAAATCACAGTAGTTCATTTAATCAGGGAATATTTATCGAAACTTGGCCATGTGTCAGGCCATGTTAGGTGTTAGCCACTGAAAAATCTATGACATATAATTCTTTCAATAAACACTAGAATTTAAAGACCATAATTATCTAAGACTTAGCCAGCACAACTATTTCATTCCATTTATTAAACCCCTTCCTATTAATATTCCAACTGCATGGCTGAGAAAACTGAGGCTGAAAGGACTTAAGGAATTTTCCCAAGGCCAAAGAGTTGAGAAGTCTCAGAGTGCAAACGAGGGCAGCTCTGTCTGGTCCCCAAGCCTGAGCTCCTCCCACTGGCTGCCAGGGCTGCCTCAGTGGAAAACAACTAACATTCCTTTTTGCATTGATTAGAATACAGTGCTATTTTTCATTATTATTTTTCTCAAAAACACTTAAGTGCAAAATTCCTAATAACACAGAAAAGGAAAGCAAAATGGAAATTTAATGAAGGCACATAAACTGATGGTGGCTTTTGAAGGAATTTGGGAAAGAAAAGTACTCAATTTTATTTTACCTAGCTGAAAATGATATTATTTCCTCTGGCTTTCCTTTCTCTTTGGCCTTAAATAAGTGTCTATTAAAGAGAATAGTCTTTCCCTTGCTAAAATAAATTAAGCGACTATAGTTCTTTCACTTACGTGATGAAGCACCCCCAGGGGAACAACTATGTCAACTTCTACCTTGTCTTTACAGTAATGTGACAATCCCATCTACCATCTTGGATTTGGTCTTCAGAGGCCTAAATTTTCAAAGCCTCTGTAATTCATTATATTAAATATTATTGAGTATCAGTTACATACTATGAACTATGCAGAAGAGAAATTTGACCGGCACCTTTCAAGGGAGTTCTTTATACAGAAAACTTCAACCCTAGACATCTTAGATATTTTTCATACTGATGAGTGTGTTCCTTTTTACTTCAAATTTTTAGATAGGGTTGAGAACCTGGGAGAAAGTATATAACTTTTATAGCACTCATGCTAAACTTTTTCAAAGAATTAGCAGGAAAAAAATCCTAAATCCTCTCAAAATTTCATCAGTATTTTCATTGTACACGCTTTACTCAGAACTTCTCACTCAACTTGGCATGCAGGCGGGGTATTTTTGTAAATTTTTGAGAAGCTCAGTTAAGAATCAAGAAGCCTTTTTCTGGCTGTATCACAATAAAATCATGATGGATGCAGAATGAAGGTTTTCATTAACATGTACAACAATGTACAAATGAACCACCACTTTCTGCATGCTATCATTAAAATATACCAAATTGATACTACCCTTACATGGTCAAGCATCAAAGCAAGAACATAGTTTGGAAATCATTTAAATGCAACTCCATTATTTAAAGGATGTAGAAACAGAAGTAATTATGAGAGCATTATCTAGGATTAATTAGCCAAGTAATCTCCTTTTTAATATGGGCTCAATATCTGTACTTGTTTCTCAACTCTTCATAAAATTTCTGACAGCAGCAGTTTCCCATCAAATGCATACTGAGTATGTACTATGAAGGTGGCACTGTGTGGGACACACAAGCCCAGAAATAAATAACTGAGGTGCAAAGAGGTATTACTATGAGCGCGATACATCAAGTTATCAGAGGGCTTCTACCTATGCTGGGAAGATGGCGGGAGGCTTAGCATGTGGACTGATATTCGAGTGGGTCTCAAAGGACGCGTAGGCATTTACCAGGCAGAAAATGAGAATGAGAACATTCCAGGTAGTGGAAGTAAGACCCAGAATAGGAACCCAGCATGTCTAAAGGAGTGAAGGCTTCCCATGGCCCCCTTCTAAGCACTATGGTGGCCTCCATCCTAAAAGCAATGGGAGTGAATGGAGTATGTAAGCATGATAGAAGATTTGTATTTTAGAAATGCACACCAATCCACACCCTGTGAACAACCACTGGGGGAAGTAGGACGAGAAAGGAGAGGGTGCTGTCTGAACTCCGTCCACGACAAAGCGGAGGAAGAGAGATCAGAAGCCGTGGGTAGAATTACTTCTTGTCCCCCCGACACCCACTGGCCCAGTAACATACCTCATGCTTACCAGAGTCTCAGTTTATACCAAAACAAAGATTATTGTAATTATCCGCATTACTAATTAGAACTCTTCCAATAAAAGGTAATGAGATTTTTAAGCTAAAATTGAATTAACTGTGTAAGAAATAAATCCCCAATTTTTAATGAAACTAGATGCTAATAATTGAAAGTTTTAATTTAATTCAAATTAGCTAAGTGCCACGCAGAGCCTTTCATAGTCCTGCGCAAGGACCAAGTTGGCTCTGAACTATGTCAGTAACTTGGGCTGTTGAATAATCAGTAACACACAGAAAATTAATGTATTTTGCACTTTGCACTTCTTGCTTGCCAGACAATAGTAAGATGCCAAATTCCAAAGAATATGTTTTCACACGATGATTACTTCTGAATAGATATAGTTGATTGAAAACAATTATGTCTGACCCAGTGGTTTCCAGTATTATCAAAGGTACTAAAGGCCATCTTCCTCATTATATCAGCAATCCTATTTTAAGGAAATAAGCACTCAGTGCACCAGCAGACGACCTGTCCTAGGAATTAGAAAAAGAAAAGGCTAACACCTCCACCGCTGGCAAGCAGCATTTCCTACGGGTCTCAGTTTTTTTATATAAAAATTATGATAGTAATGCTTGTCGTATCTGCTGTCCAGACTGCTGCAGAGTTCAAATAACATAACTCACGTGAGATCAATTATAAACTGTAAGAAGAAAACTATAAAAGTAAACTAAAAAACTTTTAAAGGGCATTTCTTCTTTACATGGGAGAAAGCAAAACTACCAAACACAGACACCTGAGCCCTCCTTCCTCTGACTTCACAGCACACAATTAGTACCACTCACTTTAAAATTCAATCACATATTATATTTTTTGTATAGAACACTGACTGCACAATCCCAAATTTTTCAAAGCATCTTTTATTTTCCTGCAAATGCTCTACTCATTTTTTTATTACAAAAAACTTGATAATCATAACTCAACTCAAAACCTACTTTTTTGATTCTTTAAAGATAATCTAATTCTCTAGGGACAGGTTACTTTCATCTCAAATTTCCAATTCTGGATATGACAAAAAAAAATGAGAAGAAAAATATGTGATGTAGTAAGATTCTAGTAAGTTAACAACTACTCATTTTAAATAATTCCCACAGACTGGTTGACAACTATGGAAACAGATTACTATCTTCCATATAATGAATACATGTCAAGATCCTTTTATCTAATATTTGATACTAATATTTTTGAGTATGTGGGAAAGGTGCCAAAATATGCTAGGAGAGAGAGGCAATTACTTACAAATTTTAAAAATTATGTTGCCAATTAATTTTTGTTAAAACAAATAGCTTAAGAATTCAGAGAAATATAAAAAAAACTCTTTTTAAAGTTAAATTAGATTCTTAAGACTCTAGAAAATATTAATGGAGAAGTCATATTCTATATATAACTGGAAAAAAACTAAGTTCAGCAAGTAAAACTGGATATTTAAGTAGCCTAGTGCAGAACATATGGATGTACTACTTACAAATAGTATAGGAACATTATACTGTGTATCTTATACAATACACAGATGATTAACTTCCTGTATGACAACTTTCAGTATGTGTTAGCACAGTAAAAACCATTGATTACATATTACCACAAATAATTGAGACCCAGAGAGATTTCTTGTTAAACTTTCCTTTGATTGTGTTTAAAATACAAAATTAGTTTTTACACAGAAGGTACATGTATACACAATGGCCTTCTTTATGAAGCCAATATTTTACTAAATCCCCTTTTTGTCACTTTACAAAAAGGCAGTCTTAGTCTACCAACCAAAGAGCTGAAAAGAACTGTAGCAAAGAGTAAATGACTCCCCACTGGGTCTATAAAAAGTGCATGTTCCCATCATGAAGAAGGCATGCACGCAGCACGGTTGGGAAACAAATTCTGCAGTTATTGTGTATTGTGCATGATCTCAAGTAGAGAAAACCATCTGTCCTTTGCCCTGAAAAAGAACCCCCTGTGAGCCTCTTCTCAAGGACCATTGTAGTTTCCTTCAACCCTGACACTGCACAGGCTTTGAACTGATGGCTGTCTGTCACAAAAAGTTCATCTCAAGCCACTTTTCCCTAGAAGTTTCAGAGGGTTTAGTCTGAAGTGACCAACCATGGCCTAACAAAAAGATTAGTGTGTCTGGGCACAAAACAAGACAGAGATATGAGTGACCCTCTTTGTAGCATCTTGCCATACAAAATAGGGAACAGTGAATGCAGTCAACTATAGAACAGGGAGAGATGCCTGAGGGAGAAGAAAAGAGAATGGGAGAGGGAATCTGTCTTCACTAGGAAACAAGTGCTCTTTAATGCCAACAGGCATTTTCTCAAAGAGTTTTAATGATTCTGTCTCCTTCACTCTTTATTCAGAAAATATTAATAGAAATTACCATTTCTATTCAACCCCAGGCAATATTAAGAATAGAATGCAATGTTAGGTTTCCCTCTGTAAAGTTTTTTTAGAAGTCAATCACTTGGTAGATTTGAGAGTTGTAACAGGCCCTTGGGATTTACCTACCCACCCCCACCCACTGACAACGATGTGGTAAAAGCTTTCCTACAAAAGTCTGCATAGGAAGTCATATAAGTGCTTTCCTTCCTCTCAACCTCGCCCCACTGGGCAAACATCTACGCACTTTTCAACGTTAAAGACGATGTCTTCCTGGCTCACTCCTCCACATTCACTGCTCTCAACTGATAACGTTATTATGCTTAGTCTTATTACATGTGTGTCCTCTTACAAGAGGATGAGCTATCAAGGCTAAAGATTACATCATGTTATTTTGTACACCTAACACAGTCCTCGACATGTAGTAGGTATTTAATTAAACTATTTGTACTACAATTCTAGGACTCTCCCAATGATGCAGAGCCCACCACATCGAAAGGAAGCCACTCACTGTAACTCGCAATCACAGTATAGGTGGGTCACAGGGAAGGCAGTACAGCACGGAGAAGACAAGTAATGACTCTATAGCATCTTACTACACTGGTGGACAGTGACTGCAATGAGATGGTGAGGACTTGATAATATGGGTGAATGTTGAAAACATCAATGTTATTCACGTGAAACCTTCATAAGATTGGATATCAATGACACTATAATAAAAAAACTTTTCTTTTCTCAAAGTATCTAGCAACTGCATGTAAATATAGAAAATGTCCCCTTTTTTCATACACTTCACACAATAATTAAGAGTATTTGTTGAAAATATTAGCACCTAGATCACATAGAAATTTCACTCAATAGTAAATACCTTGAGAATCTTTCAAGGAACTTAGATTATATATTTCCATGTATTTGGCTCTGCTTTTACAGTCCAGTATTTTAGCTTTTTGGTCCCATTAATAAATTTTATTATTATTATGTTACATCATGACTTGCATGTGAATACTCTTTCTCATTTCTAAAACTGCAATTTTGTGCAATTATTTCAATGAACTGAAGTTAAATCAGCTCATCAGCCCAGGCCACCTCTTTGCAGCACAGTAATAGAGCTTTATTATATAATCTCAAATCCAGTATAAATCTACTTACTAGTCAGACAGCATGCAACTATGTAGCCTTTTAAATGTACAGACTATATCGTCTGTCTAGTATTTATATTTCTTACGTACTGTAATGGTGTATTAAAAGAAGAAACATTTAGCAGTGTCATCAAAGAAAAAGGCTGAATGTTTTAAACTATTAATTTACTGAATTGAGTCCTATAATTCCTTGGGAAATGTTTTCTATGTATTGCTAATGAAAGCTGCATTTGTTACAGCTGAGTGGCCATTCATCGGCCCCAACAGTAATCTGAAGAACTCATACTTCTGAATATGAGAAATGCATTTCTCATGAAAATTTACAATGTTACACTGAATACTTAAGTCTGGCTACTTGAGAGAAATTGCCTTCTATTAATGAAGTGGTTAAAATAACAATATTGTCCCCATGTAACACCTTTCAGTTTCAATTCTGTTCAAGAAGAATTTAGTGACTTGAACATAATGTAGAGTTCCCTTGAAGAACTCTCTCTCGACAAATGATTTTTTTAAGTAAACTAACCCTCCAATTTGCTATAGTTGGTTTAATATTCAAATTCAACTTCTGCCTTAATTATAGCTATGAGATTTTCATAGTCAAGGATCAAGGAATGCAACCAATTAGGTGTTAAGCCATTAAGAAAGTAACTGATTTATTTTTGAAAACACACCTTCTCATAATTATAAACAAACCATGAATTTTTGAAAAGTAAAAAGTGTATAAGTGCAAATAACCACAAAAAGATATTCTATAAAACATGTGTTTGCGGACCAGACCAATTCTGAAAATTCAACAGTTAAGGGTTCAAACATGAATAGTCTGCTCTACTAAAGAAATTCCACTGTAATGATCCCAGGGACACAAAAAGATGGGGCAGGGTCTAGGAGAAGCAAACGGTTTCCCTTATCCTGTGAGGAAGCCAGGGTTCCTAGAACTCTTGCCAAGCTGATTTGCACTCGCAGTTCCAGAGCAAGCACACCCCCACAGAAGCCTTGAAGACTACAGCCTCAGCAGAAACACTTCACTACTTGGTGACGCTCCTTGTAACGACTTGAGCAATAATCACACTAAGATCCAAGTATATGCCTTGGTCTTAAACTAGTGTCTTCCACACAGGTGAATGCAAACTCTCTGGGTCTGATACTGGACCAAAGAAAACATATAAATATTAAGCACTTCGACAGGACCAAACAAGGAAAATGAAAATATGAGCATATTTTGAGTATTCCCGTCTCTTCACCAAAGTGAATTACTATGCATTTAAAAGAGGTTTTACTATGAGAAACAAACCAAATGTCCATCCATTGAGAGTATTTTCTAACTTACACATCCATTCAATTGGATACCAGTCAGCTGTTAAAGCAACAAAAGATAATGTTAAAGCAGTATCACTTATAAAACATTTTCGCAAAAATGCTTAACCTGAATCTTATCAATTTTAAGGGAACACACCCTTTTAGCTCTCTGAGCAGCACCATGGCGGTTGGCAAGAACAAGCCAGCCAAAAGGGAGCTAAGAAGAAAGTAGATAATCCATTCTCTAAGACTGGTATGAGGAGAAGGCACCAGTTACGACCAGTATCAGATATACTAGAAAACACTACTCACAAGAACTAGAGGAACTGAAATTGCATCTGATGGACTCAAGGGTCATGTTTTTGAAGTAAGCCTTCCAATCTGCAGAATGAAGTTGTATTTAGAAAATTCAAGCCAATTACTGAGACTGTTCCAGGAAAAAACTGCCTAATTTTCATGACATGGATCTCACCTGTGAAAAAATGTACTCCCTAGTCAAAAAAATGGCAGATCATGCTGAAGCTCATGTTGATATCAAGACTACCAAGGATTATTTACTTTGCTCCACATTGGTTTTGTTTAAAAAATTCAATGATCATTTTCAGAAGACCTCTTATACTCAGCACCAGTAGGTCTGCAAGGTCTGGAAGAAGATGATAGAAATTACGACCCTATAGGTGTAGACAAATGACTAGAAATATGTGGTCAATAAATTGATTCCAGACCGCATTGGAAGAGACACAGAAACAGCTTGCCAATCTACTTATCCACTCCATTATGTCTTCATTAGAAAAACAAAAATGCTGAAGAAGGCCAAGTTGGAATTGGGAAAATTCATGGAGCTTCGTGGTGAAATTAGTAGTTCTGGAAAAGCTACTGGGGATGAGACATGTGCTAAAGTTAAATGAGCTGATGGATATGAGCCACCAGTCCAAGAAGCTGTTTAAAATTCTCACTTTTAATTGTGACAAATAAAAAGTCTTATTTGGAAGGAAAAATAAGTTTGCAGAAAACCTAAGAAGTAGAGAAACAAGTGAAATAACATCTTGCATGAATAGATAAATTTGGAATGTGGGACACTCCACAAGACAATTGACCTGTTCTCTTCAAATAGTCATTTAAAAAACAAAACAAAAGAAAGTCTACCCTAAAGGGAACTAAAGAGTCCTGGCAACCAAATACAATGTATAAATCTTGAGTTGGTTTTGATTTGCACTGGGGAAAGAACACTCAGATATGAAAGACATTCTCAGTGAGAACCATGTTCATCATGGAAAAAAACTGGAATTGATCTAAACATACAATAATAAGAAAGTGTTTAAATTCTTTTAAATTACAGTACTTCCATACTATAAACTATTTGTTAATAATAATAGTCACAACTAACTTTTAAAACATAGAATAGTATAGTTTAGAATTAATGCTATTTTTATAATGTTAATAGGAATAGGTTGGGTACAAATCCATATATAAAATATGGGCCTAATAATAGAAGGGTCTCAATCATATCTATGGATTGAGTTGTGTTTGATTCTTTATATTTTTCTCTATTTATGAAGATTTTTGTTTAATGGAAATATGTTATTTTTATAATTTTAAAAATAGGTGAAAGTTTTTAAAAATCAAGATAGTTTGACAAAAAAGACAATGAGGGAAATCTGAATATAATACATGAATGTTAGATGACATTAAGAAATTATTAACCTCAGGTATGATAACAGTATTGTGGTTATAGCTTTATACTTAAGAAAATTTATACTGAAATATTTAGTGGTGAAGTGTCATTGCCTACAACTTACATTCAATGATTCAACAAAACATACACATGCGTAACTATAGCTATACAAATTTAAATATGTAGATAAAGAAAGCACATATAGGAAAATGTTAAATTTGGATATTAAATAGGAAAAGAAATTAACTAATTTATTGAGGCAGTAAACACCTTACAATGTTTTTCTGTAAGACAATAAGCTCCACTTTCAACCAAAATGGTGTACATAAGGGTGCCTCTAAAGAAGTATAGCTAATACAAATAATTATTAAGCCATTCACTAGTTTTCAAAGAATAAAATTACAATTAAAATTAAAACCATCAATTAACTTGATTGTGGTAATAATTTCACAATGTATCTGTGTATTAAATCATCACACTGTACACTTTTTAAAAATATCACACTGTGCTACCTAAATACATATGATTTTTTTTGTCAATCAGATCTCAATAAAGCTGAAAAAATCTAAAATTTTTCAAGACATTGTTTAACTTCTTTGGTTGTTAAGAATGCAATCAAGCAAGCAACCATAGAGTATGAGATTGCTATAAATTCACTTTATGATTTGAAAATTGCTGTCTTGAACAAATCCTCAACATAAAGTTGCTATATTTTTTAAATACTTGTCTTTTCCAAAAATGGTGAAGAAAACTTATATTCCAAATAAGTAAGGTATTTCAAAAGGTTGTAGAGATGAGAAGAGTAGTTATTTCCACATTTTAGGTTTCTTCTGAATCAAACAGTAGAAATTTCAATGTTGCAAGCACTCCACCTCTCAAGCTGCTTTCAGAATGTCTAGGTGGCTCGAGGGTACATCCAAGAAGGCATGTGGATCTGAGTTAGTTGTGACCTACAACTTAGTGGTGTTTAACTACTAATAATCTACTCAAAAGCATATTGTAGTTGCAAGAAGTTCAGTAGCATTCAAGAACATGAAAAGCTACTTCCAAGTTCTTAAAAGGTTATGTAATGGTTATTAACCTGGTTGTTTCCCCCCCCAAAAAAAACTGGTTTAAAAAATTTTATCCATCTAGTTAATAAGGAGCAACACTAAAGACCACTACAGAAAGTATTTTCTTTTACGACTACAGTTTATTTTACAGCAATGTAAGCTAGTTACTCTACTATACTTTTTTTCCTAGAAAACACTTCATTCCTTGAAAACTCCTAGAACAGGGACTGTTCTTTCTAAGTTATAGTCAAATGCACTGTCATTAATATAATAAATTCTCCCAGCTGAGCTTACAGAGTCTGCCAATACACCATCCTGCAGGCAGCAGAAAAACAATTTAATGGGAAACTGGTGAGTCACACACAGTTAAATTATATCTTTGCTTCAAGTATGTTTTTAAAACTAGCTCATCTCTCAATGAAATTGTGTTTTTATATGAACACTGAAATTCACTAAGCAATTCCTAAGCTACTGCAAAAAATTCAGTAGAATGTTGATTGATTTCTGGCTGGGCTTTAAACACAACTCCCCAAGAAATAAGAGCAATAGAAAGCAAAGTTTCTGCAGGTCAAAACTTCACGAATAGCAAAAGTACCTCAAGAATGATTATTATAATTAGAAAACTCTTTTGTATTTAGATTACAATATTTTTCCCTCTACAGCACAGAAACTGAACAAGAAGCCAGAAAGTGGGAAAAAACTAACACTGCATTAAATGAGAGGGAAGAAAAAGATCATAAAGACTGTATCCCCCCAAAACATTACTAATTGGAGCTCAAGGGTGAAAAAAAGGAACGGACTTTGGAAGGAATTCTAAAATTTCATTTAACTCTTTATAGAATCAAAAACAGTTTAAAGTGTTTTTAAATATCATTTGATAATTTCTCACGCCATAATTACATTGTGTCCCTTTCTAGAGCTCCCTACAATGCCAGGGATATCAGTACTTTCATTCCCTTTCAAACATGTAATTTGACTGCATTATGCACTGTACAAATGTTCATAATGTTGGAATCACCAATTCCACTTACAGGTAATTATCAGTGATGCACACAAAGCCTTTACATCAGATTATTCACTGCAAAGTTATGTGTGAAGGCTATGGCAATCTACAGGTGTGAAAAGGGAAATTGTTGATTATAGGAAATGAATATTATAGAGAGATTCAGTGTGGTTTTACAATGAGTGTTTACTACCTTTATAAGAAAGAAACTATTGTTTCTCTTTTTATAAGAAAAAAAGTTTAAGTTTGCTGTGTTCTAGACACACTGTTAAATCTTGAGAATATTTACTTAAGTTATATGTTATTAAGTTACTTGATTCAGACTCTACATAAAAGGCTTTGATATAACTTACATACTTGCTATACCTAATTATGTCTAGTTGCTATATAAGTTCTGTTATTACTGCTCTATTCATGGTGGAGCATTGAAAAAACAAAAGATGAAAACCTATTTTTAGGTAAAGAAAAATATAATATTCTTAGTCAACATAAGAACAGTCTGCATATACCTGGAATGTGTCACAAAGAAAACTAAACAGCATTAACTTGGCAGGATAATTGTATTGAAAAGGAAGAAATTTATATAAAATTTAAGTTCTTTAATTTTTCTCCAACAATGAAAGGAGTATGTCTGTGTGTAGTTAGGCAGCTACTATCATGAAGTTCAGCCTTTAGACCAGACTAAACACATCCAGAGATTTGCTTTGCTTGGCAAAGTACTTTAAAAAATTATTTGAATGTTTTTAGGTGGGTTTTACACTCCAATCTGATGACAGGATATCCTAATCTAACAAACCTCACACATGTTTATTATTTTCCTGGCATTTAAGTTTGCTTTCTGGCTTTAGACTTAAGTCCTACATGAAGTACCGCCTGGTTGTTCTCCTCCTCATGTCCTCTTCTACAGACTCATCAAACTCAACTCCTACAAGTCAGCTACCACTTTCCTAACTAACCTTGGACAATCTTAGCTAAAGTTCTAAAAACCTCCAAACTGCTTCTCCGTATTTTACCCTGGTGGAAAGCATTCATCAACCCACAGAACAATCTGCTTTTAGCCATATCATTTTATCTTAAAGGGAAAACAGTGTTCCATGACCAAAAAAGTTCAGAAAACATGACACATTATATACCCATTTGGGAGATCCACAACACTCAGATCCTACAATAAATGCATCTGCTTTTATACACTTAACCCAGGACGTTCTTGAAAACTTTCTTCCTCAGAACATTCGCTAACATGAAAAAGAAATGGTGTTCCCAGTGGGACTCAATTATATACAGAAGATAACTTAATGGATGGGTCACTGGTAGAAAGGCAGTTCCAGAGGTGCTCACACATAGATGAATAGTAACCAAAACAGAAAGACTAGAAAGCTGCTGGGCTGGAACTCTCTCATACTCAGGCATTTCATTACAGAATCAGGAGAAAACACTATTGGTTATTTCATCAAATTTCCAAATCATATTAAGCCAAGAGGAGTTGAAAAGTTACTGAAAAAAATCATGATTCCAACAAATTCTGACAAAGCTGGAGTTGGATTCTATAAAAAACGATGAAAATCTGGTGAAAAAAATATTGTCTTGATTTGCCTCAGCCTTCCAAAAAAACTAACAACCCACACAATAAAAAGTGAGGAAGACAAAACTTAGCAGCATATATGAAAAACATTTAAGGGTTTTTATCAACATTAAATTCAGTGATAGTCAATAGAATTATGGGATCAGTATGAAAATTATTGTAATTTCAGGTTGCATTAGTTAGCAGCACAGTCTCTAGAACTTGGGAAGTTTTCTTCTCTCCCCTTCTTTTATTTGCTAGTCAGGAACTATGTGGAGCTTTATGCAAATCAACGTGCAACTCTTCCAGAAAGAAGAAAACTGGAATACCTGAGTAAGCTGAGGCCATTAATTCCCAAAACAAAAACATCAATCAGGAAATCTAATAGGCGATTTCAAACATTTGAAGAGTTGTCATACTACAGAAGCATTCAATTTATTTTTTATGAAGTAGGGTGGGAATGATGTACAAAAACAAATGGTGTGTACCCACAAGGCGGTGAATTTCAACCAACCAAAAAGACAGAGGTTTTAACAAACCAGTCCAAAGACTAAGTGGTCTGAAATGGTCTATGCAAGGGATAATCTTGAATTGAATGACCATTTAGCCAGAATGTTGCTGAGGGAATTCAAGCATCAGATGCAGCAGAAGTCCAGATAATCTTTTAAAGACCCTCCTGGTACTGAATACCATCAGAGGCAGCATTACCACTCAGAGACACATTATCAAGAATAAGCAATACTCTCTATTTAGAAGCAGGGGTATCAGTGCCAGTGGGTGCTGGAAGCTGACCCGGGGGGGGGCTGACTATTCTGGTTTCAGGATTTTGCAAGCCCATTGTTAAACACAATAATTATCAAAATTTATATTATATAAACTTAAAATGAAGTAAATTATATCGTAAACACAAAGCTAATAAATATTCGAAGTTATCACTTCCTAATGTCACTTTGTTAACTTGAAATTGACTCTATTGAACACTGACATCTTTAAAATCTGCAAGTATATTGCATATCAGTGCTTTTCTGAGATAGGATGTAGAAAATTTGTCAACCAGTAATATATTTAGTCAACACGTATTTATTAAGCTCCCACAAATATATCTTGAGGTCATGTGGAATATAAGTAGGAGTCAAAGGACCCTTCCTCAGAAACAGGAAAAGCAGAATAAGAGGCACTATCTGAACTTTCCAAAGTGATCTGCCTTCTTACTGAACGAATTGTGGTACATTTATACAATAAAATTACTCTACAGCCTTAAAAAGAATAATGTGAATCAATTTGTGTTGGGAAGATACACAACAACTAGGAACACTAGCCTCCTCTGGGAAAGAGAGTGGATACTGGGTGTCATTTTAATTCTAGGGGGGCCTGCAGAGTTGATGTTCCCAACTTCTTATTCACTAGGTATCCTTAAAAGAAATGTTCTCAACTGGGGGTGATTCTGACCCCTAAGGGACATTTGGCAAAGTCTGGAGACATTTTGGCTGTAGAAACTAAGAGGTACAACTGGCAGCTAGTGGACAAAAGCGAGGGGTGCTGCTGAACACCCTGCTGTACCCAGAACAGCCCCCACAACAAAGATGAGCCAGCCCAACATGCCGACAGTGACGAGGCTGCGAGTCCCAGCACCACTGTGACTTGAGGTCACCTGAGTGAATTGTTGCTCTTTATAACCCAAGAGAGTCTAGCCAAGACCCAGAGATTCTGTCTTGACTAGAAAACATTGCTGTAGGATCTGAACCAATGTTTAAGAGAGCCGGCAAGTCTCCTTAAAAAAAACTGCCATGAAGGTAGCCTCGGGAAGGGTTGAAAATGTTACACTTAACCGACAAGAAGTGATTTTTCTTCAGAAAAACCATCTAAGTGGTGTGTCACCAGCATTTCTACACAGTATCATAAGACTCATTAGAGAACTTCATACTTTTCCTTCAAAAAAAGGAAAAATTCAAATACCATCTTCTCTAATAACATGTTGCTACTCCTGAAAGTACAAAAAGTAACTGAACTGGAATTATGAGTTGAAATACCAATTTTCACAGTAGTTTTAAATCCATTAAAACTGGATACAGTTGGCTACAGCCTATTCTTTTGTGGCTTTTACTTCTCTTGAAGACCTCAGTCTGCATATTTGACACCATTATTTTTTGACAAGAGCTTTCAGCTTATTTATTTAAATACTAAGGTATATGGCACCAGGTCTTACCCACAGTAAATCACAATAAATATTTTATTAGTTGATGAAGTGAAAAGATTTTTAAAAGACTATGATACACATGATCCTCTCACCTTTGCCAGAGTTGACAGGAGCTGGGTAATACAAAGGTCAATTACCACCCATTATTATATGTAAACATATATAAGTTTTAGATACCAATATTCAAACTATTTAATATTTATAATTAACTCTGTCTACCTAGGAGAATGAGACTGCCAGAACATAAGCTGGTTCTGAATGAAGGGCATAGCTCCTTACGGAGGCCACCAAATCTGGATATAGTTCCAATGTGTATCCCCACCCGCCCTCAGCTGCCACTCTTTCTTTCTTCCTAGAATGTATGGGCAGAGCCATTATCTTGCTTCAGCCATTCTTCTGCCAAAATCCCAGGGGGCAGACCCAGGAGGTGGAAGCAACGGAATACAGGTAGGAGCCCAGAAAAGCACCCGTATACCTGGGCAGCTGAGGCTGAGCCGTTTGTAGCGGTGATGAAGTGAACGCTGTGGGACGTAAGCAGTAGAGGTGGAAGGTCAAACGCGGCAGGGGTCACCAGGAGAGACAACTGGCCAAGAACAGGCAAATAAAGACAAGTTGTCTGAAAGAGCAACACACGATGAATATGACAGGAACTGCAGGGAGGCAGGAGAGAAAGGAGAGTGGGCTGACTGGCATGAGAGTTCTTACTTAGGGGTACAGGAGATCCTCCATTTTTGTAGCTTCATAGATAACATGGCTGCATCCCAAACACCATCCTGTCTACCTCGCAGTAACAAACTGCACTAGGGCGAGGCTTGTTCACCGACAGCCTGGCAGAGAATCACTTCTTGTCAATGGGTGTTTCCTGTGGCCACGCAGTTTTCAGAGATTCAATGAACATGATTCATTTCATCACAGCCTGTAACTGAGAAAGCCCTGTAATGTTCAAAATGCTAGTGGCACGTGGCTACAGCTGGACAAAATGGAGACTTGTAAAAATTGAAAAGGCTGAGAAGAATGATGTGTGGTGCACATATATACATAGGGGATAAATGTGACTGACCACAGAACTCTTCTCTGGGATTTCTTATTAAGGACTGAGATGGGAAGCAAGGGTTTTTGCTCACACATTCTGAGTCTAATGTGTGTTATGGGCTCACACATAGAAAACAGGAAGTATACCTGAGATCTCTCAATTCAAAGACACTTTCTGCCATAAAAGTAAATTAACTTTTATTTAATATTCCAAAAACAGTAACATAAATTTTACCACCAACACTTAGCATTCCTCACACAGAACTTGACGGCAGAGCCATACCAATACTCAGGCAAGTGTCCTCAGAAGGAGCTCGGATTTAGGGCATTAAATGATTCTGCACAGAAGGAGACTGTATACATGGACTTACAAGCCCCGGGTTCTTTATGTAGGCGATTTCACCATATTACAGCTTTTCGTTTATTAAAAACTTCCAGGTGCATAACAAGCACAGTAGTACGGAGCCACTCCTGTCAGTCCTGCTGCTCGAACCCCTGAGAAGTTGTCAGTATGCCTACATGGTTTGGAAATTAAATTTAGGGATATTTGTTTGGTTAAACCTCTTGTTTTGCAGCTTATGATAAACTACGGTTGGCATTTACGATCTTTCCAGCCTTTAGTACTTGGGCCGCCTTCCAATCTCTGCTGCTTCACTGATAGTTATCGTCTCTCAGAAGGCCAAGTAACTGAAGTAGTTTAAAAAGGAAGAGTTTCTCTCCCGGACTTCCTGGAAGTTCATAGTTGGAGTATTGAAGAGAAAACAAATCGTTCACACAAGCTCAGGTGTACAGGGGCAATGTCATTCTACTGCCCTCCGGCCAGACGACCGAGGAAAGCGTCGTGCGCTTGGCCAAACTACGGTTCACAGCCAGCTACTCACATAGTAAATGTCATTGCTGCTGACAGTGGACATTCATTTCCATGGGAGGTAGAGTATTGTCTTTCAAATTTCCTTCTGCAGTACTTGTTACATACGATTGTAGGCAGATTTACACTTTCTCCGAAATGTACTGTATATATCACTCCATACTAGCTAAAGCAGTATTAATTCCTGAAGATTTTTCCTTCTATTACTTAAAAATAGATGCACAGGGATTCAACATGGCAGCATGAGAGGTGACACGGAGAACTCCTCCCAAAACCACAAGTTGTACAAAAATATAGTTAATTAATACAACTAACCCTAAAACAGCAAGAAGAAAGAAGACTGAACCAGACTGCATCCTCACGAAAAGAGCAGAACTCACGAAACAGGGTAACGTACGAAAGCCTGAATCCGGTGGGACACAAGCCCTTCCCCCACCCCAGCTCACCAGCGGGAGGAAGAGAAACAGAGCGGTGGGGGGGGGGGTGGAAGCCTGGGACTGCTGGACACTTAGCCCTGGAGATCTGCTTTGTGAGCGGAAGCCTATACTGTGTGGTGCTCTGTATGTTGGGGAGCTGGGACAGGCGGAGGGCCTGAGAGACTAACATTCTGGCTGCTTGTGTAGGACAGGATCCACACCTGGCCACTCTGTGTCAGAGGAAGGGATGGTGGTCTGAGAGGCTTCCCAGCAGTGAGAGGAATGCTGAGGGGGCAGGGTTTGCATAGAGCTTGCTGCACCGGAGAAGGGAGAGCTGGACAACGCTGTCCCGGTGAGCTCGGCCCAGCTGCTTGGGTACTTTGAGGAGCTCCAGGTGCTCCATCCCCCTGCTGCCTATTCAGCTCCAAGGCCCCCAACCATGACACACAGGCTGCAGAGCCCTCCTCCTGGCCTACCAGCACCTGCTCGAAAACCGGCAATCACTGCACTACCATCAGACCAGACAGAGGGAGGCCCTGCCTACAACAGCAAGAGACGCAAAGCACAGAGGCTTACACCGGTGAGCTTGGCCCACTGGCTCTGACACAGGAGACAGGCACCACAGACGGGAATGAGGAAACAGATCTTTCCTCCCCACAGGCACCAGCTAGACTCCCCTAGACCCCAACCTCACTCTAGGGGCTGAGAAGATCCAGAGAGGGGAGTTTGTGGGCACTAGGGGGCACCACACAGAAATATGAAATGACAAAAGAACACGGTTAAGAACAAAATTTCACAAACCCCAGAAAAAGGGCCAAATGAAACTGAACTCACCAATCTTCCAAAATAAAAATTACAAACATGCTTATGCAGGTACACAAAAATATTCAAGAACTCAGGAACGAATTTAAGTCAGAGATTCAATCATTAAAAAATTCCATATCTGAAATGCAACATAAAATGGAGGGATATAAAAGCAGATTAGATGTAGTAGAAGACACTGTAAATGGACTAGAAATTAGAGAAGAGGAACACAAAGAAGCTGAGGCACAGAGAGAAAAAAGAATCCCTAAGATTGAAATAATATTGAGAGAACTGTGTGACCAATACAAATGGAACAATATTTGCATTATAGGGGTATCAGAAGAAACAGAGAGTAAAAAAGGAATAGAAAGTGTCATTGAGGAGGTAACTGCTGAAAACATCCCCAACCTGGAGAAGGAGATAGTCCCTCAAGCCATGGAGGTGCACAGATCTCCCAACAACAAGGGACCCAAGGAAGACAACATCAAGACATATAATAATTAAAATGGCAAACATCAAGGATAAAGACAGATTTTTAAAAGCAGCTACAGAGAAAAAAAACATCACATATGAAGGAAAACCCATCAGGCTATCATCAGACTTCTCAACAGAAACCTTACAGGCCAGAAGGGAGTGGCATGATATATTTAATGCAATGAAGCAGAAGGGCCTTGAAGCAAGAATACTCTACCCGGCAAGGTTATCATTTAAATTTGAAGGATGGATTAAACAATTTTCAGATAAGCAAAAGCTGAGAGAATTTACCTCCCACGAACCACCTCTACAGTGCATTTTGGAGGGGCTCCTATAGATGGAAGTATTCCTAAGGCTAAACAGATGTGACCCAAGGGCTAGACAAAGACTACAGAATATGATTCATAACATACAAAGAAAGGAGGAGGAAGATAAAGGAGGAAACAAAAAGAAGTTTTAGGTTGTATTTATAATAGCATATGAAGTGAGTTAATTTAGACCAGTAGATAGTAAGGGAATTACCTTTGAACCTTTGGTAACCACGAATCTAAACCATGCAATAGCAATAAGTACATACCTATCGATAATCACCCTAATTGTAAATGGTCTAAATGCACCAATCAAAAGACCTAGAGTGATTGAATGGATAAAAAAACAAAACCCATCTATATGCTGCCTACAAGAGACTCACCTTAAACCAAAAGACATACATAAACTGAAAGTAAAGGGATAGAAAAAGATATTTCATGCAACTAATAGTGAGAAAAAAGCAGGAGTTGCAGTACTTGTATCAGACAAAATAGACTTCAAAACAAAGAAAGTCACAAGAGACAAAGAAGGACATTACATAATGACAAAGGGGTCGTTCCAACAAGAGGATATAACTATTATAAATATATATGCACCCAACACAGGATCACCTACATATGTGAAACAAATACTAACATAATTAAAGGGGGAAATAGAATGCAATGCATTCATTTTAGGAAACCTCAACACACCACTCACTCCAAAGGACAGTTCAACCAGACACAAAATAAATAAAGAGACAGAGGCACTAAACAACATATTAGAACAGATGGACCTAACAGACACCTACAGAACACTCCATCCAAAAGCAACAGGATACACATTCTTCTCAAGTGCACATGGAACATTTTCAAGAATAGATCATATATTAGGCCACAAAAAGAACCTCAGTAAATTCAAAAAGATTGAAACTGTACCAACCAGCTTCTCAGATCATAAAGGTATGAAACTAGAAATAAATTACTCAAAGAAAATGAAAAAGCCCACAAACAGATGAAGTCTTAATAACATGCTCCTAAATAATCAATGGATCAATGACCAAATAAAAACAGAGATCAAGCAATATATGGAGACAAATGACAACAATAATTCAACACCGCAAATCAGTGGGATGCAGTGAAAGCTGTGCTAAGAGGGAAATATATTGCAATACAGGCCTACATCAGGAAAGAAGAACAATCCCAAATGAACAGTCTAAATGCACAATTAATGAAACTAGAAAAGGAAGAACAAATGAGGCCCAAAGTCAGTAGAAAGAGGGACATGATAAAGATTAAAGCAGAAATAAATAAAATTGAAAAAAATAAAACAATAGAAAGAATCAATGAAAGCAGGAGCTGGTTCTTTGAGAAAATGAACAAAATAGATAAACCCTTAGCCAGACTTATCAAGAAAAAAAGAGAGTCTACACACATAAACAGAATCAGAAATGAGAAAGGAAAAATCACTACAGACACCACAGAAATACAAAGAATTATAAGAGAATACTATGAAAAATTATATGGTAACAAACTGGCTAACCTACAAGAAATGGACAACTTTCTAGAAAAATACAACCTTCCAAGGCTGACCCAGGAAGAAACATTGAATCTGAATAGACCAATTACCAGCAAACAAATTGCATTGGTAATCAAAAAATGACCTAAGAACAGAACACCTGGACCAGATGGTTTCACTGCGGAATTTTGTCAAACATTTAGTGAAGACCTAATACTCATCCTCCTTAAAGATTTCTAAAAAGTAGAAGAGGAGGGAATACTCCCAAACTCATTGTACGAGACCAACATCACTCTAATACCAAAACCGGCAAAGACACCACAAAAAAGAAAATTACAGACCAATATCCCTGATGAACATAGATGCAAAAATACTCAACAAAATATTAGCAAATTGAATTCAAAAATACATTAAGAGATCATCCATCATGATCAAGTGGGATTCATCGCAGGGATGCAAGGATGATACAACATTCGAAAATCCATCAAAATCATCCTCTACATCAACAAAAAGGACAAAAACCACACGATCATATCCACAGATGCTGAAAAAGCATTTGACAAAATTCAACATCCATTCATGATAAAAACTCTCAACAAAATTCGTATAGAGGGCAAGTACCTCAACATAATAAAGGCCATATATGACAAACCCACAGCCAACATCATACTTAACAGTGAGAAGCTGAAAGCTTTTCACCTAAGATCTGGAACAAGACAAGGATGCCCACTCTCCCTGCTTTTATTCAACATAGTACTGGAGGTCCTAGCCACGGCAATCAGACAACACAAAGAAATAAAAGGCATCCAGATTGGCAAGGAAGAATTCAAAGTGTCCCTGTTTGCAGATGATATGACAGAGTACTTAAAAAACCCTAAAGAATCCACTCCAAAACTACTAGATCTAATATCTGAATTCAGCAAAGTTGCAGGATACAAAATTAATACACAGAAATCTGTTGCATTCCTATACACTAATGGTGAACGAGCAGAAAGAGAAATCAGGAAAACAATTCCATTTACAATCGCACCAGAAAGAATAAAATACCTAGGAATAAACCTAACCAAGGAAGTGAAAGACCTATAATCTGAAAAGTACAAGACACTCTTAAGAGAAATTAAAGAGGTCACTAATAAATGGGAATTCATCCCATGCTCTTGGCTAGGAAGAATTAATACTGTCAAAATGGCCATCCTGCCTAAAGCAATCTACAGATTCAATGCAATCCCTATCAAAATACCAACAGCATTCTTCAATGAACTAGAGAAAATCGTTCTAAAATTCATATGAACCACAAAAGACCCCGGAATAGCCAAAGCTATCCTGAGAAGGAAGAATAAAGCAGGGGGAATTATGCTTCCCGACTTCCAGCTCTACTATAAAGCCACAGTAATAAAGACAATTTGATACTGGCACAAGAACAGATCCATAGACCAGTGGAACAGAATAGAGAGCCCATATATAAACCCAAGCATATATGGTCAATTAATATATGATAAAGGAGCCATGGATATACAATGGGGAAATGACAGCCTCTTCTTCAACAGCTAGTGTTGGCAAAACTGGACAGCTACATGTAAGAGAATGAAACTGGATTACTGTCTAACCACATACACAGAAGTAAACTCAAAATGGATGAAAGACTTGAATGTAAGTCATAAAACCATAAAACTCTTAGAAAAAAATATAGGCAAACATCTCTTGGACATAAACATGAGCAACTTCTTCATGAACATATCTCCCTGGGCAAGGGAAACAAAAGCAAAACTGAACAAGTGGGACTATATCAAGCTGAAAAGCTTCTGTACAGCAAAGGACACCATCAGTAGAACAAAAAGACATCCTACAGTATGGGAAAATATATTCATAAATGACATATCCAATAAGGGGCTGACATCTAAATTATATAAAGAGTTCACGCACCTCAACAAACAAAAAGCAAATAAGCCAATTAAAAAATGGGCAGAGGAGCTGAACAGACACTTCTCCAAAGAAGAAATTAAGATGGCCAACAGGCACATGAAAAAATGCTCCACATCGCTAATCATCAGAGAAATGCAGATTAAAACCACAGTGAGATATCACCTGATACCAGTTAGGATGGCTGTCATCTAAAAGACAAACAACAACAAATGTTGGCGAGGATGTGGAGAAAGGGGAACCCTCCTACACTGCTGGTGGGAATGTAAACTAGTACAACCATTGTGGAAAGCAGTATAGAGGTTCCTCAAAAACTCAAAATAGAAATATCATTTGACCCAGGAATTCCACTCCTAGGAATTCACCCTAAAAATGCAGCAGCTCAGTTTGAAAAAGACAGATCCACCCCTATGTTTATCACAGCACTATTTATAATAGCCAAGAAATGGAAGCAACCTAAGTGTCCATCAGCAGATGAATGGATAAAGAAGATATGGTACATATACAGAATGGAATATTATTCAGCCATAAGAAGAAAACAAATCCTACCATTTGCAACAACATGGATGGAGCTAGAGGGTATTATGCTCAGTGAAATAAGCCAGGCGGAGAAAGACAACTATCAAATGATTTCACTCATCTGTGGGGTATAAGAACAAAGAAAAAACTGAAGGAACAAAACAGCAGCAGACTCACAGAACCCAAGAACCGACTAACAGTTACCAAAGGGAAAGGGACTGGGGACGATGGGTGGGAAGGGAGGGATAAGGGAGGAAAGAGGGTATTACAATTAGCACACGTAATGGAGTGTCAGGGGACACGGGAAAGGCAGTTTTTATAGAGAAGACAAGTAATGATTCTATAGCATCTTACTACGCTGATGGACAGTGACTGTAGTGGGGTATGTGGTGGGGACCTGATAATAGGGGGTCTAGTTACCACAGTGTTGTTCAAGTGATTGTACATTAATGATGCAAAAAATTTAAAAAGTGAAAATATTCAAGTTGATCTTGAAAACAGGGACACTGGTAAAAAAAAAATAGATGCTCAATTCAAATATCCTCATTGTACTCTTAAGTTAAACTTCAGTAATGATCATCATCAAATGAACAAAAATCAAATGAAGTCTCAAAGATCTTAGAAGTATCTTTGATAACAGTTTTCTCACAATGTGGATTTTCTCTAAATAACTTGAGGGATAGTTATTTTTCATATACCATTTTGAAAACTAAGTGTTAACTATTAGTTTAAAAAATCAACTGCTTTATGTAAATTTATTTTAAAAAGCAAAGGATTGGTATAACTTGATGGTAAGGCCCCACATTGATATCCGGAATTAAACAATAAGAAAAACAGACAAAGAAAGACATTTGAGAAAACACAGAAAACTCTCATTAAGAAACAGAAACAATACTGCAACTTCAAGGCTTAAAAAATACATAACTTTAAGAAAAAGGATGAAGTGAATGTTGACTTTCTGATGAACAGTACTGTGCTCGGTCACGCAGTGACACAGTGAGTTTTCCCATTTTCCCACTGCTACCACTATGGTTACATCTCCTTTACTAGACTACTATAACCCATTAGAGAGACTATTTTACACTAATAGTCACTTCTGGATTCCATCCATTCTAATAATTTTCCTTCCTTCATTCCTAGTAATGCTCCTAGTTACAGAATTTTGGAGGTCAGTTCTGTGCTGAAAAGTATATGGTATCCCTAGACATGAAGCTGGAATCACACTGGGGGTTGGACTTTCAGGAATTTTCTAATCCCATGGAGTCCTATGGTTCTTTGGTGATATTTCAGGAGCTACTAGAGGGTAGAGAGGGGAGCAACAGAAGGAAGAGCATACAGGGTGCTGGCCTCTGTCCCATCTGACTTTCAAGGTCCATCAGGGTAGCTAACAATTGTACCTAATTTCATCTACTGCGTTTTCCAATAAGATTAAAAGGTTTGGCCTCTTTAAGAAATGTTGGAAAAACCCTCAACTACTTGATCTCCAAGATTTGTATCAGCTTTAATATGTATGGCTCACAAAGTCCTCAAAGAAAATGTCAAAAAGCCACGAGGATGAGTTAATTGAACATGTAAAGAGATAAACCACAATAAAAGCCCTCAACCAAGTCAAGTTGACAGATTTCCACTATATTCATTATGAGGTTTCATGGAAAACCTTCCATACAGAACTCTGCAATAAGCCTTAGGGATACAGAGATACAAAACAGAACCTCAGCCATGGAGCTTATAAATAAGATTGGTAAAATTGGACTCCCAACCGATTCCCTCAGGAAATGGAATATAATTAGTCCATAAGTCCACTTAGCAGCTACGGATAGGATCAGCCCAGAAGGGTCACCTAATCCTTGACCCACTTAACTCACTTGACCCCAACCAGGCTGATGACCATCCTCAGAAAAGCAATTATTTAAGAAACTTGTTTCCATTCCAATTTCATCAGCTCTAACCTTGAGCCCTAACTCTTTTAGTAAAAAACTATTTTTAGTATTCCAAAGTTAACTTAGTCCTAGAATCTGCCAGCATTTTGAGCATGACTTTCAAGTCAAAAGGCTGGTTTTTGTATGTGGTTTATGGAAATGTTTTATCTTATGATCATATTGTGTACATCTAAAAAACGCCAGCTGGATTCTGAAGCCCCTGAGACACAAACAGGAGTTTCATTATTCCTAAATGAGTATTACAAACAACTTAACTCTGAGAGCTGCCAGAATTCCTAAGATACAAGAATGTTGGGAGAGAGCTGTGTCAATTTTCCAGTCACACTCAATTCTAGCATCTTAAGGATCACACTTAAGACCACTGTAGTCCTGTAATAGACCTGAATGAGGGACTTCTAAGAGATTATTCTTTCACATTAGGTGCTACTACCAGAGCCAGAGCTATAATGGAGAATTCCTTTGACTCTGTAACCATTGTCCAGATTCACATTATAATAGAAACTCTAAAATACCAGGTTTACCAAGTATGAAGGTAAAGAGATATGATTCCAAGAGATTATGGGATATGGGTGGCTTTTCCCTCTCCTAACATGTGAAGTCCTTGGTAAACAAAAGAAAAATAGACTCGACCCGTGCCATGTCCAGGCTTCTTCTAGTTAGACATTCTGATTCTCAGTATTATCATAACATAAACTAGAGCTGTCTATGATTCATCTGGTCTACTCAGCCACTTAGCCTAAATGTGAAAATTGTATTTAAATATGTGTTAACCACATTTCGAATATAAGAATAAAAACTTTATGTATGTAATCCAGAAGCCTAACAACTCCGAAAAATATAAATTATTAATATCCAAATGAACAGTTTTTGGCTTTCCTGGCAGATCAGACTAAGGAACACAATATGAAAAAATTAAGAAGGCATTTCAACTATCACATTATGTGGTAACTGAAGTCAAAAAGGAGACTCCAGATGAAATGATGTCAAAATCATGATAGTGATTCCAAATGACCCTTGATTCTGAGAATGACAAAATATGAACACAAAATCCCCAAGTGGTAAATTTAATTACATTTAGTTCATTTATGCCAGCCATTGAAACACAGGCCTCAATTTCACATCTGTGAGTCTTTCTACTAAATTAATTTTTTGATTAACACAAATATTAAATTTGCTAGCTTTAAATATATAAAAGCTGATAGGACATTCTAGTCTTCAAATACAAGTAGAAGAAATTACTTGTTTCCCCCACTAATCTCTTCACTGCAACTGCAAATGGAAGTCAAGAGATAGAAGTCCGTTAGGAACGTATTAGGGAAGAAGCTGACAGAACAGAGGCAGCCCTGCTACTCAGCTCCTCTTGGCCGTCACTAGACAAAGGTGCCTGCCACCTGGTGGCATTCATCAAGGAATCCTATCACTTAAATGACACACAGAACAGTCATTTGAAGAAATATATATGATGCCAGTGAACAGTGCTCAATTTTAATTTCTAAATGATTTCTACTTACTTCTGCTTCCCATTCTTCTGCATTTCTCCTTTGTAAAAGTCAATTTAAAAGACTTTTTAATTTTAAGACAGCTGAGCACTTCCCAAATAAACAAAAATTATGCATGTTGAAGAATTCAGCATGCAGGTATACCACAGTTATTTAGATCACTAATTGAAAAAAGAGTGTTAAATATCATAGTACATTAAACCACTTCATAGAACCTTACCCATACTGCAAACCTGGGAGGGTGAGGGTGCTCCCTTGCTTAGCAGTCACATACTGGGCTACGGCCTGCAGCCCAGACTAACTCATACATTGTTTTCACATTCTCAGCTTCCATCAAACCACCAAGTAATAAGTGGTAGGATGGAATTAAAACACTTTTTCATTATAGGGTTTGGATGGTTTCCACTCAAGATAACATAGAGTGATGTTATTTTGATGAGTATCTAGTGAGGTTCCCCCTGAAGCAGGAAATGGCCCCCCCGGGCTGTAAAACAGTCTGATTCTAGCATGTTTCCCCATCAGCTCTCCATTTACCTCATCTTGATGAGAGGAAACCTGCCTTCTCCATTTCTAAACCTAATTTTGGCATTCAAACTGTGTTTTTTTTTTAATGCTATGAACTTGATTTTGCAGTTATAATCCAATCAGAATCACAATAGGTTATTATGGCTCTGAGAGGTTACCTGTACCTGTACTTTCTTCAAATGAGCTAGAATGCATTAACCCTCCCTATGCAGAATTTCCACTCATCTCTTAAATAATTCCCAGCTCATGGAAAAACAGAAGTACAATGGTAAGAAAGAGAAAAGAACAGTTAAATAATTAGCTTCTTAATAACTTTTAGACAAGAGAACAGAAGAGAAGCTAAGAAACAAGAACAGTGCTTTAAGAGGCAATTTGTCCCCAGTGCTTTGGGGACAGGCCATTTTGCCAGCTGTCACTAGTGGGCCAACTCAAAATATTACACCCAAACTGTTGTATTCATTAGGACTGAAAACCATTTAACATGAATGCTTTGAGGCACAAGATATCACATTGTATTGTTTGGCTTGCAAGAGGATGGGAATGCCTGCTATTCCCATTCAAATAACATTTATAGCATTTTAATTTGCTTTCTTTCTGCAAACTGTTTGACTATTCTTTACCATACATAATTGAACATCTACACATTATTATGCCGTACTTGATACACTCTTCCCATTCATTGTGTGCAGCTGGTTAGGAAAAAACATACAGTATAAGCGAAAAACCATGTTAGTAGGAAATACATATTTTATATGACAAAGCAAATTCATGTTAGGAAGGTAACTTAAAGATCTTCTAATATGATGGGAAAGGGTGCACAACCTTAAAGCTACAGTTAACATTTCTTTCCACCCAAAATGAGAAGATGCCACCAAGCCAGTCACCAGAGGCTGTATCACACGTACGAATCAGATGTACTTTTACTTGCCTAGATTTATTTTTATTTTGTATCACTTTCAAAGACTTGAAGAGTGTACAGACACCTCAGAAATTATCTAGTGCATCTTTTTTATCTCTGGCTAAACTCTCCAAGCAGATGCCTAGCTGTGCTATACTTCATCGTCACCAGAGAATGTAGAAGAGCCGGGTCCACTGCTACTGTTCAGTATCACAGGCAGAAAGTTTCTACTCTTATTCAACCTGAATCTCACTGTTTTCAGGAGAAATGCAGAAGAACAAACACCATCCTATCTAACACAACCGCTTTTATATTAAAGCCCCTTTTATGTTTCAGTTGGGTATCACTGTAGGTGGTAGATCAGGTATGCGTTTCCCTTCATCTGACCTTAAGTTTTTGGAAAGGGAAAAGCCAGGTAAAGCAATGCAAATCAGGTTTATATCCATTGCTAGAAGTCTTATTTGTAATAGAAGCCAAGTTTTCTCGTATTCTGGTGTCTCCTACCATGAATTTCTCTTTTATCCTCTCAAAGAAAACAAAAAATCCTCAGTATTTACAACATGGAAGAAATTCTGATGATGTACTCCAAAGTACATGGTTCTTCTTTTTCATTGCACTTATCATGACTGTAAATTCATGCCATTTTTAAATAAATGCCTGTCATCCTCATTGAAATGTAAGCTCCATGAGGACAGTCAACAAATGCCCTTCAAAAGTCATCCTAGCAATACTCCTATATTGGGGATACGAATATAGAGTCTGTAAAAGTCATTCTTGGAAATGACTTGCCAAGATTGTAGAGCATGTTGATGATAAAGCCAGGTTTAGAACTCCATATTCTTCACTGCCCATTCACCTTCTCTGTCCCTTGTTCAGCAGTGGTTCTTGCATCTAATACTCTGGGCAGGTACCCCCTACTGATGAGTAAAGTGTAGACAAACTTCACAAGCCGAACATCTGTAGGTTGGCTGCCTGGCTCCTAGTGTTCTCTCTCAGTTGGAACATAGAAACCCTCCCACAGATGTGCCTGGTTATATGTACATAATGTAAAACTCCAAGAACAGAACCAAAAACAGAATTCTACATCCATAGCAAAGAACCAATTTTTCCTCTCCTATAAGGTCAAGATTTACAGAGGCCAAGCCACAAATGCCAGCTGAATTTCCATGGTTCAGCCACTGCTAAATCAAATATTCTGCTAAACAGAGCTCCAATTTGTATGGTTTTTAAATTTTATTTTAGGACCCTTTAAAGCAAATACTCAAAAAACAGAGCCTCTCCTGAGCACATGAAAAAAGCAAACACGAATTTTTGGAGTGATGAAAGTGATCTAAAATTTGATTGTGGTAATGGTTACCCAACTCCACAAATTTATTTTAGAAACCTTTACAACATCCACTTAAAATGGGTAATTATAAACTATACTTCAATAAACTTATTTAAAAATAAGTGTGAAAATGAATCAGAAAGTTAAGTACTTCTTTTTTTGTAAATATTTGGTGTCAAAATCGTAAAGACATTCTATAATAGCCCCATACTCTTTTACGCCCAGGTTCTATTTACTTTGATCGTGGTTTGCCTAAAAGGTCAAAAGTTTTTCCTGCAATTTTGGTAAAAATAATTTACTAGACTAATATAAATATCTATAAATAACAAATTTCATTGCTATAGCACCACGAGATACTGACTCATTTGATTATCTGCATGAGTGATCCACACAGATAATTCTTTAATTAGGCACAGTATTCTAGTCTAGAAAGAGCCATCAATTAGCCACTCAGTTTTGAGCAAGTTATACATCTGCAGGTCTGTCTTCCTACCTACATCATGTGTCCCCCTGCCCTAGGTTACAGCTAAGTAGCACATAATATATTAAAAATGGGAGTAGCTGCTATCATCTAATGAGCAGCAATTAATGTGCCAGAATTTGGGTAAATTAGTAACCTACAACAAACGTAGGATTTTTTTTGTAGCTGAAGAAACTGGAACATAGAAAGTTCATTATTTGGCCAAGATTAAAGTTACTTAGTAGCAGACCCAGGATTCCACCTCAGAAGCATCCACCTCCAAACCCTATACTCATTCTTTATTCCTCATTCGATTCTGGGCTTTCGGTTCTGTTCAGATGTGGGCATGACTTCTGACCTTGCCTTTACTATCTTAAGTTAGTCACCTTCTCTGAGTCCGGTTGCTTCATCTGTAAAATGAGATTACTAATACTTAATTCTCGGCATCATTGTGAAAAGTAAATAAGAGTGTGCTTCTCCTACAATTAGAAACCATTCAATAATAATAGTCTTTCCCATCCCTCTCCCGTGAAAGTTCCTTCCTGTGTTAAAAAAAAAAAAAATCTATCAGTTCCTTGACTTTGTTGTAGCCTACCTGGACAAACCTCACTGGGATTGAGTTATATCAAAAGCAATTCAAGTGAACACAAACAACACAGCATTAGTCCTATCAATTCAGGACTCTGTGATAGAGACTGTCAACAAGAGTGTCAACTTCAAGGGGTGGGCATCCATCCACAGGAACTGAGCTGAGGTCACAGACTTGTCTCATTCTGCCCTAGAAACAGATGTCTGGGTGACAACTCTTAGTCACTGCAAACCAGGGTTAGAGCCAAACCAGGTGGGAAGCACTGTATCTCCTTTCTAATCCTCTTGGCCATTCCCTGAGACAATGTCCCACTGACCATAACTCAAAATAGCTAGTTTTCACCCAAGATACCAATTTCAACATAATTTATTTCAATGATGTCTAATTATTCCGCCAGCAGAAGAGAGTGTTGCTGTAATAGTGATCTATCAGTAAGAAACCTCTTTGATTCTGTGTATTGGAATGCGCACCTTCAAACGGTCACCTCACAAGCAACCTGGTGAAAACTGATGTAATGTGGAGCTCTAGTGGTGGCAAGAAAGTAAAGCAGCCATCACTGAGAGTCAACAAAAAAGCCAAGGAAATCTCCATTCGGTATTTATTTGTTATTATGGAGAAATCACCATTTATTATTAAATTAATATGTTAAGAAGAAAAATGGTTCACAATGATCTCCCAAGATAATAGAAGGTAAACTCTTAAGTATAATGGCTTTCTTCCAGATTATAAATTGGACCTCAACAAGCTTACATCAAACATGAATAAATCCACAAAAAACAGAATTCATTGCTATGGCTGTCACTTCTCCACTTCTTACCAAGTACATTAAAAACCTTACTAGTTAAACACAAGTTACTTTTCACACAGCTAGCACAAGAGTGTCTACAGAAAACACTGAACTTTAAGTGGTATGATCAGTGAAGTCATGTACCAACTGTCTTGGGAATTTAAATAATCTCTGCAAGCTGATGAGGTTGTTACAAGTTAATTCCTGCACTAGAAAAGTGGCTTCCTTGAATTTCTGACTTCTGAAGTCTTTCCCAACTTAAAACAACTAAGAATGAAACCTACGGATGTCAAACATTAACTCTTTGTTTTCCTGTTACCTAAGGAATATGTCTTCTCAATGGAAAGGGCTTTATTTAAAATACAGCTCCATTATGGTCCACAATGGAGCAGAACATAAACAATAGAAATTTTATGATATACAACTGGGAGTTGACATTTGAAATTTCTAAACATGGTGCCTGGCTTAGCTGTGTCAAAACCAGTTATCATGAGGGGAAAAAAATCCCCAGAATATGAAAAAATACACGAACTAGCCTCTCCATATATATGAGTATCTAAGTACATGTTCCAGAACATTAAAGAAAGTGTAGGAGCTCACTTTTCCATTGGTGATGATAAAAGAAGCTAAAATTTTATAAATGCATTACCAACAATTATCTGAAATAAAAACATCAATATTCATGGAAGTTTTTCATGGCTTTTAATCAGCTGGATCCACTAGATGTTTTGCAGTGGACATATTTCAAGGGCTTCTAAATTGTTAGGTCAAGAGATGATAAACTACCAAGTCTATGAAGTTTATGAATGAAGATTTAATAATTACCCAGGGGTTTTTAATTCACTGATGTATCTGTTCTCCATCCTTCTACTAATATGCTGTCATTAACACAGTTCCCTACATCTACAGAGAAAAATGGTAAAAATCTAAGAGTCTTCTCTGAGAAGTCATTGAAAACGCTATAATTTGTAACAAGCAGCTCAAATAAAGAAGTAATTTCCTTTCAGCCTTCACTGCTATGGGATAGGAGAGAACCTTTTTGATAGACAAGAATAAGAGCAGGCAAAGGAGTTAAGATTGTTTACTAACATAATCATATATCAAAGGGAACAAATAGAAACCTGTATTAATGCAACATTAGCCACCAGAGAAGTCAGAATCTAAGGTGTTCTGCAGTGCTTTCACCAGACACTGAAATTAAGGAATATCTTTTCAATCTGTGAATCTAAGAACTTCATCTTTGTACATTACCTTGCCTATATTTTTCTTGGTGTTTATCTCTATCTCCTTTGCTTTCCCATAACAGACCTTGGTATGCTGTTTAAAATAATATTTGGGGCTTTACTTTCCATTCTTTTAACTGAGGCAGGTTGATTTCATTCAATTAAGTTGGGTCAGCATTCTTTCTTTACTATTATTATCAGTAGGCTTTGACAGACACGGAACTTTTATTTAAAATGCTCTGCTATGGAGGAAACCTTGTTAAGTAAGTTCCATTTTACCTGCTGGGCAGTTGCACTCTGAAGGTGCTTCTCTGGCGATTCTTATTTTAGCCATATGTTCATAAGATTTCTGTAGAAAAAGAAGAGTTATTAACAACCATCAGTAGCATTGTAGAGAAAAGGATTCTTCGGGGACTTCTGGCCATATGCTTGATGTGCCAGCGTTGGATAGCCTGTACAACTGAAGTATACATATGTCCTTGGACTTTAGTCAAAAGGTAACAGTACCCAAACTCTGAAAAAAGAAAATGACCATTGACATGGCATCAAGACTGCTGGACTTGTAGAATATCTCTCCCCATTCTTCAACTACCACCACCCTCTTCCTCAGCTCACGCATATGTAGTCAGTGTGGAAAACAGGCATTAACACATTGCAGCTCCAGGTAAGTGATGCGTTTGAAGAGCCAATCTTTTATACACATCAAGGTCAACTGCTTATCATGTACTGCAGCTACTGCCAAACAGCCTCCCTATAGGAAGAGAAAGTTCCAGAAAAGCCCCTGACTCTAACGGAAGCCACCCCTGGTTTTGATAGACATAATGCAGATTCCTTTCAACTCTCAACTCCAATGGCTCTGCAGTCATAAAAACCCTGGCACTGCGTCCTTTACAAAAACTAACTTACTATTTTTTCTTTTTTAACGTCTTATTTGAAAACATTCAATGTGTGATTGATTTAAAATCATATATAGGGTTATTCCACCTTCAAGAGTAATTATGGTTTGTATATTAATAACACCTATGGCCCTAACCTTCTTAACAAAACATGAAGGATACAGCAGATGTTATCTCTGCAAGGAATATTCTCTACAGAATGGGAAAAGATTAACATTGGACTCCAGAAAACCTAGAGATAAAATGCCAGCCTGCCATTCTGGCCACCCTTCCGCATTTTGCATGTCCTCCATATATGTTTAGCATGCAAACATTCAGAAGAGTGAGGGAAGATGATAGAGACAGAAAAGGTGCTACCGACGGATGTGCATACACAAATATATGTTACAGTGAGCATAGCTGGTCGCCTAGCATATACACGGCCAGCCACATCAAGTATGCACAGAGTAAGGGTGGAGGCTGGTCGTGTACACAGAATCACGCCTGTGCACGGTTATCCACATGCAGAGTGCTCTAGCCTTTCACACCTGAGCCAGAAGTCGCTCCACTTTCTCATGCACCACTGCTTGGAGTTGATCCAGGCAATCAGGAAGCAGACGGACGGAAGGGTCCGCTTTGGCGGATTCGAGAGCGGCGATCCTCGCCTGGAGATCGTTGGTTTTCACCCCCAGGTACAAACAGGACATCACGGCCACCACTGACAGGAGGGCTGTCAGGGCCGCGCACGGGGGCACGGTCCGGGCACAACGCTGTCCGGTGGGGCCGGGGTCCTCGGAGCCCAGCTCCCGGCCCCCTCCTTTCCCTGCGTGTTTCTTCATCAGCATCGTGGCTGGGTAGGCTGCCTCGGTTTCACCTCCCACCCTCTACCACTTCCAATAATCCTGAAAGAAAAAGGACGATTTCTCCAAAGTTCAGTCCCGATGGCTGCACAACTAGTCGGCGGAGTCGGAGCCGAAGCGCGGAGATGCAGCTCCGCTTTCCTCAGCGCCGAGACCAGCAGACGTGGACCATCCTCCGCTTTATTCTCCCCTCCAGCTGGGAGTGAAAAGCACCCCCAATGCGGAGACTGGAGGCAGTAAGGTTAAAAACTGTAATGAAACGCTGCCAGATGGCCCTCCTGGCCCCTCAGAGGATGGACACCTCTCCCGAGGTTCCCGAGAGCGGCCGCACAGGGCCCAGGCACCGCGGGAGAGGCGCTGAGACGGGCCGCCGCTCGCCCTCGCCCGGGAGCACCCGACCTGTTGCGTCTGTTAATCTGCCTGATTTCTACCTATTCGGTGTTTTTCCGCACGCCGACCTGTCTCCCACCTGGATTCAGTTCCAGGCGCGAGGCTGAGAGAGCCCGCGAGAGCGCAGCGCGAAGGGCGGCTTCAGAGGGAGAGGAGAGAGGAAAACGAAATAACCCAAGGAGCAAACGCGAGTCTCAGCGCTGAAGTAGCGGCAACCCGAAGTATCTCCGCAGCCTCGCGTGCGCGAGCCTTAAATACCGCCCGGGATGCTGGTGTGCGAGGGGCTTTGAGTGCGCGCGCGCCCCGCGCGCGGCGTCCCTCCCCCGGCCCCCGGCCCCCGCGGCGCGGCGCCCCCCTTCCGTGGCCGCGGCGGAAGCCTGCCTCATTATCATAATACATTCACCTTCGCCCAGCCCGCGGGCCGGGCCCCGGGGACCCCCTAGCGGGCGGGAAGCGCTGGAGGGAGCCCCGCAGGAGGCACATTAGCATAATGTATGCAAATAGCTGGAGCGGCCACCGTGATTGGAGGGGAGCTTGGCGGCCTTCCCCACCCCTGCAGAGTAACTCCCTTGGCCCGTCGGGCTGCTGCTCCGGCTCGGGCCGGGGGCCGCGGTGGGGTCTGCGGAGGGAGGGCGGCGACTCTGGCGCTTCCTGAGTCGGCCCTGCGCCCCTTTCATCCCTGTGAAATAAGGAGAAATGGCCTCCAGAAGGGAAGCAGAGAAGCTTAGCGCTCCGAATCCTCCGCTCGGAAGCAGCGGCAGGAGCTCGTGGACTGGCTCGGCTGCCGCCTTTCTCCCTCTGCCTCTCTTTCCCGCCTGCCCGGGGCAGAGTGTCCGGCTGACGCCTGGGGTACCTGTCCCCCACTTCCTTCTCCTTCTACCGCCGCGCTCTAGTCTCCGACTACGGGAAGTTTTCGCCCCCCTCTCCCGCTTCCTTGTCCCGGCCGGGCTGAGTCTCCTCCCGGCTCTGGGATCCCAGTCTCTACTAGGGTGCTAATGCGTTTTCCTGATTCCCTGTTTTGTGGGATTGCGAGAGGGAGCGTTGAGGCACACACATTTCTCGGGATTTAGGAAAAGACATAAGAATGAGGTCAGTTTTTCCTCTTACCTGACTCTCATGTTGCTCCCTCTAGATCAAATTACAAGTTCTCCAGTGGGATTTTTGAAAATAGTAACAAGTAGTATTCTACGTCTAATTGACTTTGGGGGGGGGAATCCCACCTCTTACTCCAAAGAGTTCTTATCTCCTCCTACCCACAGGAAACACCAAAAATCTATCCTTAATCAAACTAACCACAACTGTTGCTTATTAATGTAGGCAGTCAGCAAACATACTGCTGCTTTAAGCGGATCTTTCACAGACGTACACGAATATGAAAAGAATGTATAAAGTAGTGTAAAGACATTTCAACCACATCTATTGATGGAAGATAACAGGAATAAAAAAAGGTTCAGGGATGAAAGAGATGCAACATCAGAGGAAAATTCAAGTGAATTTTGCTACAAAATCAAAAGCATAATTCCTTGCATCTGTGACAGGAAGCGGTTCTCAAAGGGTGGTCCCAGACCCAACAACTTAATCATCAGCTGAGAAATTATGCAAAATTCAAATTCCGGAGCTCCACCCACATATACTGAATCAAAAACTACTACTATTGCTGAGTCAGAAACAAGCACTGTTACTAACAAATCCTAATGATTTTGATGCTCAGTGAAGTGTGAGAACCACTGGTATTAATACTTTATAAAATATTTTCAAATACATCATAACTGTGCTGCAAGTAAGAAATTATTGGCCTCATTTTATACATATAAGCAATTTTCAAGTCATGTTAAGTGGTGATTAAACGTGTTTCCAAAAACACCTAAAGAATGGTTATAAGTTTTTTTAATATGTCAACTTTCTGATTTTCTGATCAACATCTCTAGCCATTCCTTAGTCACCTCTGCAGGCTTTTCCTCTCCTTGTCCTCTGAATGTTGGTTTTCCTCAGGTCTCTATTTTATGCCTCTAACACTGTACACTATCTTAGTGCTTTCAGTTACGGACCTTAAACACTGATAAGTCATAAACCCATACTGCAAACCCAAACCTCTCTCCTGAGACTTAGACCCCATATAGCCAATTGCCTGTTTGCCTTCTCCACTTGGATGTCCCGGAAGAAATCCCAACTTAATCTGTATCTTACCTGCAAATCCTGCTCTTCCTCCTTTTTTTCCCATCTCACTAAATGGAGCTGCCACCCTCTGGTGTCCCCAAGCCAAAATACCCAGGAATAACCCTTGACTTCTCCCTTGCCTTCCCCTCCTCATCTACCCAAATTCCTTCTGATACTTCCTATTGTCCTTAGGGTAGAAATCCTCTCTTACAAGTCACCACCTGATGTGTCATCTCACCTTCCTCATTACTCATATTTTCCCTGGCATTCTCCACTCCAGTGTCTCTAAAGAAAGTATGGAAATAAAGAGAATGAAGAATTATTCTTTGGGGCAAGGCATGCTCTCTTAAAGTTTTAGCTGAAAAGCAATTTTCTGTGCGGACTGATGCTAACAGTAGGTCACACATTTAATTTGCATGATGCATGTTCTTATGCAATGTTTTATAGAAACAGGCCATGAGGAGGTACATTAGCACTCTTGCAAGCTCTCAGAACTGTCAGATCTTAGTAGAAGGATAGAGCTGGAATTTTGTGGATTTAGAATCTTTATCCAGAGGATTAGTTTTGCTTTCTTTCTTTGGTGAGCACAATAGCCCAGAAATGCACTGGTCCTTAGCACTAAGATCTCAAAATCCAGTAGATTCTCTGTGTCAAGCACAGAGAATGCATGGATCAAGAAAGCTCTGGGGATTTGAGCCCATGTTCTGTAGATCCATCAGAGTACAGTTGTTGTTTTGGTTCCTTGTGGAGAAAGATTCCAAAAAGTAAAAATAGCACAAAATATGGTACAGTCCACCTAACTCCCAACTACCTTAGAATATCAATAGTAGTAAAAGGCAAATAACTGGTTGTGGAACATGCAGGTGATTGGAAGAGTAATGGACCCCCAAAGATGTCCACATTCTAATCCCCTAAACCTGTAAATGGGAAATGCTACCTTATTTGACAAAATGGATTTGCAGATGTGATTAAATTAAGGATCTTGAAATGGGGAGGTCTTCTGTGATTATGTGGGTAGGCCCAGTGTAACAAGGACCTTATAAGAGGGAGGCAGACTCTCAGAGTGAGAGGAGATGTGACCGTGGAAGCAGAGGTCAGTGTGATGTGAATAGTAACTTTGAAGATAGAAGCCAAAGAATATGGGCAGTCACTAGAAGCTGAAAGAGTTAATGAACAAATTCTCTCCAAGAGCCTCTAGAAGGAATGTAGACTTGCCAACCCTTTGAGTTTAGGGATTCTGACCATCAGAACTATAATGAGTAAGTTTGTGTTAAGTCACTGATTTTGTGGTAATATGTTGCAACACCACAAGAAACTAATAGAATCACAGCCTCAAGAAATCAGTCATCATATGCAACAGCATCATAAGTGACACTGAACCACCATAATGCCCTATAACTCAAGCAGACCCTGTAAGAACAATCCCTGTCTCTCAAATATTGATGTATTGCTTTTTTATTGACATGCCCATTGGGAAAGAATTGGAGAGATATGCCGTGTAAAATGAGGATGCCCTCCACTGAAGCATATTAAACTGAACAAAATATTCTCTATTTCTTTGATGACTCCCATTGCGGCAACTCAAAAACAGTAAGCCAGTTAAGCTGTACAACTACTCTCATCTCTGCTCCCTGCAATGCTAACCTAGACAGGATCCTGACCCAGGAGTTAGCATTACTGCTAGCACTACTGTTACTAATCTACAGGCCCTAGAAACAGTTTTTTTAAAAGAGAGAAAGACTTCTGACAAAGAGACATGCCTGGAAGTTAAAGTGAGAAAGGAGATGATTGGGAAAAAAAAAAGATACAGAGAAAAAAAAGGAGATAAAAGAAATGAACTTTTTAAGTAGATAGAAGTGTTAATTGTTTTTTAAAGGCATACTCCACTCCTATATGCCACTAAGAGGTGGATCAGTGGGAGAATATATAACATAAAGGTGTGCTAACACATGTACCTCCATATAGCCAAAATTTTAATGTCATACTCAAAATTTTAATATCTCATGTACTTAGAAGGAGTCTCTGATCAAATTAAGAAGTTGAGATAAACATGTTATGCTGTTTTTTAGGTATTACTTACATGACAAAAATATTTTAGTTTGGTTAGAAAATATCTTTATACCACCATTCATTTTTGAGGCTACTTAGTTTCTAAAACCACAAATTCAACCAAATTTCACCATCAGAGTTATCAAACAGAAGCAAATGTATAAAGGGATTCGGGGCCATCTTTGTATACCCACAACTCCCCGCTGTGCTCACTAAGTACCTTAATAAAGAAAATGCTAGAATAAATTGTGTGCTGTATTGAGCATGCTATTTCATAAACTTTAGATGCAAATGTGCTCTCAGGGAAACATTTTTTAAGAAAACAAGGTTTCCCAAATAGAATGGAGTAGGCAGTGAAGTGAGCTTAAATGATGTAGTTCTCCCACAGCCAGGCAAATTTCAATAAGTCAAAAATTACAAATATTTTTAGGAGCAGAAAAGAACTTGGCTCTTAGTGACAGGCTGAAAAAATCCCTTTCAGACAGATCAAGGGACTGGTCCCATTGACACCAGCCTGATTGAGCAAGGCGTTTACAAATATATGACCCAATAATCTGTATAATACAAGCCCCCAAAACCCTATTCCTCTCTGCAGAATTAGTTTTATGTTAGTTGTTTTTTGTTTTGTGTGGAGGGAAGAAGTGAATTTTTTCTCAGACTTTTAATAACAAGGTAACAACCCCACTTAATAGATTTAACCAAAATTTTCCAATCATCTTGCTAATTCTAAGAAGCAACTTTTCATTAAACATACCAAATCAACATTTTGTTTTAATGCTACATAGACATAACTTATTTGTAGCATTAATTCAGATCATGGTTACAAGTATAGACTCAAAGGTCATACTGCCTGGTTTCATAATCCAGCTCTGTCTTTTAATAGCTCTGTGATTTTGAATAACTCACTTAACTTTTCTGTGCCTCAGGTTTCTCATCTATAAAACAAAGATAATATAGTCTTTGTGGTCTTTTGTGATGAATAAATGGATTTCTATGTGTAAAGCATTACAATGCCTCGTAGATAGTAAGTGCAATATAAATGTTAGCTTCTATTGGTGCTACTAGTATTTAAAACTGTCAATTTACTGATTCATAGACACCAAAGTGCAACAAACGTATATTCTCACGCTACGGGGTGGCTGTACACCCTAATCATGACATTACTACTGTCTCTGTTCACAAGAATAGAATAGTGTCAGGGCAACCTTTCAGCTATTAGGTGATTTGGAGAATCCCCTGCTCCAGGGAACCGTTGATGTGTTTTATGTCATTTTAGATTAGTTTTGCCTGTTCTAGAACTTCACATAAATAGAAGCATGGATTATGTATTCTTGTGTGTCTGGCCTCCTTTGTTCAACATAATGTTTTTGAGATTTATCCATGGTGTTGAATATAATGCTATTTTATTTTTATTGCAGAGTAACATTCCATTATATACAATAACTTGTTTATATATTCACTTGTCGGAAGACATTTGAATTCTTTCCAGTTTTTTGATATACAAATGAAGCTTCTATGAATATTCATGAAAAGTTTTGTATTTTGCATTTTTCAAAAACCATAAAGAATACTTATTTTTCATTTAGAGATGATTAAGATAGATTTTTTCAAAAAAATAATTTTTTTAGATAATTACAGATTCACAGGAAGGTGCAATAGTAGTGGAGTCCAGTGACCCCTTCACCAGCATTCACCATTGGTGAGCTTGTACAACTGTAGTACAATGTCACAACCAGGAAAATGACATTGGTATAGTCCGTGGACTAAATTACAGACCCTATGTAGCCCTCCCCAGTTTTTATAGGCATGTTTGGCAGGGGGGGGTCTGTGCGGTTTTCTCCCATGTATGTATCTGTTTAACCACCACCACCATCAAGATACAGAAGAGCTCCGTTGCTACAAAGGAGCTGTGCCTTTATCACTGTGCCCCACCCCATCCCATAGGGAGCATCATGGGAGTAGATACCTAAGCTCTCTTTGCTGCCTTCCGGTGAAGGGTCCACGGATGGTGACATGCTAGGGGCTGTTGCTCATGTTCCCCTGTGTCTGTCCCTGTGACTTTTGCTGCCTCTCTGTGTCCAGGGAGGCTTGTCCTGTGCTGTGCCACTGCGTTATTGACATAATACCCGCTTTTACAGATCTATCCTGCTGTTTGTTCTGTCCTCCTTCCCTTGACAGTTGTGGCTTTGAGCAGCTCGTAGACTCATCTTGTATAATTGGCTCTTTTCATAAACCATTCACATCCTGTTTCAGGTTGCATCCGGCCTGATTTTGGCAGGAAGAGCTCTTGTTATCTTCTGGAGCTACAGTGGCCTGGCTTACCCCAACTGGGTATTGCCCCTTGATGCAAGCACCTCACAGTTGTTCAGAAAATAAAATGCAGGGATGACTAAGACACTTTTTATAAGGAAGAACAGAACAAGGACTGGGATCTGTCAGCTACCAAAATATATCAGGGTATCTTATAAAGGTGTACTGACCAATAGAGTTTGGTTTTGCTGAGGGACAGAAGTTAAACCAAATAAACAGAATAAAAACTCTTAGAAACAAACCCACACATTGGCATTAATCTGGGAAGGAAAAGACACTGAAGAACAATGAATGAAAAATGGATTTCTCAATCACTTGTGCTGGGCCAACTGTGTATTCATACAGAATAAAGTGAGATTGAATTTTTTCTTTATAGAGTAAGTAAGGATTAAGAGGAAATTGTGTATAAACCTAAAATAAAATATAAAATATTTGGAAGACGTAGAAGAATATGACTTTAGATTAGGCAGGGTTTTTAAAATAAGACACATAAAGTACTAACATAGAGGAAATGATTGAAAAATTGGAATACATTAATTAAGAGCTCTCATTTTATTTAAAAAAATCAAATGAGTGAAAAAACAAGCCACAGACTGGGAAATTATATTTGCTTACTGTAGAATTGAAAAGGCTTATTATCTAGAATATATAAGAACTCCTACAAAGCAATGAGAAAAATCTAGAAAACCCAATAGAAAAGTGAGCAGAAGCTTGAATACGCACTTTTAGAAAAGGAAAACTAAAAAGTGCCAATAAACACTGTTCAGTGGTGTTTAGCCCCATAAATTATCAGGAAAATGCACATTGAAACCACCATATTATACCACTGTGTACCTCCCAGAATGATAAAATGAAAGACACACAATAACAAATATAATAAATGTAGAGCAACTGGAATTCTCAGACACGGCTCATTGAAGTGGAAATTTACACAAGCATTTTGGAAAGCTGCTGAGCACTATCTGTAAAAGTGAACATAACACAAATCCTTTGTGGAAGGATTTTTAAAGAGAATAACAGTGAAAGTCTGAGGGTGTAGAAACCTCTGTTAGTAGACCCAAAATGGCCTTATAGGAGACTTCAGATGAGGGCTTAAAGGAAAGTAAGGAAAATGTCATTTGGAATTACAAAGATATAGATTCTTGCTATGAAGGGGCAGACATTGCAACATTATTGCCTGTGGTAACATGGAAAGTAGGAAAGCATACTTACTGAACCATGTGACTTAGCCAAGAAGATTCCATTCAGAACACTGAAGGTGCCAACAGGTTTCTTCTTGTGTGTAGTCAAATATAAACATTGATAGGTAAACTAAAAGAATGACTGAAATAAAAAGAAGACAAGAATAGTTGGATTAAAAATTCCCATCCTCTGCAGATGACAGTTGACACTAACATTAAGATATGGCTTTTGGGCACGATCAGATCCAGAGACTCTCAGAAAAGAAATACAGAAAAGCTGAGGGTATGACTCTCAAATCTTTTGTTAAGATCTCAACAATATCTACACCGATACCTCAAAGAACTGTTTAATCAAACAACAGAGCATATAAGAAGCTTAGGGTGCTGTCCTTCAGTAATCTCAGCAGAAACCCAGAGTATGGCTTCTCAGTGGAGTGAGCCCCAGTAATATTTATAAGAAACCAACAAACTTTTAAAGAAAATTATATTGGCAAAAGCTTCAGCTTGAACTGAAAGACATTCAAAAGAAGAGGCTTTGGACTCTGAAACCTCTGTAGGCAGAAAGCAGACTCAGAACACTGTGGAGCTGCTGAACATGTAACACAGGTGATATTTCATGGAAAAGAAAGGGTAACTCAGAGCACAGAACCAAAGGGCCAGAAAGCAGAGCCAAAAGTTAGGGAGAATCATTACCAGGAAGGAATTAGCCTCAGACCTAGTCATTCCAACATTTGCTCGGCCAAATTTCAGAAGCTCTGTGGACCAGTAACTCCTTGTGATATTTTTCCCCACTTTTAATTAAACAGGAATGAGTATGGCATTATCCTATATCTGTCCCACTATCATAATTTGGGTAGATGTGGGGCAAATAACTTGTCTATTTAGTTCACAGGTGTTTATGTAAAGAGTAATTGTACTTGAGAAACTTAAGGTTCATAATCAAGTAACCACAACTGAAGAGACTCATTCACACCTGGACTTGGTTTAGATGATGAGATCCTTGACTTCAGACTGATGCTGTTACATATGAGCATTTGGAGGCCTTAGGGAAAGATGTGTATTTTTCTCCCTCTTGGACTGTTCTTCCTGGGAAAAGTAAGTCATCATATCATGAAGACATTCAATCAGCCTAAGAAGAAACCCATGTGGGGAGGAAGTGAAGCTTCCTGTCCATAACCAGCACCAGCTTGCCGAGCATGTCGATGAAGTGGGTCCTCATGCCCCACTGAAGCCTTCAGGTGATAGGAGTGCCAGCCAGTGCTTTGAATGAAACATCATGAGGGATCTAGAGCCAGAAATACCCTGTTGATCTGCTCACAAATTCCCAACCCACAAAAACGGCAACATAATAATGTTTATTGTTTGAAGCCAATTGTGGTGATAATTATTTTTTAAACAATAGATCCTGAATATGTTGGTTAATTTCCCCTGCATTTCTTTAATTTTACCATATATATATTCATATGCAACCTATTGTTTAGATTTACATGTTTTTTAACTTCATATAAATGTATTATTTGTATTAATGAATTGCTTTTTTCTCAGCATTATACATGAGGGATATATTAAAATTGTAATTCTGTTCAAAGATTTTTACTGCTGTTCAGATGCCATTGTATGACTATGCCACAGGCATTTATCCATTCTTCTGTTGATAGACTTTTGGGTTGTCTCTTTTTCTTTTTTTCCCCCCATTTCAAGCAATTCTGCTATGAGCATTCTGTATACTACTTTTTTTTTCACAGATGCCAGAATTTCTTTAGGCTGTTATATTAATTATCTCTTTTGTACAACAGATTATCCCACAACCTAGTAGCTTAAAACAACATAATTTATTTCACAGCCTCTGTGGAACAGGAATTTTGGAAAGGCTTAGCTGGATGGCTTTTGCTCAAGATCTCTCAGAAAGTTGCAGTCAAAATGTCAGCTGGGACTATAGTCATCTGAAGGCTTGACTGAGGCTAGAGAATCTTCTTCCATGATGGCCCACTCACAAGGTTCTTCACATGTTTTCATTCTTTTCTGACTCTTGTCAGGAGACTTCACTTCTTTGCCACTAGGGTCTCTCCAAAGGGCTGCTTGAATGTCTCTATGACACAGCAGCTGGCCTCCCCAGAAATCAAGTGGTCCAAGAGAGAGGGTAAGAAAGAAGCTTTGATGCCTTCTGTGGCCTAGTCTTGGAAGTCACACACTGTCATTTTCATTCACGTCTATTCATTAACAGTGAGTCACTATGCCTAGCCTCTACTCAAGGGGAGGAGAATTAAACCCCACCTATACAAGGGAGGGGTATCAGAGAATCTATAGACACAATTTTTAAATCACTTCAGCTATATTCCTGTTTCATAGGACATATACATCTACTTTGCAAGATAATATCAAATTACTCTCCAAAGCTGTAGTACCAATTTATATAGCCACTATCAATATATAACAGTTTCCCTCTCTGCATATTCTCACCAAAATGGGAACTGTAACACTTTTTATTATTTGCTTGTCTTCACATATTTTAATAAATCTATTAGTTGACATTTCAGCAAGACTAGCAAAATTAACTTAATGCAGCACTTATTACGTTGCATTGAACAGAGTCCAGAAGAGAATGATGGAGTGAGACATGTGAAAAATGGGACTATCTGGAGGAATAGTACTACAGAAAGTGGAAAGAAGCTTAGGTCCTGAAGGGGGTGTATACCCGGGGTGTTTGAGGAAAAGCAAGGTCAATGTAGCAGGAATATTGTAAGCAAGGGGAGAGAAGTAGAGATTATGTTAGAGGGATGACAGGGTAGAGGGTAGATTATAGAGGACTTTCTGTATCTTCAACAGAAAATTCTACTGGACAATAGAGATACATATTTGGGAATCATCAGCATATAAATCAATGGTTCTCAATTTGGACAGCACATTGGAATCACCTGGACTGCCTGGAGCCTCGATTCTCACTGTCATTTGAGTTCCTTTATCCTATTACATGTTCCCTCAGGGCCTCTCCTGCTCTATTATTCTCTTTGTGTGGTCTTTTTGCATGGTCTTTCCAACAGGGTAGCTGGGCTTCTCCTCAAGAAGCAGTGTCACTTCCACCACATGTTAGTGGTTGAAGCAAGTCATACGGCTAACACTATTTAAAGTGCAGGGACCAACTCAAAGGCATGAATCCTGGAGGCATGAATCACTGGGGGCCATCACTATAACAGACTACTGCATAAGGGAGGCACAGACACTAGGGGTGTGAAGGGCCATGAAAAGATGCTAAGATAAGTGGATCATAGATCCCAGTGGAAGATTTGCTGGAGTTTGTCCATTCAAAGCAATAAGGTAGAAAAATTAAGAGGTGGCAACTGGAGACTGGAATACTTGATATAAGTAAAGTATTAAAGTTAACTGGCCACGGCATCTGGGGCAGTGTTTCTCAATCCTGGTGGCACATCAGACCAGGAGATTTGGATATAATTCAGCTTGAGGAGAACTGCCATTGGTATCACTTAAAGCTCCCCAGCTAATTCTAATTCTAATTGAGGACTACTGACCTAGAATATGACCTTGCAGGCAAATGGCTGAGGTGAGCTGTGCTGCAGTATCACTGGTTAAATAAAAACTGAGACACCAGGACACTGGAATAATCATCTGCATGGACACTGAAGTCATAAAAAATTTCAAAAGAAGTAGCGATAGTAGTGAGCCCAGGGCTAAAATATTCAAGGAAAGAGCATGAGAAACTCCAAATTTCCAGTTTATGGAAGAGTGTTGGTACCACGGCAGAGATGGGGAAATATGACAGAAAAACTTATCTGTAGGGAAAAAGTTCAGCTTCTTAGAGAAAACAATGTAAGAATGTAATTTGACTTTGACAACTGGATATCCACATGCAAAAGAATGAAATTGGACCCCACTTCACACTGTGTTACAAAAATTAACCCCAAATAATCAAAGACCTAAATCTGTAAAGCACTTAAAAGAATCAGGTGTAAATCATCATGATCATTGGTTTGGGCAACGTTTTCTTAGATACAACACCAACAGAGCAAACAATGAAGGAAAAAATAGGTAAAATGGCCTTCATCAAAATGTAAAACCGTTGTGTTTCAAAGATCAAGAATGTAAAAAGACAATCTTCAAAATAGGAGAAAATATTTGCAAATAGTAAATCTGATAAAGGACTTGCATTTAGAAAATAAAAGGAACTCTTACATCTCAATAACAAAAAGACTAACAACCCATTAAAAAAGGGAGCAAAGATTCTAGACAGACATTTTTCCAAACAAGATACACAAATGGCCAAAAAGTACAGGAAAAGATGCACATCATGAAGCCACCAGGGTCACGTGAATCAAAACTGCAACAAAATACTTCACACTCACTAGGATGGCTATAATAAAAAAGATAATAATTAGAAGAGTAATTATTGAGGATGGGGAGAAATTGGAACCTTCATAGACCACTGATGGGAATACAAAATAGTGCAATCACTTTAGAAGAGTCTGGAAGTCCTTTAAAAAGTTACACATAGAGTTACCATCTGACCTAGCAATCCCACTTCTAGGTATATCCCCAAGAGAGTTAAAAACATACATCTACACAAAACCTGCACACATATGTTTAAACTAGCATTACTCATATTAGCCAGTAAGTGGAAAAAATCCAAATGCCCATCAACTGATGAATGAATAAAATATGGTACAGCCATACAAGGAACATTTTTCAGCCATAAAAGGAATGAGGTAGTTTGTTACAATGTGGATGAACCTTGAGAATATTATGCTAAGTGAAAGAAGCCAATCACAAAGGACCACATATTATATGATTCCATTTATAGTATCTAAAATATACACATAAAATATCCAAAATAGGCAAATCCACATATAAAGAAAGTGTATTGGTGATTTCCTAAGCTATGACTAATGGTGACAGCTAAAGAATACAAAGTTTCTTTTGGGTGATAAAAATGTCCTAAAATTGTAATGATGGTTGAACAACCCTGTGAATATGCTAAAAACCATTCAACAGTATACTTTGAATGTGCAAACTTTATGGTATGTGAATTATATCTCAGTAAAACTGTTAAAAGATATAATACATTATTTAAAATTCAAAGGTAGTCAGAGTATACACAACTTGGTCATACTTTGGCAGCTCTGCAAAAAGTTAAATATAGCATTACCATATAACACAATTCCACTCCTAAGTATGTATCCAAGAGAAATGAAATATATCCCCGAAGATATGTTTACATGAATGTTTACTGCATATTCATAAAAACCAAAAAGGAGAAACAACATAAATGCCTATCAACCAATGAATGGACAAATTATGGTATATATACATATCATGGAATATTATTCTGCCATAAGAAGGAACAAAGTACTGATACATGCAACAACCTGAATAAACCTCAAACATTATGCTAAGAGAAAGAAGCCAGACACAAAAGCCACATATTGTATGACTCCTCTTTTTGATATATCCAGAATAGGCAAACCCATGGGGATCAAAGCCAGACCAGCAGTTACCGGGATCTGGCAGTTGGGGGAATGGGAAGTGATCACTTAATGGATACGGGGGTTTTCTCAGGGGCGATGAAGAAGTTTTATGTCTGGAGAGAGGTGGTGGTTGCACAACATTGTGAATATACTAAATGCCCCTGAATTGTACACTTTAAAATGGTTAATTGTATTCTTTCTGAATTTACCTCATTTAATAAAAAAAGAAAAAACTTGGTTATTAAATCTCTTTCCATAAAACCAAGTATTTAACAGAATGAGAACATTCACATCAAGTTTTAGTAACTCATTCATATAACATATCCACCACAGACGTGTATAAAAATTGAAGTATAATATATGCAGTTAGAATTTATAGTTTCTTCAGGGAAAATTTCTTTAAAATAGATTTTATTCAGTTGTCCTAACACGCTGTGTTTGGCAAGTTGTTCCAGCATCTCTAAATAATTATCAAAGGCAAAAGTACTTGTTTGTGAAAAGCATATAATTTTTCCTAGAGCATGTTGATATCACAAGGAATATTTGAGGTTTCATTTTTTGAGATGTCATTTACTATAATTAATGGGATATTTATCTCCTTGCTAGCATGATGTATATGCTCTTACTCTTGTCACTAATATGTATGGATCTAAGACGTGATGAAGTAAATTCCTAGAAGTTAGTGTTAGATGAAAATCTTTGCAAGTAGACAGAGGGTGGCATGGGTTGGGGGGAGTCTGGCAGTGGGCTGTAGGCAAAGATCCAGGAAGCCTATATATTTTAATCACCTCCTTTATTAAGTGTTCCAGGCCACCCATAACATAGATATCTATTACACATCTTGCACCTTGATAGAAACTTTCTGTGATTTGGAAATCCAAGTTGCACAGTAAGACTGATATTAAGTACAATTTGTGAACATGATTTGGCTGTTCTCATGTTATCCTGGCAACAAGTCCAATTGCAGGAACCTTATACAACTCCAGCTTCACAAAGTTCCTAGAATGACTTATTTCTTTTCAGTAACCTCCCTCTAATCAAGGACCATGTGGAATCTGTCGCCACCTACCCCCACCCCAACACACACATATATACAACCTACCCTGAGCCTCCCTTTGGGGCCTAGAGATGCACACACCGATGTCAAGGTATGCCCTCTGGAGGATGGGCCTCAGCACCATTTGGTAGGGAAATCCACTGTCCCACACCCTGAGCATGGCTGGGGGACGGGAGACAGCACAGAAACAGCACCAGATGGGCACATGCCCTTGGCCCAGAGGGCCACTGACTTTCTGGAGAGGGGATTAGCTGGAGGAGGATCCAAACGGCACCTCTCAAAAGGTGAAGCCCTGACACTCGACAGAACTTTAACAATTCACTGACTACAGGTTTGAGAATCATTTCACTCAGAATTAGCCTCATTAGAATGAGTAACAAAATAAGGAAGCTAGATGGGAAATGTCAAGTCACCAACCTGGCCCAGAACAAAGGGCATGCACCATGATGTTTCTCACCTCAGAGGTTTCCGAGCACCTATTCCTGTCCCTCCAAAGCCCAAAGCACTGCTCTGCTATTTCCCCAGAAAGGTCACATATCTAGTGTGGGGCGGCAAGGATGTGACCCAGCCAAGGGACAGTGGGCACGTGTCCGAAATTTCTTAGTCTCCAGTCCTACCCACCTAGGCATCTCTTCCTCCTCTTCTCTGTCACCTCCCATGCATGGCAAACGTACCCAGGATAAAAGACTTACCACCCGTTTATGCTCTTATGTCCTCCCTGTTCTCTCAAAGCAACTCTTCACTATCATGTTAGGTCTTTGACACTATCTATTAATAAAATATTTGCTACGGTTTGTCTAGATATTTTAGTTTACTTTGCAAGAGAGTTGGGCTGAATTATAGTCAACTTTTTCTGGAGGTGGAAAGCCCGAAAATAGTTTTCAGTTATTTATTTTTTTTGTCAAATTGTGTTTCAGTGAGCGGACCCCAACAAGAGCTTCAAGTTTCTTCTGACCAGTTTTGAAAATGCATTATTTAGCAAATGCTGTTTAACCAGCACTTACCGAGTGTTGCATTATTTTAAACACTATAGTAAACTTCAGAGGATACAAAATTGAAAAATGGATGCAAGTTGTGCCATCAAGAGCATGTAGAATCCTGAGGAGAATCAGACATTTGTGTAAATAATAAAGAAGTGAAGGAGGAAGGTAGAAGTACAGAAAATGAACTGAGTCTGGAAGTAACAAGCTTCGAGATTACAAATTGGAACAGAAATGTCATGTTTTGTGAGAACTATAAATCTAAGGTCTCAAAATGGTAGGCCACAGACTGAATACAGCTCACAAACGTGTTTGATTTGGCCCACACAGGGTTTTAAAAATAGGAGTTTTCCCATTTAAAAAAATCTGGATTTCCGTCTTCTGAAAACTCAGAAGATCTGGCGACTGTCTTCATTTCCAACTGGCAACCATCAGCTGGAGCTAAGTAGAAGCTGCCTCCTTCGGGAGAGCTTAATTTCTTCAATTTACCACATTTCCCATCAGTCCTCCACCAGCGTCCACCACACCAGGCATGTTTTACTTTCTCAGTCTAATGAAAAGCACTATATAAATGCAGCTTCCAGCCCTTCTGGGAATCAGATAGCGAATTTTAAGCTTTCAAATGCACAGCCCTACACACACACTTACCCCATTTTTCTGTATAAAAATCGAGACGATAAGGCCTCACCATTGCCACTTCCAGTCACTTAAATATCCTTCCTGTGGGTGTTTGAGTTTATGACTTCTTTGTGCTGATCTTGTCCCCAAAGAGAGGAAGAAATGGTGTATTTAGAGACTCGCCACTCCTTGTTCTTCCACAGAGAAAAAAAGATGCGGCTTTATTTTTTATAGACTATTAGGGAAAGAAAAGAAGAGAATACAGCTTACACTGAGAATGGTAAAGGGGAAACAGGACCCTTCATGGAGGGAGTGGGGAGAGCAAAGGCCAGCAGTACAGAGGGAGTGTCCGCCAAAGGGGCACCATTCAAGTGCGCGGAGGCTGTATTGTGTGGTCTTTGCCAGCTGGTCACACAGCCTTTCCAGAGGAAAAGTCTCCCACCATCTCCACTCTGTTATGTCCTGAGTACTTCCTGTGGTTAGGCTCCGTTTCTTATAATTGAAAAAGGGGGCCTGGCAGGGTGCTGAGGGTGGCCTTCTCTTCTTGGCGAGGACTGAGCTAAGGAAGACTTGCAGGTACATTCTCTGAGGTTTCAAAGTGTTTTTATGTCTGATGGTTAAATATAGTTGGAAGGATAAAACAGCGCACAGTTTGAAGTCAGACTGACCTGGCCTGGAGCCCTGGCTCTCCCCTCATCACTGGGTGCCTTGTGCTCTAAATTTTAGGATACCTGTGAGCATTAAACAAGACAATATGTAAAGTGCTGAGGATGGTGCCCCACCTGCAGCAAGTGCTCAATAATTGTTAGCTTTTACTATTGCTTCACTTTACATAAGATCCATAAATCAGTAAGAATCTTATTTTTGGCTTTTGCCAGTTTTAATGATAGGCCTGCATTGATGAGAGACTGGGAATTAAAGGAACAGATAAAAACTGGTGTACTTGTTACAGCAGATTTTGCATGTAGAAGTCAGAGCATAGTTCGAAAAATGTGGAAAAATGTACAAGTACAGAACATGACTATATGAGTAAGTGATTTATAAAAAAAAGTGGTTAAGTCTTGTAGCTTTGTTCTCTAACCTTCTATACAAACTGTAGAAAGTTGCCAAGACTTCACTAATGGGCAAGAGAAATGTAAACCCAAGCAGGGTTTGGCCCTCTGTTACAAGCTGCTGTGTGATTCACCACTAATAGTCTGGCTTCTGAACTCTGGCATTCCAGTCTGTCCCTACTTGGGGTCTTGTTCATTTGTAACCCATATTTGTATCTATTCTGACTCAAGCTTGAGTCAGAATTTTTTAATATTCATGATCAGTCCACATTGTTATTTATCATGACCTAAGATTGGGGTCATGACCCAAATACTGATTCTACTCCCCTAAGTGATTATAGACTCAATGCATTGATCATACCAACCTCCCAGCGTCTCTTCCTGTTTGAGCTCTACATCGCCCACCCTTTCTTCCTCCAGTTCTTCCCTTATGGCCTTAGTTCCCAAGCTTCCACAGGACCTATACAAGCTTTAGAAGGAGGGTAAACTTTTTATTGGAGGTTAACACACATACAAAAATAGGAAACTGCACAAATCATTAAGTGTACAGTTCCATACATTTTTACAAAATGAGCACTCTGTACCCCATGCCCAGTTAAGAAAGTCACAACTCCCTGTTGTTCCCCATTAAAGAACTACAACCTATGCACAGTTTAGAGTGACCTGCTTCTTTTTAACTTTCTATAAATGGAATCAAACAATACAGGCTTTTCTTTCCCTAATATCTTTGCTCTATACTATGTGAGATTCATTTATATGCTACATATGGTAAGCATATTTATTCCTGTTAGTGTGTGTATGTCTTTGCTTGAATATAATGCAATGTATTTATCCATTTCCTATTGGTGGATATTTGGGTTGGATCCAATTTTTGGCTATTATAGGTATGGCTGCCCTAACATGCTTGAGTCTTTTGGTGACTATCTACATATTTCTGTTGTGTATGTACCTACAAGATGGCTGGCCCATATGATGTGCAAATGTTTGGCTTTAATAGATACTGTCACACAGTTTTTCCAAGTGGTCACAATAATTTACACTCCCACTAGTCACATATGACAGATCAAGTTGTTCTACATCCTCCTTGACACTTGGTATTTTAAAGCCCTTTTTTAATTCCCTTTCATTCAGGCTTCACAGCTCACCCACCTCCCACTGCATTGAGACAGTTCTCAGCTTCCCGTTAACCCTTCATCCCTGCACCCCCAGCAGCTCCATCGCAGCAGTACCACTGTACTAATAAGTACTCACAGCTAAATGTACCCATCTGGTTCAGGGGACACCTTATATGCACCATTAGTAAGGGAACAACACTGCACATCATAATAGCCTTCTTAGGTGTCCCATTTTTAACATTTCCTATCTTGGAGCTAATTGATATAAATAGTCATGGACATATATGCCTGGTGCTAGTCCTGTGAATCTGCAAACTTCATAAACCTTCTATTTTAAAATTCTTGCAATATTATTGGACCCTAAAATATAAAGAATGCTTTAAAATGATTAAAAATAAAGTGAGTGGGAAGGACAGCAACGTTAGAGACTTACTAATTTACAGCAAAAAGTAAGAATTCAGTGCTGTGATATTGGAGATATCATAAAGGATTAAATCTTTATTTAAGTATGGGATATCAAGTCTGTCTAAGATCTGCTTCTTATTAAACTTAGCCAAAAGAGAATTCACTCTCATTCTTCTTCCTAAATGTAGTTCTTTTACTAGAAAAGAGATCATATAAATTCTTATGTACTCAGTTTCCTTCTAAAGCATTTTTCAGTGCTAAAGTCAACTTCTTCCAAAAGCAGAGGACAGATGAGACACAATAAGGAAAACACTTTAGGTAAGCCACTGTATTTTTTTTTTTCAAATACACTTTCATGTTCATGCATTCTTCTTTACTTAAATATTTGAGCACCTATTTAAAACACAGAGAATTATGAGGAATAAAGTAGAGGAGTACAACATGCCTGGTTTCAAATAACTTATGGCTTATAAGACATAAGTAATAAATATTCATAAAGAAATTCTTTATTTGTAACCCCCAACTTCTCTTTATAAAGTAAAACATGCTTAGTTTTCTTTCTACTTTGGATAAAGAATTTTATTGTTCACTGGAGCTACAGAGCAAATTAATCTCAAATTGTTCTTCCAGAAACAATTTCTCCCTTGATTAAGAGATTTCCATCTCTTAGTTTGTGTACAATTACGCATTTAAAAAAAAAATCTGCTTTGATTATGCTCCCTTTTATAAATAACCAAAGGCCAGAGTTTTGTGGCTAATTAATCTCTCTCTCTCTCTCTCTCTCCCCTCCCCTTTCCCTTTTCCCCTCTCCTCTCTCCTTTCTGACAGTGAAAGCTAGGAAAAATAGGCAGTAGATTTGATTTCCTTATATAACTCAATATTTCAGTTTGAATGCAAATTATGTCTTTTACAGGGGTCAGTTTACCATCTGGAGTGCAAGACTATATCCTTTAACTTGAAGCAATGATTCTGAGAGCTAAATCTGGGCTTATTTTCCCTTTGCCATTCTTATAACTTTTGTCTTTAGCAAAAGAAAAACACAGCATTCCACTGATTAAAATTAAATGCCTCTCTTGCAGATATCTGTAAGTCTATTAGATTCCTAAACCACCATTTGTGGTTCTTAATTGACTTTTCCTAGACTTCATTTAACCACATATGCACCAGCCACTCTATTCTCCCCTTGAGTCATGCATTTAGGTCCTATTAACACTAATGGAATTTATATGCATGCATGCTGAGGGAGAATAAGCCCCTTAAACACCTTTTTAGTGGAACAGTTTTGTTTCTTTCCATTCCTCTTCCCACTCCTCTGTCTGGCCTTCCTCTCACCAGTGTGTGCCTCCAAATAATGTAGTTCTGATTTCTTTTTCAGCTCTTACACTTTATTCTTTATTGAACTCCAGTGCTCAAAGTAGGGCTTGACTTCCCCTCTTTTATTGATCTTTCCTGGAGAAAGCAGCATGACTAAATCATGACTACTGTATTAGATTTTCTGGTTTTGGAGTGGAATTCAGATCCTGCTTTCATTCCAGTCCTGTAGTTTCCAGCAAATATATTTAACGCACAGACTATTTTTTATCCTCCTGAAGACTCGACTGGCCAGAAGTCAATTAACATAATGAATCTTTACCCAGGAAGCTAAAGATTTTTCCACTTTAACATGAAAATAAATAGACATATTTTCAGACTCTCCCACTTTATAATGTGTTTATTTGTCTACAATTTAGGGAGGTTTTTTTTCCCTTCATTTTTTTTAAGCACCTATGACATAGGACCTCAGCAGCATATTCAGATTCCGAGCAGCCAAGTAACAGGAAGATGAACTGTGCCACAGGGACCACAGACCTGCGGGGAGTGGAACTCTATCTCCAATGCACATGCTGACAATCATATTTTTGTTTAGCTCTCAGACACATACTATTTTTTTATTGTTCTTATAGTAGCTTTATCAATAGACTTCACAAGCCAGCTCTTTTTTCCTTTCTCATTTGTGAAATGAGGGACTGGATAACACTATAATGCAAGTGGCTAGTAGAGTACGAGACACACAAAATTAATTTGAATCCCATGAAAATGCCATTTGGTGGATCAAAATAAGGGTTAGAAAATATCTGTTGAAAACAACAGTTTAAAAAAATGAACGAGAAGACTCAAGATGGCGGCCCGAGAGGTGAGAGAGAGAACTCCTCCACAAAACACAGATAGTGTGAAAATATAGTTAATACAACTAACCTTAAAACAGCAACAGGAAAGAAGGCTGCACCAGACTGCATACAGACCTCATGAACAGAGGAGACCTTAAGAAACAGGGTAACGTACAAAAGCCTTGATCTGGCGGGACCCAAGCCCTTCCCCCACCCCAGCTCACCAGTGGGAGGAAGAGAAATGGAGCAGGGGAGGGAGTGGAAGCCTGGGACTGCTGGACACCGAGCCCTGGAGATCTGCTTTGTGAGCAGAAATCTACACTGTGTGGTGCTCTGGAGGATGGGGAGCTGGGACAGGCAGAGGGCTTGAGAGACAGATTCCAGCCGTTTGTGGAGGAGGGGACCCTCACACCACTCACGCCACACATGGCCTCTCTGGGGCAAGGGAAAGGCAGGTGGTCTGAGAGGCTTCCTAGCAGGGAGAGGGCTGCTGAAGGCACAGGGCTTGCACAGAGCTTGCTGCACGGGAGAAGGGATAGGGGGACAAGGTTGTCTGGGCATGCTCTGCACAGCAGATTGGGAACTTTGGGGAGCTTCAGGTGCTCCATCCCCCTGGATGACTACTCAGCTCTGAGGCCCCCCATTGTGATATGCAGCCTGCTGAGCCTTCCTCCTGGCCTGACAGCATCGGCTCGCCAACCAGCAGTCACTGCACTGGGATCAGGCCAGCCAGAGAGAGGCCTCACCTACAACAGCTAGAGACACCAAGCACAGAGGCTTACACCTGTGTGCTCAGCCCACTGGCTGTGATACTGGAGACAGGCAGGGCAGATGGGAGTCATGAAACAGATCTTTCCTTCCCCCAGGCACCAGCTCTGCTCCCCTATGACCCCCAACCTCACTCTAGGGGCTGAGTAGCTCCAGAGACTGGAGTTTCTGGGCAATAGAGGGCATCACATAGAAATATGAAACGTCAAAAGAACATGGTACAGACCAAAATCTCACAAACCCCAGAAAAAGGACCAAATGAAACTGAACTCACCAATCTTCCCAAAGAGAGTTCAAAATAAAAATCATAAACATGCTTATGGAGGTACAGAAAAATATTCAAGAACTCAGGAATGAATTTGAGACGGAGATTAAATCATTAAGAAATTCCATATCTGAAATGAAACATGCAATGGAGGGATTTAAAAGCAGATTAGATGTAGAAGAAGAGAGGGTAAATGGAATAGAAATTAGAGAAGAGGAATACAAAGAAGCTGAGGCGCACAGAGAAAAAGAATCTCTAAGAAGGAAAGAAACTGTGTGACCAATCCAAATGGAACAATATTCTCATTATATGGGTACCACAAGAAGAAGAGAGAGAAAAAGGGATAGCAAGTGTCATGGAGGAGGTAACTGCTGAAAAGATCCCCAGTCTGGGGAAGGAGATAGTCTCTCAAGCCATGGAGATGCACAGATCTTCCAACACAAGGGACCGAAGGAAGACAACATTAAAACATATAATAATTGAAATGGCAAATATCAAGGATAAAGACAGACTTTTTGAAGCAGCTAGAGAGAGAAAAAAGATCACATACAAAGGAAAACCCATCAGGCTGTATTCAGATTTCTCAACAGAAACCTTACATTCCAGAAGGGAGTGGCATGATAATGCAATGCAATGAAGCAGAAGGGCCTTGAACCAAGAATACTCACCCAGCAAGGTTATAATTTAAATTTTAAGGATGGATTAAACAACTTTCAGATAAGCAAAAGAAGAGAGAATTTATCTCCCACAAACCACCTCTATAGTGCATTATGGAGGGACTCTTATAGATGGAAGTATTCCTAAGACTAAATAGATGTGACCCAAGGGCTAGACAAAGTGTACAGAATATGATTCATAACATACAAAGAATAGAGGATAAAGAAAAAGGAGGAAAAAAAAAGAAGCTTATGGTTGGGTTTTTAATAGCATACAGAGTGAGTTAAATTAGACTGTTAGATAGTAAGGGAATTACCCTTGAAGCTTTTGTAGCCACAAATCTAAAGCCTGCAATACCTATGGATAATCACCCTAAATGTAAATGGTCTGAATGCACCAATCAAAAGAGGTAGAGTCACTGAATGGATAAAAAAACAAGACCCATCTATATGCTCCCTACAAGAGACTCATTTCAAACCCAAAGATATACACAGACTGAAAGTAAAGCAATGGAAAAGATATTTCATGCAACTAATAGGGAGAAAAAAGCAGGAGTTGCAGTACTTGCGTCAGACAAAATAGACTTCAAAACAAAGAAATTCACAAGAGACAAAGAAGAACGTTACATAATGATAAAGGGGTCAGTCCCACAAGAGGATATAACTATTATAAACATCTATGCACCCAACACAGGATCACCTACATATGTGAAACAAATACTGACAGAATTAAAGGGGCAAATAGACAGCAATGCATTCATTTGGGGAGACTTCAACACACCACTTACTCCAAAGGACAGATCAACCAGACACAAAATAAATAAAGAGACAGAGGCAGTGAACAACATATTAGAACAGATGGACCTAACAGACATCTACAGAACACTCCATCCAAAAGCAACAGGATACACATTCTTCTCAAGTGCACATGGAACATTTTCAAGAATAGATCATACACTAGGCCAAAAAAAGAACTTCAGTAAATTAAAAAAGACTGAAATTGTACCAACCAGCTTCTCAGATCACAAAGGTATGAAACTAGAAATAAATTACTCAAAGAAAATGAAAAAGCCCACAAACATATGGAGGCTTAATAACATGCTCCTAAATAATCAATGGATCAGTGACCAAATAAAAACAGAGATCAAGCAATATATGGAGACAAATGACAATAATTCAACACCACAAAATCTGTGGGACGCAGCAAAGGCCATGCAAAGAGGGAAATATATTGCAATATAAGCCTACCTCAGGAAACAAGAAGAATCCCAAATGAACAGTCTAAACGCACAATTAAAGTAAGAACAAATGAGGCCCAAAGTCAGCAGAAGGAGGGACATAATAAAGATTAGAGCATAAATAAATAAAATTGAGAAAAATAAAACAATAGAGAGAATCAATGAAAGCAGGAGCTGGTTCTTTGAGAAAATAAACAAAATAGATAAACCCCTAGCCAGACTTAATCAAGAAAAAAAGAGAGTCTACACACATAAACAGATTCAGAAATGAGAAAGGAAAAATCACTACAGACACCAGAGAAATACAAAGAATTATGAGAGAATACTATGAAAAATCATATGCTAACAAACTGGCTAACCTAGAAGAAATGGACAACTTTCTATAAAGAAACAACCTTCCAAGGCTGACCCAGGAAGAAACAAAAATCTGAATAGACCAATTACCAGCCAAGAAATTGAATTGGTAATCAAATCTGCCTAAGAACAGAACATCTGGACCAGATGGTTTCACTGCGCAATTTTATCAAACATTTAGTGAAGACCTAATACCCATCCTCCATAAAGTTTTCCAAAAAGTAGAAGAGGAGGGAATACTTCCAAACTCTTTCTATGAAGCCAACATCACTCTAATACCAACACCAGGCAAAGACATCACAAAAAAAGAAAATTGCAGACCAATATCCCTGATGAACATAGATGCAAAAATACTCAACAAAATATTAGCAAACCGAATTCAAAAATACATCAAAAAGATCATCCATCATGATCAAGTGGGATTCACTGCAGGGATGCAAGGTTGGTACAACATTAAAAAATTCATCAATATCATCCACTACTTCAACAAAAAGAAGGACAAAAACCACATGATCATCTCGATAGATGCTGAAAAAACATTTGACAAAATTCAACGTTCATTCATGATAGAAACTCTTCAACAAAATGGGTATAGAGGGCAAGTACCTCAACATAATAAAAGCCATATATGACAAGCCCACAGCCAAGATCATACTTAACAGCGAGAAGCTGAAAGTTTTTCCTTTAAGATCGTGAACAAGAAAAGGATGCCCCCTCTCCCCACTTTTATTCAACATAGTTCTGGAGGTCCTAGCCATAGCAATCAGACAACACAAAGAAATAAAAGGCATTCAGATTGATAAGGAAGAAGTCAAACTATCCCTGTTTGCAGATGACATGATATTGTACATAAAAAAACCCTAAGGAATCCACTCCAAAACTACTAGATCTAATATCTGAATTCAGTAAAGTTGTGGAATACAAAATTAATACACACAAATCTGTTGCATTTCTATACACTAACAGTGAACTAGAAGCAAGAGATATCAGGAAAACATTCCATTCACAATTGCATCCAAAAGAATAAAATACCTAGGAATAAATCTAACCAAGGAAGTGAAAGACCTATACCCTGAAAACTACAAGACACTCATGAGAGAAATTAAAGACGATACCAATAAATGGAAACACATCCTGTGCTCATGGTTAGGAAGAATTAATATTGTCAAAATGGCCATCCTGCCAAAAGCAATCTATAGATTCAATTCAGTCCCTACCAAAATACCAACAGCATTCCTCAATGAACTAGAGAAAATTGTTCTAAAATTCATATGGAACCACAAAAGACCCTGAATAGCCAAAGCAATCCTGAGAAGGAAGAATAAAGTGAGGGGAATTATGCTCCTGACTTCAGGCTCTACTACAAAGCCACAGTAATCAAGACAATCTGGTACTGGCACAAGAACAGACCCATGGACCAATGGAACAGACTAGAGCGCCCAGATATAAATGCAAGCATACATGATCAATTAATATATGATAAAGGAGCCATGGATATACAGTGGGGAAATGACAGCCTCTTCAACAGCTGGTGTTGGCAAAACTGGACAGCTACATGTAAGAAAATGAAATTGGATTATTGTCTAACCCCATACACAAAAGTAAACTCAAAATAGATCAAGACCTGAATGAAAGTAATGAAACCCTAAAACTCTTAGAAAGAACATAGGCACAAATCTCTTGGACATAAATATGAGCAACTTCATCATGAACATATCTCCCCGGGCAAGGGAAACAAAACCAAAAATGAACAAGTGGGACTATATCAAACTAAGAAGCTTCTGTACAGCAAAGGACACCATCAATAGAACAAAAAGACATCCTACAGTATGGGAGAATATATTCATAAATGACATATCCGATAAGGGGTTGACATCCAAATTATATAAAGAGCTCACGCACCTCAACAAACAAAAAGCAAACAAGCCAATTAAGAAATGGGCAGAGGAGCTAAACAGACACTTCTCCAAAGAAGAAATTCGGATGTCCAACAGGCACATGAAAAGATGCTCCACATCAGTAGTCATCAGAGAAATGCAGATTAAAACCACAATGAGATTATCACCTCACACCAGTGAGGATGGCCAACATCCAAAAGACAAACAACAACAAATGTTGGCGAGGATGTGGAGAAAGGGGAACCCTCCTACACTGCTGGTGGGAATGCAAATTAGTTCAACCATTGTGGAAAGCAGTATGGAAGCTCCTCAAAAAACTCAAAATAGAAATA